>CAUYUJ010002912.1:0-40000 GCA_963575745.1 Prorocentrum cordatum | reverse complement strand
AAACGAGACACTGCTATCAATGATTGGTTTGTCTGCAAGTGAGAGACGGGTCAGAATAACCGAATTGTTTGCAAAGGAATCAGTGCTGCCCCATCAGCACCGACGCGTCCAGAAAAGCAACTGCGGGCTGAGAAGCACCGCAGGCAAAAGTGAGACAACCGGCCCGGTGAGGGCAGCCGATTCAGCGGCTCGCCGCTTGGCGCGGCAGCACCTTGGGCACCCACTCCCGCGCCCAGTGCAGCACGTTATTCTCGTGCTCATTCCAGAAACACAACATTGCTGATATGGTGCAGACAGGAACGGACTTGCCATTACCGCCGGAGCCGAGTGTCAAAGATATCGCATTCAAAGCCTGCTGCTTGCGAATCTTCGCGGTCATGCCGGGCGTGATCAGTCGCAGGGCACGGCGCGATCCGGCTGGAACCGGCCACCGACCAGACAAAGCCAGGAGGTCTCCAGGCAACAAATGCGGCATTGTCAGTTTGGAACTCAGTCCCGCCAGCACGGTGATTTCCAAGATTCGTTTGCATTTGCATGCTCCGCATCTATCGACCTCGTATTCGCGCTTGTTTGCCAGTTGGAAGACCAGTTGGACAAGGCGGAGGAGCACCTGTCGCCGCTGGATCGTCGGCAGCGAGGAACACGAAGAACGCGAAGTGGGCTACAGTGGGCTCCTCGCGTTCAAAAAATAACCCGGGAATCTCAGCCTGCCTCAGCATCAGCCTGCTTCAGCGTGTGCAGCCTTAGTCTGCCTTCAGCCTCGGCCTCAGCCTCAGCCTGCATCAGCCTCGGCCTCAGCTTCAGCCTGCCTCAGCATCAGCCTGCCTCAGCGTCTGCCTCAGCCAGCCTCAGCCTCAGCTTCAACCTCAGCCTCAACCTCAGCCTGCCTCAGCCTCAGCCTGCCTCAGCTTCGGCCTCAGCCTCAGCCTGCATCAGCCTCAGCCTGCATCAGCCTCAGCCTCAGCCTCAGCCTCAGCTTGAGCCTCCCTCAGCCTCAGCCTCAGCCTGCCTCAGCCTCAGCCTCAGCCTCAGCGGCGGATTCCCCATAGTCACTGGCGGCGCTGGGGGCCTCAGCATCAGCCTCAGCGGTGGATTCCCCATAGGCACTGGCGGCGCTGGGGGCCTCAACCTCAGCCTTAGTGGTGCGTTCCCCATAATCACTGGCGGCGCTGGGGGCCTCAGCCTCAGCCTCAGTGGTGCGTTCCCCATAGTCACTGGCGGCGCTGGGGGCCTCAGCCTCAGCCTCAGTGGTGCGTTCCCCATAGTCACTGGCGGAACCGCGGATTCTCCCCAGATCCTGCCCAGTCCCCCCGGGGGAGTCATGATGCTTTCTTTTGAGACCATTCGAAATCTATCAGTCGTCGCTGCTAGGTAAAAGTAATAATACGAACAATACTAATAATACTAAGAATTTAAACAATACTACTAATAAGAATAATACGAATAATCATACTGATAATAAGAAACATAACATGAATAATAATAATAATAATAGGAGGAGGAGGAAGAGGAGGAGGGGGAGGAACAATAATAAGAAGACGAACAAGAACAAACAAAATAATACTAATAATAATAAGAAGGAGACGAATAATAATAATCATTTTATGAAACATAATCATATGAGGATGATGAGGAGGAGGACGAAGACGAGGACAAAGACGAGGACGAGGACGAGGACGAGAACGAGGAGGGAGGAGGAGGAGGAGGAGGAGGAGGAGGAGGAGGAGGAGAGGAGGAGGAGGAGGAGGAGAGGAAGGAGGAGGAGGAGGAGGAGGAGAGGAGGAGGGGAGGAGGAGGAGGAGGAGGAGGAGGAGGAGGAGGAGGAGGAGGAGGAGGAGAGGAGGGAGGAGGAGGAGGAGGAGGAGGAGGAGGAGGAGGAGGAGGATTGGGAGGAGGAAGAGGAGGAGGAGGAGGAGGAGGAGGGAGGAGGAGGAGGAGGAGGAGGAGGAGGAGGAGGAGGAGGAGGAGGAGGAGGAGGAGGAGGAGGAGGAGGAGGCGCAGGAGGAGGAGGAGGAGGAGGAGGAGAGGAGGAGGAGGAGGAGTAGGAGGAGAGGAGGAGAGGGGAGGAGGAGGAGGAGGAGGAGGAGGAGGAGGAGGAAGAGGAGGAGGAGGAGGAGGAGGAGGAGGAGGAGGGGCGGAACGTCCGAAATTATTCGCGCTTCGCGCGTCTTCGCCAGCCCACGCGGAAACCCCGCCCGTGAGAGTTGACGGGGAATGTTGCGAAGAGGTTCGCGTAGTGAAACAGAGCGGGCAACCAGAGTGAGCAGAGAGATCCTTGGGGGCAACGGGATGGCCTTGGCGCGTCTCTTCGGGCCACCCCTGCGGCCCGCGAAGTGGCGAGAAAAAAGGGGGAAAACGACAACGACAACGACGACCGCGACGACGCGGAGGAGGAACGGGACAAGGAAGCCGACGAGGGCCAGGACGAGGACGAGAAGGAGGAAGACGACAACGAGGACGAGGACAGAGCCCTCACATCGCGGGACTCTTTCGGTGGATCTTGGTGTCTCTTGAAGCTCTTCTTGGGGGTTTGAGGTTTAAGGGCCCTGTTGGAGCCCTTTTGGTCCCTTTGGGGCCCTGGGGGGCTTCTTGGAACCATTTTGGAGACCGTCGAACAGCAGGTACGGTGTCTTTAATTTGGCCCCCACCCATTGGGGCCATCAAGGTAGGCGTTGCGGCAGCTCAGGCAGTGTCGAGCTTCGCGTCCTGCAACTTATCAGGACTGCGCGTAGTTTGACAGTGTTTCTGCGTCAGCATGTTTGTGCCAGCTGTGCCCAATGTCCATGCTGTGTTTGTGCCAGCTGTGTTGCTGTGTCAGCTATGCTGCTGTGCCAGCTGTGTCAGCATGCTTGCGCGTAGCTTGACATGTTTTGGGTGTCAGCTGTGCACAATGTCCATGGCGCAGCATCTATAGCCATTTTGGCTCAAGTGCGCCTGTCTTTGTTTTGCTAGAAGCGAGAAAGACTACAGTTTGCAGCCGATGGCGCTCCTCATCGCCGCGGCCTCGCTGCTGGCACTCGCGCACGCTTCGGGCCCGCAAGCTTCCTGCGCTGTGGGGCAGCAGTGCCCCGCGGGAGAGCAGGATGACACAGGCATGCTCCAGAAGAGCTCGCAGATGATGCAGGTGAATCGGCATGAGCAAATGAGCGTGAGGACAACGCCCACGAACGACGCCGAGTGCAAGGCCGTGAAGGGCATCAACACGGGCCTGCCCATCGTCTACGACTCCAGCTGCCCCGGCCTGTGCTGCTTCGAGGACCAGCCGTGCAGGTACAACAACACGGGCTGCTACTCCGCAGCCTTGGCGCAGCAGAAGGTGAGGACGACGCCCACGAACGACGCCGAGTGCAAGGCCGTGAAGGGCATCAACACGGGCCTGCCCATCGTCTACGATTCCAGCTGCCCCGGCCTGTGCTGCTTCGAGGACCAGCCGTGCAGGTACAACAACACGGGCTGCTACTCCGCAGCCTTGGGCAGCAGAAGGTGCCGTCGTCTACATTCAGCTGCCCCGGCTGTGCTGCTTCGAGGCTGCTATTCCGCAGCCTTGGCGCAGCAGAAGGTGAGGACGAAGCCCACGAACGACGCCGAGTGCAAGGCCGTGAAGGGCATCAACACGGGCCTGCCCATCGTCTACGATTCCAGCTGCCCCGCCTTTGCTTGCTTTGAGGACCCAGCCGTGCAGTACAGACACACGGCTGGCTACTTTCCGCAGCCTTGGCGCAGAGAAGGTGAGGACGACGCCCACCAGACGCCGAGTGCAAGCGTGAAGGGCATCAACACGGGCCTGCCCCATCGTCTACGACTCCATCCAGCTGCCCCGGCCCTGTGCTGCTTGCGAGGACCAGCCGTGCAGGTAAAACAACACGGGCTGCTACTCCGCAGCCTTGGCGCAGCAGAAGGTGAGGACGACGCCCACGAACGACGCCGAGTGCAAGGCCGTGAAGGGCATCAACACGGGCCTGCCCATCGTCTACGACTCCAGCTGCCCCGGCCTGTGTTGCTTCGAGGACCAGCCGTGCAGGTACAACAACACGGGCTGCTACTCCGCAGCCTTGGCGCAGCAGAAGGTGAGGACGACGCCCACGAACGACGCCGAGTGCAAGGCCGTGAAGGGCATCAACACGGGCCTGCCCATCGTCTACGACTCCAGCTGCCCCGGCCTGTGCTGGTTCGAGGACCAGCCGTGCAGGTACAACAACACGGGCTGCTACTCCGCAGCCTTGGCGCAGCAGAAGGTGAGGACGACGCCCACGAACGACGCCGAGTGCAAGGCCGTGCCGGGCATCAACACGGGCCTGCCCATCGTCTACGACTCCAGCTGCCCTGGCTTGTGCTGCTTCGAGGACCAGCCGTGCAGGTACAACAACACGGGCTGCTACTCCGCAGCCTTGGCGCAGCAGAAGGTGAGGACGACGCCCACGAAACGGCGCCGAGTGCAAGGCCCGTGAAGGGCATCACACGGGCCTGCCCATCGTCTACGACTCCAGCTGCCCCTCCTCTGCTGCTTCGAGTGCCACCGCGCAAGGTTACAACAACCGGCTGCTACTCCCGCAGCTGGCGCAGCAGAAGGTGAGGACGCCCACGAACGACGCCGAGTGTGAGGCCGTGGAGGGTATCAACAAGGACCTGCCCATCGTCTACGACTCCAGCTGCCCCGGCCTATGCTGCTTCGAGGACGAACCGTGCAGGTACAACAACACGGGCTGCTACTCCGGCTAGCTCTGGGCAGCAGGAGGTGTGGACGACGCCCACGAACGACGCCGAGTGCAAGGACGTGGAGGGTATCAACAAGGACCTGCCCATCGTCTACGACTCCAGCTGCCCAGGCCTGTGCTGCTTCGAGGACCAGCCGTGCAGGTACAACAACACGGGCTGCTACTCCGCAGCCTTGGCGCAGCAGAAGGTGAGGACGACGCCCCTACGAACGATGCCGAGTGCAGGCCTTGAAGGGCATCAACACGGGCCTGCCATCGTCTTACGACTCCAGCTGCCCCGGCCTGCTGCTGCCTTCGAGGACCAGCCGGCAGGTACAACACAGGGTGCTATCGCAGCCTTTAGCTCAGCTGAAGGTGAGGACGACGCCCACGAAACGACGCCGAGTGCAAGGGCTGTGAAGGGCTATCAAACGGGGCCTGCCCATCGATCTAACGACTGGGCGGGCCCGGCCTTGCTGCTTCGAGGTTTCGAGGACCAGCCGTGCAAGTACAACAACACGGGCTCTACTCGCAGTTGGCGCAGCTAGAAGGTCGAGACGAAGCCACGAACGGACGCCGAGGTGAAGGCCGTGGATGGGCATAAACAGGGCCTGCCCATCGTCTACGACTCCAGCTGCCCCGGCCTGTGCTGCTTCGAGGACCAGCCGTGCAGGTACAACAACACGGGCTGCTACTCCGCAGCCTTGGCGCAGCAGAAGGTGAGGAAGACGCCCACGAACGACGCCGAGTGCGAGGCCGTGAAGGGCATCAACACGGGCCTGCCCATCGTCTACGACTCCAGCTGCCCCGGCCTGTGCTGCTTCGAGGACCAGCCGTGCAGGTACAACAACACGGGCTGCTACTCCGCAGCCCTGGCGCAGAAGAAGGTGAGGACGACGCCCACGAACGACGCCGAGTGCAAGGCCGTGAAGGGCATCAACACGGGCCTGCCCATCGTCTACGACTCCAGCTGCCCGGCCTGACTCGTGCAGGTACAACACACGGGTGCTCTCCGCAGCCAGAGGTGAGGACGAAGCCACGAACGACGCCGAGTGCAAGGCCGTGAAGGGCATCAACACGGGCTGCCCATCGTCTACGACTCCAGCTGCCCCGGCCGTGCTGCTTCGAGGACCAGCCGTGCAGGTACAACAACACGGGCTGCTACTCCGCAGCCTTGGCGCAGCAGAAGGTGAGGACGACGCCCACGAACGACGCCGAGTGCAAGGCCGTGAAGGGCATCAACACGGGCCTGCCCATCGTCTACGACTCCAGCTGCCCCGGCCTGTGCTGCTTCGAGGACCAGCCGTGCAGGTACAACAACACGGGCTGCTACTCCGCAGCCTTGGCGCAGCAGAAGGTGAGGACGACGCCCACGAACGACGCCGAGTGCAAGGCCGTGAAGGGCATCAACACGGGCCTGCCCATCGTCTACGACTCCAGCTGCCCCGGCCTGTGCTGCTTCGAGGACCAGCCGTGCAGGTACAACAACACGGGCTGCTACTCCGCAGCCTTGGCGCAGCAGAAGGTGAGGACGACGCCCACGAACGACGCCGAGTGCAAGGCCGTGAAGGGCATCAACACGGGCCTGCCCATCGTCTACGACTCCAGCTGCCCCGGCCTGTGCTGCTTCGAGGACCAGCCGTGCAGGTACAACAACACGGGCTGCTACTCCGCAGCCTTGGCGCAGCAGAAGGTGAGGACGACGCCCACGAACGACGCCGAGTGCAAGGCCGTGAAGGGCATCAACACGGGCCTGCCCATCGTCTACGACTCCAGTTGCCCCGGCCTGTGCTGCTTCGAGGACCAGCCGTGCAGGTACAACAACACGGGCTGCTACTCCGCAGCCTTGGCGCAGCAGAAGGTGAGGACGACGCCCACGAACGACGCCGAGTGCAAGGCCGTGAAGGGCATCAACACGGGCCTGCCCATCGTCTACGACTCCAGCTGCCCTGGCCTGTGCTGCTTCGAGGACCAGCCGTGCAGGTACAACAACACGGGCTGCTACTCCGCAGCCTTGGCGCAGCAGAAGGTGAGGACGACGCCCACGAACGACGCCGAGTGCAAGGCCGTGAAGGGCATCAACACGGGCCTGCCCATCGTCTACGACTCCAGCTGCCCCGGCCTGTGCTGCTTCGAGGACCAGCCGTGCAGGTACAACAACACGGGCTGCTACTCCGCAGCCTTGGCGCAGCAGAAGGTGAGGACGACGCCCACGAACGACGCCGAGTGCAAGGCCGTGAAGGGCATCAACACGGGCCTGCCCATCGTCTACGACTCCAGCTGCCCCGGCCTGTGCTGCTTCGAGGACCAGCCGTGCAGGTACAACAACACGGGCTGCTACTCCGCAGCCTTGGCGCAGCAGAAGGTGAGGACGACGCCCACGAACGACGCTGAGTGCAAGGCCGTGAAGGGCATCAACACGGGCCTGCCCATCGTCTACGACTCCAGTTGCCCCGGCCTGTGCTGCTTCGAGGACCAGCCGTGCAGGTACAACAACACGGGCTGCTACTGAGGGGAGAGCTGTTGTGTATTATGGGTGGCTAAGATTTGCTGCCGCACTAGAAGGGTATGTCGGAGGCCTAGAGGTTGACACCAACACCAATATCGGCGGTGTGCCCCCATGGAGGGAAGAAGATTCCGATCTCGCTGATGGTGGTAATATTGTGGCTTCCAAGGTGGCCGAAATATTACCACCAACACCGAAATCTAGGATCATCTTCCCCCTGTGGAGGCAACCCCCTGTGTTGGTGCTGGTGCCGATTTCCAGGCCTCCGAGTATGGTGAGTGAGTGAGTGAGTGCATTGTGCGTTGTGCCAGCTCCGGCAGTGTCGATCTTGTGTTCTGCGATTTCAGTTTCGTGTAAGCATGCTGGTTGTGCCCAATGTCCACGGCGCAGCAGTATTTGTACTTAATGCTTCTCCTGCGTTCCGACTCCTGGACCTGAATGTCTGGGGGCACTTGGGCAGAGCGGCCGCTTCGTGTTGTGACCGTTTTTGCCCATGTGTGGTCTTGTCACAGGAGGAATTGGTCAGATCAATGCATCTGCAGATTGGTCAAAAGATGGCCCGCTTAACATGTCATGACATCTCAGTAGTGTGCAGCATCGAATAGCAATGCATGGCGTATCGTAGCATATGTTGCTCCGCATATAAAGCATGACCGATCATTACGTACCGTAGTGCAGTGTGGCAGAGCACATCAAAACATCTACAAACAACTCGCATAATGTTAGCATGTGTTATTCAGAATAGGCTTGCTTAGCCCGGTCGTCGTACTAGTAGGCCTACTTCCTCCTACTAGTACGACCGCGGGGCGTACTAGTAGCCGTACGTAGCTGTACTCGTACGCTCGGCCGTGCGCGCCGCAGTCGTACTAGTAGCCGTACGTAGCCGTACTCGTACGCTCGGCCGTGCACGCCGCAGTCGTACTAGTAGCCGTACGTAGCCGTACTCGTACGCCCCGCCCCGCACACAGCCGTCGTACTAGTAGGCCTACGTAGCCGCACTAGTACGACCGTCCCTGCACTCCGCCGTCGTACTAGTAGGCCTACGTAGCCGCACTAGTACGACCGTCCCTGCACTCCGCCGTCGTACTAGTAGGCCTACGTAGCCGTACTAGTACGCCCGCTCCGGTCGTACTAGTACGCGTACCTGGCCCTACTCGTACGCTCGGCAGGGCACGTCGCAGTCGTACTCGTAGCAGTACGTAGCCGTACTCGTACGCCCGACCCGGCACACCGCCGTCGTATTAGGAGGCGTACGTAGCTGTACAAGTACGGCCGTTCTTGCACTCTGCTGCCGTACTAGTAGGCCTACGTCGCCGAAGTCGTACGCCCGCTCCAGTCGTACTCGTACCGGTACGTACGTACGTAGCCGTACTCGTACGCCCGAGCCGCGCACCGCCGCCGTATTCGTAGGCTCACGTAGCCGTACTCGTACGCCCGTCCGTGCACTTTGCTGTCGTATTAGTGCGCCTACGTAGCCGAACCCGTACGCCCGCTCCACTCGTACTAGCACGCGTACGTCGGCCATTTGGAGGATTTTCGGCATATTGGAGGCCTCCGCACCCGCTTCACAATGGCGGAATTTCTTTGACCGGCCCCGGTCTTGTCCTCGGTCCCCGGTCCCCTTGTGGCCTCTTCAATCGTGGACATGGGGAAGGAATGAGCCAGGAGCTTTGTGCGTGCGTAACTCGAGAGACTTGCGAGGAAGTCTGACGCGGGAGTCCCTCTGCATAACCCCTCCCCTCCCTATACGGCCCGCGAGTCCTGTCTGTGAACGACTTGGACCTAGCCGCGTCTGAGCTGGGCTTCAGCACATTTGTTACCGCCACGGGCCTGCGTGCCCGACAGGGTGACTGAGGAGCTGACGACGACGACGACGACGACGACGACGACGACGACGACGACGACGACGAGACAGCGGCCGGGCGCAGGGGTAACCTCTTGTGTCCGGGCCGGGGGTGGTAACCCATCCTCGGCCGAATCGGAGGCAGGGGTAACCCCTTGCCTCCGGGCCGCCGGTGGTAACCCATCGGCGGCCATCGGGCGCAGGGGTAATCCTTTGCGTCCGGGCTGGGGGTGGTAACCCATCCTCGGCCGAATCGGGGGCAGGGGTAACCCCTTGTCTCCGGGCCGCTGGTGGTAACCCATCGTCAGCCGAATCGGGCGCAGGGGGGAACCCTTGCGTCCGGGCCAGGGGTGGTAACCCATCCTCGGCCGAATCGGAGGCAGGGGTAACCCCTTGCCTCCGGGCCGCCGGTGGTAACCCATCGGCGGCCGAATCGGGCGCAGGGGTAATCTTTTGCGTCCGGGCTGGGGGTGGTAACCCATCCTCGGCCGAATCGGGGGCAGGGGCAACCCGCTGCCCAGCAGTCAGCGGCTGAGTCGGTGACACCTCATGTTGCGCGGGCGTGGCGCAATCAGGCGGGCGCGGCGCCCTTCCAGTCCGGCGCGGAGGGCATGGATCCAGATACTGTTTATCCAGCAGTAGAGTCGGCATGCGAGGTGGGCGCGCCGTTAATCGTGCCAGACGAGGTGGGTGCCGACCGCGATGGGCAGCGCGCCGCCAACGAGAGCTGGTTCACAGAGTCACCGCTGAGGTTCTCGTTGCCTTTCGCGGGCGCGGGCGGGTTCGGCACCGGGTGTCATGGCGCGCGCGCGGGCGCGGCGCCCTTCCAGTCCGGCGCGGAGGGCATGGATCCGGATACTGTCTATCCAGCAGTAGAGTCGGCATGCGAGGTGGGCGCGCCGTTAATCGTGCCAGACGAGGTGGGTGCCGACCGCGATGTGGCTCCGACCGTTGTAGACTCCGGCTCTGAGTCGGGTGCGCCATCGGTCGTGTGAGATGCAGCGGGCATGGGCCCATGGGGGTTGCGGTTTCGGGTTTGATATTCACAGTGAAGAGCGGGAAAAGGTCTCATGGGTGGGGTTCACGCGTGTCGGGTGCCTGGTTGTTTGAGGGTGCTCCTGTTTCATTGTATGATATTGTGGTGGTACTGTGTCTACGCTGTGCCAGGGTGGAGAGTGGAAGGCTTCAGGGAATGACTTTGCAATCGCTCTCCGTGAGAAAATGTTTCTCTGGGGTTCTGATGGAAGCGCTCTCGAGAGTCGCTCTGGTGAGGTAGCTGGTGTGAGTACCGTCGTGTACCGGATAATGGGAGTACGTCTGGGATCCTAAACTCCGCCGCGTTGGATACTTCTGGAAAGATACGTTTGGTCGGCGGAAGGGGGTGGCGAGACTGAACTTTACCATCGCCGAGCGATGTGCGAATCGTAGGTGTAATCTTCTTATCACGATTAGCCTTAATTGTGGTTATTGGGGCTTCCGCGGGGTCGGCTTGGGGCTGCGTGACGGCGACGACGACGACGACGGCGACGGCGGCAGCGCCGGCGACGAGGAAGTGGGAAGGAGGGAGGAGGGGGAAGGGGGAGGTCGGGGGGACGGAGAGAGGGAAAAACGAGGAATACAGAGAGAGAGAGAGAGAGAGAGAGAGAGAGAGAGGGAAAGAAAGAGATAGAGAGGGGGGAGGGGGCAGAGGGAAGGGGTTGGAGGGTTTAGGCCGGAGCATTCTAGTAGAGCTACTTGAGCCTACTACTGGCACGGTCGGCGGAGGGGGCCTCCGCTCGAGACATCCTCGGAACTCTGCCCCGGCGGAGCTACTAGTAAGGCTACTTTGGCGTACTCGTACGGCCCAGGGGGGCTGGCGGGGGCGTACTAGTAGGGCTACTTTGGCCTACTAGTACGACCGGCGGAAGGCGCTCCCGCTCGAGACATTCTCTGGAGCCCGCTCCGCCGGGGCTGCTAGTAGGGACGAAGTGGCCCTACTAGTACGGATCTGGGGGGATGGCTGGGGCGTAGTAGTAGGGCTACTTTGGCCTACTAGCACGACCTGCGGATAGCGCCCCTGCTTGATACATCCTCGAAAGTCCGCCCAAACGGGGGCTACTAGTCGGGTTTTTTGGGCCTAATAGTACGGGCCTGAAGGGATGGCGAGTGCGTACTAATAGGGCTACTTTGGCCTACTAGCACGACCGGCGGAGGGGGCTCCCGCTCGGGACATCCTCGAAAGTTCGCCCTGGCGGGGCTACTAGTAGGGTATCTTTGGCCTACTAGTACGGCCCTTGGGAGCTTGACGGGGGCGTACTCGTAGGGCTACTTTGGCCTACTAGTACGACCGGCGGAGGGCGCTCCCGCTCGAGACATTATGGAAAGTCCGCCCCGCCGGGGCTACTGGTAGGGCCGAGGGGCGTACTCGTAGGGCTACTTTTGCCAATCGTACGACCGGCGGAGGGCGCCCCCGCTCGAGACATCTTCGAAAGTCCGCCCCGGCAGGGCTACTAGTAGAGCTACTTTCGCCTACTAGTACGGGCCCCGGGGGGCTGGCGGGGGCGTGCTAGTAGGGCTACTTTGGCCTACTAGTACGACCGGCGGAGAGGGCCCCCGCTCGAGACATCCTCGAAAGTCCGCCCTGGCGAGGCTACCAGTAGGGCTAGCTACTTTGGTCTACTAGTACGGTCCAGAGGGGTCTGGCGGGGGCGTGCTAGTAGGGCTACTTTGGCCTACTAGTACGACCGGCGGAGGGGGCCCTCGCTCGAGACATCCTCGAAAGTCCGCCCCTCCGGGGCGTACTAGTAGGGCTACTTTTGCCTACTAGTACAACCAGCGGAGGGGGCCCTCGCTCGAGACATCCTCGAAAGTCCGCCCCGGCGGTGCTACTAGTAGGGCCGAAGTAGCCCTACTAGTACGGACCCGGGGGGATGGCCGGCGGGGCTACTAGTAGAGCTACTTTGGCCTACCAGTACGGTCCTGGGGGGTTGGCGGAGGCGTACTAGTAGGGCTACTTTGGCCTACTAGTACGAATTGCGGAGAGAGCCCCCCCTGAGACATACTCACAAGTTCGCTTTGGAGGGGCTACTAGTAGGGCTACTTTAGGCTACTAGTACGGTCCCTGGGAGAGTGGCGGGGGCGTACTCGTAGGGTACTTTGGCTTACTAGTACGACCGGCGGAGGGGGCCTCCGCTCGAGACATCCTCGAAAGTCCGCCCCGCCAGGGCTACTAGTAGGGCTACTTTGGGCTCCTAGTACGACCGGCGGAGTGAGCCTCTGCTCGAGACGTCCCCGAAAGTCCGCCCCGGCAGAGCTACTAGTAGGGCTACTTTGCCGTACTAGTACGGCCTTGGGGGGTTGGGGGGGGTACTGGTAGGGCTACTCTGGCCTACTAGTTGGACCCGCCGGGTCGTACTAGTAGGCGTACTTCGGCCCTAGGGGTACGCCTCCTTCGCCCCGCGAGCGTACTAGTGGGCGTACTTCGGCGTACTAGTACGACCCAGCGGGGCGAACTAGTAGGCGTACTTCGGACCAACGAGTACGCCTCCCGAGCGCCGCGGGTCGTACTAGTAGGCGTACTCTGGCCTACTAGTAGGACCCGCCAGGTCGTACTAGTAGGCGTACTTCGGCCCTAGGAGTACGCCTCCTTCGCCCCGCGGGTCGTACGAGTGGGCGTACTTCGGCGTACTAATACGACCCAGCGGGGCGAACTAGTAGGCGTACTTCGGCCCTACGAATACGCCTCCCGGGCGCCGCGGGTCGTACTAGTAGGCGTACTTCGGCGTACTAGTACGACCCGCCGGGTCGTACTAGTAGGCGTACTTCTGCTCTACGAGTACGCCTCCCGGGCGCCGCGGGTCGTACTAGTAGGCGTACTTCGGCCCTAGGAGTACGCCTCCTTCGCCCCGCGGGTCGTACTTCGGCGTACTAGTACGACCCAGCGGGGCGAACTAGTAGGCGTACTTCGGACCAACGAGTACGCCTCCCGAGCGCCGCGGGTCGTACTAGAAGGCGTACTTCGGCGTACTAGTAGGACCCGACGGGTCGTACTAGTAGGCGTACTTCGGCCCTAGGAGTACGCCTCCTTCGCCCCGCGGGTCGTACTAGTGGGCGTACTTCGGCGTACTAGTACGACCCAGCGGGGCGAACTAGTAGGCGTACTTCTGCTCTACGAGTACGCCTCCCGGGTGCCGCGGGTCGTACTAGAAGGCGTACTTCGGCGTACTAGTACGACCCGCCGGGTCGTATTAGTAGGCGTACTTCGGCCCTACGAGTACGCCTCCCAGGCGCCGCGGGTCGTACTAGTAGGCGTACTTCGGCGTACTAGTACGACCCGCCGGGTCGTACTAGTAGGCGTATTTCTGCTTTACGAGTACGCCTCCCGGGCGCCGCGGGTCGTACTAGTAGGCGTACTTCGGCGTACTAGTACGACCCGCCGGTTCGTACTAGTAGGCGTACTCTGGCGTACTAGTACGGCCCGCCAGGAAAACCAAGCACTCTCTCGTGTTATTCTTCACGCTTCGCGTATCTCCATCAGTGCTGGCCGCTGAGGTACCGCGTGAGGCCTCGGCACACCGCTTTCGGTTAATTCGTCTTTGCGCGCCCCGCTCTGACTGGACTCGCCGCTTGCGCGCTCGCCTGCGGCCGCTGACTAATGAGTATCCCCATCAGCCCATTCGGAAACCCTGCCTATGAGAGTTGACAGAAAATAGACGTGTGAGACGCACGTACTGAAACACAGCGGGCAACCAAGTGAACAGAGGGCAGTCCTTGGGGCCGCGTGGGGGCGAGGGAAGGAAGAGGAAGAAAACAACGACGACGAGGAAGAGGAGGAAAGAACAAGGATGACGATGAGGGCAAGGACGAGCAGCGAGCACATGGGAAGACGCGCCGAGTTCGGGTTCGGGAACTAAATGGGAGATGGGAACAGCGTAGTGGCACAATCTATCAATCACGTAACACAGGACAGCGCCAACGCCGAGACAAATAGCGTAGTCGAGCGAGGGGGATGCGACACCGCCGACGCATCACTCGAGGCCCTACTCGGCCCACGAGCACACAAGACTAAGCCAAGCGAGTTCACACCGACGCTAGTTTAGCGATATGAGGCCTAGCCAACAAACTGCCTCATCAGTGGCCACGAGCTCTCTGGACACGGGAATGGGGGGTCCACCTTTGGCTCTTTTTGGGTGGACCTTTGACATGAAATTATCCTGTCGCCATTTGCGTCGGTGGTTGTCAACCAACAGGTCAGGGTCGCAGTAATTCTACAGCTGCGACCTGTCCCCGCGAGCTGACTACGCCCCACATAGAGCACAACCGACGATATCATTGGCAGTGTACAGTCGGTGGCCACGAGCACTCGCGGGCGGGACGGGCCCCTCAGGTGGCAGCGGCTCCCCAGGAGGGACGGCGTGGCACCTGCCGAGAGGGGTTAAGCTCCGACGGCGCTTCTTCGAACCAACCTCCACCGCGGTCCGAAGGGCCTCCGTGGGCCCAGAGGGGTTTCCAGGACGGGCGCGAAGGAGACACGCGGACGCACCTTACGCGCGAATTCCGCCGACGGGTCGGGCGATGGGCGCCCTGGGGGTGGAGGGAGGCGAGGGAGGGACCACCACCGAGGACGAGCAGGGGGAAGCGGGGTCGAGGCCAGGCTTGTCCTGGTCCTGGCACGCAGTGGCCTAGTCAAGCGGCGCGTCCTGCTGAGGGCCGCTGCTCTCGTGAGCTTCATTGGGGGGGGAGGGAACCGACAGGGAGGCTCACACGAGGACGATGGGGTGGGGCCTTCCTTGCGGAATACTCTTGCCGGTGACTCTCCTACGAACTGTTTTGCTCTCGACATTCCCCGAGGCTCTCTCGAGGATCCTCTTGGGGCCAGGTCCTGGGGCGTGAAACCGAAGGTCCGCGGGGGGGTGGGTCGGCACTGCACGGCTGCACACAACATGGCTCGGCACCCATCCGCTTCCTTCCTGCCCAGGACCTGGCAAACCTAGGGCATCTGGCGCGCTTCCAGCCTAGTTTGTACACGATGGGGGCGTGCGGCACAGCGCCAAGCGCTATCTCAGGGTGAGCTCGCTTTTCGTTCACTCTCTCGGGGCGAACGCCGCCTCCCGCACGCTTCGGCTTGCGGCCGACCGTCTCGATTCTGTCGGAGGCCGCCTCGTCCTGCATCGACTGGGAGTTGGCGATCCACGCCGCCACCTGGCGGAGCTCCTGGAGCAACTCGGTGCGCTTTGCCATCTCATTTTCAGGAACCTCATGATATCGGAGCCCCCGTTTGGCCGCAATGTCCGCCTGCTCGTTGCCCACATTTGTCCAGTCGACCCGTCGTGATCAACTCCGATTGGGGCGCCTTGACCCACGAGATGTTGTGGCCCTCCGAGATCCCACCGTGGGTCCTGCACCAGATGCGAGCTCCACGCTGGGCCCCTGTGCATGGCCTCCACCACGTTGTGACAATCCGTCTTGATGAGCACGGCGTGTTTCAGCACCTGGACGATGGCGCGCAGCTCGGCACGAGGCACGGACTCCTCGAAGCCTGGGGGCGGCCCGTAGGCCAGGCCTATGCATCGATGTCGTTCCATAATTGCAAAACCATCCTGCCTGATTCGCCTCTGGCCATCCTATCGGCGAGCGCCCCGACCCGTCCGTGAACGCCGCGCTCGTGATGACAAGGCCGTTCTCCCATTTGTCGCAGTGCCATTCCTCGCGCATGATGGGCGGCGGCACCCGGGGCAAGCGCGCTCCAGGCATGAACGCGCGCGTGAAGAAAGGGTCGTTGGAGTTGCTTCTCCTGGCCTTCCCGGTGGCGTCGGCCTCGACCGCGCCCTCGCGCGCGCCGCGCTTGCTGGGGCACTGCCAGAAGCGACGGTGGAGCGTGACGCCCCAGCCTACGCCGCAGATCTGGCAGTAGCCCATGTCCGAGAACTTGCGTTTGGCCAAGCGTCGCCGCAACCACTCGCCGCCGATGGCGGTGGAGCGCAGGGCGCTTGTCGCTCGCAAGCCCAACCGCCAGCGCCCGGCCGTCTGCGGCGCGTTGGGCATCATGCGCAGCGATCCGTCGCCATTTTGGCCCAAGTAAGCCGTTCTGGCTCAGGTATTGATTCCTGAGCTTGCAGCAGCAGTCTTCAGAGCGGCAGTCGCTGCTGTGAGCCTAGTTTCCAACCTTCAGTTCGTGGGATCTCAACCCACGCACGTTCATCTTTCCAGCCTGCGGGCTCTCATGGCCGATGGAGGCGCCGAGGTCCTTCCTGGACCCAGGGCGCCGACGTGGGCGTGTTCATGCGTGCGCAACGCCAACTGGGCGCCCAGGATCATATGCAAGTGTGGTAAGAAAGCACCGCCCGGGGTGCGCCGTGCAGCAGAGCTACATGCGCGCGGCCAGCAGCATCGCCCGCGCGCTGGCCCTCCTCGCGTCGGCGGGGGCAGTCGTGACGACAAGCTCCAGAAGCGGCTGGGCGAGCTCCAGCGCAAGTTCGACAAGTTGGCAGGTGGTGGGGGCCCGAGTGGGGGGGCAGTGCCGTTGGCCAACCACCGTGCCAAGGACCCGCCGAAGGATCCCACGGAGCAGGAGCTGCGCGACAATATCAAGCAGCTCGAGGTGGCAATCGCGCGCTGCGAGAAGTTTGGCGAGTCTGGCAAGAGTGCTAAGGCTGAGCTTGAGGTCAAGCTCGAGGCTGTACGTCGTGAACTTCACCAGGCCAAGCCCCAGCTCATACAACATGCGAATGTGGGACACCGCTTGGCAAGTGCAAATGGCAAGAAGCAGAGACTCGAGCATCATATTGAAGAGCAGTTACTTTTCATCGCAAGTGCTCAAGAAAAGATCGATGGCATGCGGGCTCAGGTTGCAGCTGCGGCTCGCGAGATTGAGCTCCTCAACAGAGACCTCATTCGCAATATGCCTGGCGTGCCTGTTGTGGAACTGGAGATCGACCCTGAGGTGCTGGCTTCTTCGAGCGAGCAAGCACAGATCAAGGAGATGCTGCAGTCCGACACTTTCAAGGAGTTCGCGGAGTTGCTTGCGGCCTCCCAGGCGAAGGCGACGCCCACAGCATCGGCGCCATCGCCCTTCACGACAGAGGGCGCTGACGCTCCTGGTCAGGACGACTCTCCTAGCGCTGCGTCTGACGGCGGGGTTGGCGCGGGTGATGCACAGCGTCAACCGACCCCAGGATTCGAGCACGATGACGACCTCGACGAAGCCGTGGTCGACGAGATCTTCCATGCAGCCATTCGGATCGACAAACGAGAGTTCATCGAGCAGTTCGGTGGCAGGTTGTGCAAGAGGCCGCGCACGGGGTAGCAGTCTGCCCCCACGTTGCTGCGGCTTACCTTTGTCTAAATTCGAAGTTCCTGCGCCACCTCCGCCCCCCCCCCGACTCGCTCACCTCGCCCCAGATTGCTGGCTTGGGCGAAAGTTTCGAGACCTACGACGGTAATTGTTGGCCGACGTTGCGCGAGAGGTTATGCTCGACGTCGGCGCTCGCCCTGCTGGCGCAGGAGATCGGGACCCTCGAGGAACGCGAGGGAGAAAGAGCGGCCACAGCGGCCAGTTTGGGGTGGAAAATGTTGTGCCCCCCCTCCCCCGCTGGCGAGTCTGGTAGGCCCCGGGCGGGGGTGGGGGTTTTCGTCCGCACGCACATTGGCTTACGGTGGCCGTCGGATGCTCCGGGTATCGCTGCTCAGGGGCGGATCATCCATGTGATCGTTGACTTACCTGGATGGCCGCCCCTCCATGTTTTTTCGTATTATTTTAAATCAGGGACTGGTCTGTGCGCGATCAATCTCTCCCTTCTGCGGCAGTTGGGAGAGCGGCTCACTGGGAAACATATGTACGTTGCGGGGGGAGACTGGAATCTTGACCCCCACCTGGTTGATTCCACGGGGCTGGCGCGCAGGGTTGAAGGTGCTTTCTTTGTGCCTGCGCAGAAGACGTGTCTGTCCCCAGGAAGCCTCACCACGATCGACTATTCCTTAGCTAGCACGTGCCTTGCGCGTGCCTGTGATAAGGTTGAGGCCGACATGTCCTGGACCCATCGACCCCATAGGCCCATGTGCCTTACGCTGCGTTGCGATGCTGTTCGGCGCCATCAGCTGGTGCACCGGTCGCACCAGAGACTCCCGACGGAGCTTCCGTTTGGACCGACCCCCAGACCCCAGGACTGGACCCTCAGCCGCATCACTGCTGAGGGCGCTGCTGCGGCCCTCGCTCGCCCCATCGGCGAGGCGCGGGAGCTCCTCACCGCTGCCTGGAAATATTTTGCCAATCAGCTCGAGCTCGAGCTCGAGTCTTTCAAGGGGGTTGAGGTTAAAAGCAAAGGACACAAAGGGGGCCTCCTGAGAGCTCGCTGGGTCTCGATTTTGCCAAACCCAGGGCCTGCGTTCTCCGAGAGCAGCACGTTGGGTGGATCTGGTTGGCCCAACATTTGTCGGAGACCATTGGTGCGTCGTTTCGGTTTCGTAAGGCGCCCCAGGACCCCGATTCCACGGATCAAGCTCAGCTTCAGCAGTTGTCTGAGGACGCCAGCCACCAGATCCAACAGCTTCTCATGCTGCTATGCCCTGGCGAAGGACAGAATGTAAGACTCGACGCGACCCTCGCTCAGGCGCGCAACCTGGCTCGTTCTTTTGCGCTCGATGACAGCCTCGACGACTGGATTGAGCAGCGTCAGGAGTTTCTGTCGTCGTGGGACGACGACCTGAGCGAGGCGCGCAAGGCCGTCGTGAAGGTCCAGCAGGGCAGTTGGGATCAATGGCAGGAGAAGGCCCTCTCGGGGGGTGCACGGGCCATGCGCAGGCTCACGAAACTCAAGCAGAAGTGGGCCCCGACCGTCGTGCAAAATCATCCAGATTGTTTCTCCAACTCTCCTCAAGAGCTGCTCAAAGCGGAAGGTGCATCCCCGCCTGAGTTTCGGCATGCGTCCCCCATCCCTCCCGAGGTGTGCGTCCAAGATCGGGCCCGCCTGCCTAGGCCGACGGCGGCTGAAATCAGGAGTGCGGCCAACAGTTTTTCGCACCTGACGTCGCAGTCCCCAGACGGACTGCATCCGAGGCAGCTCGCGTTGGTCTCGGACGATGCCCTTGACGCGTTCGGGGCGATAATCCAAGCGATCGAGTCCCTGGGCCTTTTTCCGAAGCAACTGTTCTGGCTTTTGTTCCCTTTGTTGGAAAAACCCAAGGGAGGTATCCGCCCGATGTTGCTGCGTGCTGGCCCTGTTCGTGTCTGGGAGCGTTTGCGGAGACCTCTTATTTTTGATTTCAATACGAACTACCCTCGAAGCTACTGGGCGTTTGGCCCTGGCCGCAGCGCTGAGAATGCTGTGCGGCACCAGGTCGTTCAGGCCGAGATGCCCATTCTGGGTCTCAGGAAACGGGGGGTATCATATGGGACGGGACTAAAAATCACGAGTCTTTCGACTTGGCCCTCCTCCGGGACAGAGCGATACGTTGCGGCATAAGCGAGGTTATTGTTAAAACGACGTTTCATTATTGGAGGGGCCCACGTTTGCTCCGTTTGGGGGCCCATTACGGGGTTCAGCTTTATTTCGCCCGATCTGGGCTTCCCGCGGGGGACATCTTCAACGATATCATGGTTAGAGTTTACAGCATCGAAGCTTTTGACAAGTTTGTTGGAGATAACCCCAGCGTCGACTTGTCGTCGTATGTGGACGATGGTAGCGTCACAGCGTCGGGCTCGGAACAAGAGGTCCTGGCCAATATCACGCAGGCCGCGGCATGCTTGTACGTCCTGTTTAGGGACGAGTTGCGCGTCGGCATTCAGCCCGACAAGGCCAGCACCTTTGCCAGCAGCAGCACCCTCGCTCAGAAGATTGCTCGACACCTCGGGCAGCTGGCTGGGGAGGTCGCGAACAGCGTGGTCTCTCTCGGCACGGATTTTGTACCAGGTCAGTCACGCTGCACCAAACATGGTCTGTGGAAAAGAAATCAGATGTTCTCCCACATGAGGAAGAGGCACAAAGTTTTGATGAGGTATCGTTCGGCCCGGCCCCGTCAAAAAGTCGCGAATGGGAAAATCTACACGCGTGGAGTTTTACTTGCCAGTTTTGGCCCGACGGTTGTGGGGATGAGTCAAGGCGAGCCCCAAGTGGCCCAACGTGTGCTTTTATCCTCGCGCCCACCTAGGCACCGCGGGTGCTCCCTGCAGGCGCGTTTGGTTATCCTTGGGGGCCCCATGTGGAGGCCGTCCGTTGCGCCAGCCTTACAGTGGGCTTCAGTTTTTTGGCTGGCCCTCACTTCCCCGTCGATTTCTCGGTATAATGTCAAGGCAATTGCTCAGCTTTGGCGTGCTGTTCCCTTTGATGACAAGGTCACGTGGCGATCGTCACGAGGACCACTGCAGCGCATGCACCTGTCTTTGGCTAGGATAGGGTGGCAGTCGGTGGCTCCCCTCACTTTTGAAGACGGCTACGGTCGTGAAGTGCATCTGGGCTACACCTCGCCTGCGATGCTGGCCCATATGTTGCAGTTAGCTGTCCAACGTAAGCACGAGCGTGTCTTGTGCCAGGACACCCCTGGAGCTGACGGTGTTCGGTTTTGCGTGGATCCCCTCAAAACCTTGCTGGGCCCCAAACGAAGGAAACTTAACCCTCAGCAGAAGTACTTGGCTTTGAGTGTCTTCTGCAAAGGGGTGTGGACCCGTTCGAGGGCTCAGGCTGCTGGACATGCGTGCGACGGGCGATGCCCTAAGTGTGGGATGCCTGATAGTGTGCGGCACCGCGTTTGGCAGCGCCTTCACCCTGAGGCGGCTAGGAAAAGCGTTGCCGACGAGGCTCCCGTCGAATGGCTGGACGGAGCTCTTGAAAATCAGGACCGTTTGTTCTTCGATGTTAAAGTGGGAGCACCCCGAGGCCTCCGATCCCCCCCCCCTTCCTCGGCCACCCAACCCATCCTGTACTCGCCCGATGGGGATATTATTGATTGGGGCTCTGTTGACCTCTCGGGCTGCGACGTCGTCATGGACGGCTCGGCTTTCCGCCATGCCGTCAGGGAGCCGTCTAGGGTCTAGGGCGGCCCACTCTTGGGTTTTCTTGGGCGAAGGTGACATTGTCGTTGCGTACGCCAAAGGCGCGGTGCTTTCAGTCCTCCCGCAGACCACCCAAGCTGCATGCGGAACACCTGTGCGTGGCCTTGCTCCCGATGTTTCAGAGCAACGGCGGCGACCGCCACGCCGATTGCATGAACGTTGTGCGCATCTGTGTGGCTACGCAAGGATACCAGGTTGTCCATAAACATCGCTATGCTGGCCTTCGGAGAGATGCCCTTCTACATGAAGAGCCCCCTACCCCGTCGGTGCACCACACCCCTGCGCACCGCGCGCGTGCTGTTCTGGACGCCCTGCCAGCGCACGGGAGACGGATCGGCAAAGGCAACTTGAAAGCCGGCGCCCTGGCCAACCAAGCTCTCCTCCTTCATCCCCAACCCAGTGTGCATGAAAGAACGGAGGTGGACAGGAAGTGTGGCATGCTCGTTCTTTTGCGGCGAGAGTGGCGGGCACCGTGCTAGCCACCTTCCCTCCCGAGAGGTTCGACCGTCAGTCCACAGGACCGAGGGCTAAGTTTTTATAATCGGGAGGTTGGGGTTCCTGGCGAGAGATCGGTCAGGGCTGCGCTAGATGTTTGCATTGCCTTTGTCTTCCCCCGGACCTGGAGGCGCGGCCCATGTTGGGATGTAGAGGGCCCAGCTGGCTGTGGCGAGGCGTTTTGGATCGGTCCTTGGTGCGCCCCCTTGCGCATTGCATTGTAAGTAAGGGTGAGCAGAGGCTCACCCTCTTCTTTTGCACCACGTGCGGAGCGTATTCTTCCGCACGCTGCCACATGCTCGGCAAGGAGTGCATTCAGCGCAGACTGGCAAGAGGTGCCACCACGCTGAGGCGTATTTTTTCTGGTGTTTATCCGCGCGACCGTGACAGCAGCACGCTGAGTGAGTCTTCGAGGCGTGGAGTGGCGTTCTTCTGCTAAGCGTCTCAGCGGCCTCCGCCGCCCGACGTCAGCCTGCCGCTCTCGCCGTCAGGGCTGATGGAGACGGCAGGAATGGCAGCGCTTTTGGCACGCATTCAGGCCCGCGAGGCGTCGGCGGCGGCAAGGCCTGCTGCTGCGGCCGCGAGCGATGCAACGTGACCAGGTTTTGTTGGACGGCGTGGTGGGCTAGATCTGGGGCCCTTCGGGACCGTCCTTTTCTTCCCGCTTGCTGTCCCTCAACCGCTGTGCTGTACGTTAAACGCGCTCAGCGGCTGAGCACTGGTCGTCTTCGGCCATCGGTGCCGATGTGTGTTTGTTTCACCCTCGTTCAGGCCCCCAACTGGGTCGCTGACAACAAATCATGCGCAGCGGCTCGAGCCAGTGGCCGCGGGGGTCGCGCGACGGCGCCGCCGTCTCAGGCGCCGCCTCCGCTCGCCTCGACCAATCTTCCCACTTCGCGTTGACGAAAGCCATTTTTCGCCACCTTGCGAATCCAGGTGGGCGCGAGCGATGCGAGGTCCAGCTCGATGCCCGTCCCCGTGGTCCACGTCGCGGAGCCTGAGTACCTCCAGTTAAGCTTCTTGAGGCGCGTGATCACTGCGCTGGCAGGGCCAGCAGTGAGCTTCCACGGCTTCCTGGCCCCCCCCCCCCCATGATGCGCCCCCGCTCCTCCCGCGCCCTGGTCAGGATCTCGCGGCTGACGCCGCCGCCCATGACGAGCTGGGCCCGCGCGTAGATGGGCTCGACCGCAGCGATGCATTCGGGGAGCTGGCGCGGCGTCTGCTCGAGCTGAGACGCAAGCCACGTCGATGTAGCTGATGGCGTCTTGCCCCAGCCCGCCCTCGTGAGCCTTGTCATGGCTGCCATCTTGGACGCGGGCGCGCTCGCCACCTGCAAGCCGCGCTGCGTGGCAGGTCCCAAGTTTAGCGCCCCTCATCCTGCGCGCTATCTCGAGGCGCGCCCGCGTCCTGCGGAAACGAGGGATGCGCTTCTTGACGCCCGCGCGCGCAGGAGAAGGGGGCGGGCTTGCCCGCGCGCGTCTCCATGCCCAGGACGTTCAAGAACGTGGCTGCTCGAAAGCCATGGGGCTGCGTCTGCTCCATTACCCTCCTGGTTGCCTCGCTGTCGGAGCTGGGCATCTTCGGTTCGCCCTTGGCCATGGGTAGCTTGAGCGCTTGGGGCGCTGCGGCGAGCCTGTTGAGCAAAGCGGCCGCCGTGGCTACGACGGCCCTGATTGGCCCCCGTTCGCTTGCTGCCCCCCCCCGCGCAGCGGGAACTTTGTGTTGGCGCTCCGCCGCCGCTTCTCTGAGAGCCGTCGCCGTCGTCTCCCGGTCGCGCCACCGCGTCGCGTTCTCCGCCGCCGCCTCGGCCCAAGCGGAGGCCGGCCCCCAATTCTTGATGCGCGGAGGCGCCGAGAGTTGAAGTCGCCATTTGCCCCTCGCCGCTGTTTCCAAATGCAGAAGACAGTAGCGCGGTCCGTCAAGCATGACAACTGAACGCGGATAGCTGGGGCCCGAGCTCCGGAAGCCACGCCGGCGGAGTTCTGCGCGGACCTGCGCGGGCCCCGGGGGGAAGAACGGCGGATTGTGAAGGAAGAGCTGGGCGATTGGACACTTGCGCGGCTGGATTTGCTCGGCGACGCGCGCGGCCCTCCGGCCTCTGGGCCGCCCACGAGAAGCTCGACAAATCGCTGGCGAAGCCCAGTGGGGGCGGCAGCAGCCCATGGGCCCCATAAGGCATCTCTGCGGAGGTCATAGAAGAATTGCCAAGCGAGTGCAACGACGGGCCGAGGGCGAACCTGGCTCACGGACGGAGAGCCTCGGCATGCCCAGCGGAAGGGGCAATGTCGATGGCGAGGGCGCCGCCGCAGGTTTGCGCGGCGCGCGAGCTCCCTGGCTGCGCGCGGGCGCGGCCGCTGCCGACCCTGACCTTCATGTCGGCGTAGGCGGCGCCCCCGCCTGGCAGCCGCGCGGGCGCTGGGCTGCAGAGCTGGCCAGGGAGCGGCGGCAACCGTAGATCATTGCGCAACTAAACCTCAGGAAGGCCACCAGCCACCTCGATCATCGCGCCGCCTTCAAGGCCGTGAAACCCCCGGGGGTAGCCCGTGGTCGGGCTTTCCGAGAGCGCGCTGGTGGCGGCGATAGCTGCCGCAACGCCTACCTTGATGGCCCCAATGGGTGGGGGCCAAATCAAAGACCCCGTACCTGCTGTTCGACGGTCTCCAAAATGGTTCCAAGAAGCCCCGTAGGGCCCCAAAGGGACCAAAAGGACTCCAACAGGGTCCTTAAACCTTGAACCCCCAAGAAGAGCTTCAAGAGACACCAAGATCCACCGAAAGAGTCCCGCGATTTGAGGGCTCTGCCCTCGTCCTCGTTGTCGTCTTCCTCCTTCTCATCCTCGTCCTGGCCCTCGTTGTCTTCCTTGTCCCGTTCCTCCTCTTCCGCGTCGTCGCGGTCGTCGTTGTCGTTGTCGTCTTCCCCTTTTTGTTCTCGCCACTGCGTGGGCCGCAGGGGTGGCCCGAAGAGACGCGCCAAGGCCATCTCATTGCCCCTAGAGATCTCTCTGCTCACTCTGGTTGCCCGCTCTGTTTCACTACGCGTGTCTTTTCGCAAAATCCCCCGTCAACTCTCACGGGCGGGGTTTCCGCGTGGGCGCGAAGCGCGAAGAATTTCAGATGTTCCGCCCCCGCCCGCGCGCGGCGCGCCTCTTCCCCCTCGCCATATCGTCGGAAGCGGAGCCGCGCGCGAGCGCCTTCAGTTCGCTTGGTGGGAGCGCCTTCCAGCTCCAATATTTCATGCCATGAAGAGGAGGGCGGGACTGGGGGGCGCTGACTCGCTCGGTATGGCTGAGTTGACTCTATTGCTCATGCTGCTCCTCCTCCTCCTCTTCCTCCTCGTCCTCCTCTTCCTCCCCATCCTCCTCCTCCTCCTCCTCCTCCTCCTCCTCCCTCCTCCTCCCCCTCCTCCTCCCCCTCCTCCTCCTCCTCCTCCTCCTCCTCCTCCTCCTCATTTTCCTCCTCCTCCTCCTCCTCCCTCCTCCTCCTTCTCTTAAGGCCGGCCCGGCTCAGGCCCCCTTCTTGGCCTGAGGGTGCCATCTTCTTAACGGACCAGGCCTCAGTGTGCGTCGCCTTTTCACTGTACATTCTTTGGCCCGCGTGGCCAGGCGACCACGTCTTTCCCACATATTCCCCATTCGCATTCAAAGGAACCATCTTGGCACCGAAGGCAGAGAGCTCTTCGTGCGCAGGACCGACTTCTGCTTCGATTATCGGCAGCAGTGCATAGGCTTTCTCAGCATGTGCAGATCCAGGAGACATGGCGCCTCACAACTCCAAGTTCTGGGCGTGCCACAAATGCCATCGCATGAACATGCCGAAGGAGAAAGTATGTCGATTTTGTCCAGCAGAACTACAAGAGCCTGCCCGTCAGTCAGAGGACAATGAAGAAGAAGAGTGTGATTCCCGCCCATGGCGCACGCCGTCAAGATCACGGCAGACACAAAACAATTGGTGGTCGCAGGATTGGTACTCGCAGACGCCATCAAGAACGCGCAGAGCCAGGTCGTGTGCACCAGCATGGAGCCGTCAACACGAAGGACGTACGCAGTCGGAGTTGCCTGCAGATCTTGCCCATGCAGATCCAGTCCAACTCGCCCCGGCTCCACCACATGTTGCAGAGAAGCATAGGCTTTGGATGCCGCCGCCAAGAAGGGAGAGTGACTTGCCACTCCATCGAGAGAAGCTGAAGCTACAATTAGATTCCATTGAGAAGCAAATCAAGGTGGCATACAACTTGGGCCACAAGAAAGACAGGGTGCAGACACTGGAAGAAGAGTTCCAGGCCACACTGTACCAAGTCATGTACGCCAGGCCACCAGATGAACGGGCAAGACAACAGGCTATGTACCTTGATCGTGCCAAGAAGAGATTGGATGAGGCCAAAAAAGTTGAATCAGAAGCAGCGGAGTACCTCAAATAATGCCAGTTGCAGGCAGTTCAGGTACAAGAGGACGTCAATCAAGCGGAGCTCCTCGCAAAGCACTTCGATGAGCTCGCCGCCCAGGCCAAGGTGCATGACGAGATGCACACGGACGACGAGGAGATGGAGGACGAACCAGAGGCAGGCGACCGCATGACAAAGCGCTCTCCTGCAGTTCGTCCTCCAGCCAAGAGGGCAGCACCATCGGGGACTAACGAAGGTGCCGCACCAGCAGCACTGGCAGCCATGCAGGCCAACAACCGCACCATGCTGGACACGCTCACAGCGTTGTCGGCCCAGATGGCGGTGATGCAGCAGTGCATGGCGCAGGCTGGGCTGCTCAACACAGCACACGCAGGCCAAGTGCCAGCGGGAACTGCAGCCCCATAGGCGAGTGCGGCCCCAGCGACTCCCGTGGGAGGCACGCTGACGCCTGGCACTGAGCCAGTGTCGCCTGAGCCGACCAGCGTGGTCACCGCCGCGGAGGAGACAGTCATCGCAGAAGTCGAAGCTGCACATGCCCCTCAAGAACCCACAGCGCCACCCGCCAAGGGAGGAACGGCGACACGGCGGGCAGCGGGTGACAAAGGCAAAGGAGGCACGCCTGGCGTCAAGCACAAAATCGACAAGGACAAGGACAGGTCCCGCCTCGCCGTGGCCTTCACGAAGGGGGTGCGCACCAACACCGCCGCCCACGACGAGGACACCATCGACGTCGACAGCGACGAGGATAGGGCTCCCACGGAGGGTGCCCAAGTTTTTCGCTAGTCGGCACCACGGATGCCGCCGTGGAGGGCACCGTAGAGGAGACTCGTCAGACAACGCAGTCTCCGACACATGGGATGGATACTGAGGGGGCGATCGGTATCCAGGACAGTCCTCTTCCCGACTTTTCAGACACGTTTCACCTCCTGTGCCAACCTTGGGACTCTGTGGGGCTTGGGCTTTGCGACGACCCGTTGCAGTATGCTCAGTTTTGGCACTCAGCCACGATTCGGGGTCTGGCTGAATTGGGCCCCAAGGTTACCGACACAGGCCAACAGCGCATCCCCACCCATCTCGACATTTACACGGATGGATCTGCAGGGGGACTTAAACTACATGATTCCTCTTCTCCTACCCCTCCCGCATGGGCGTTCTGTGCCCTTGCCTCCGACGACCACGGACAGTGGCTTCTCGGGCTTCAGGCTGGAAGCCTACCTGATATTGCGCAGGTTGTACCCAGGGAGTTGCTATCAACATACGCAGTGTTCGAAGCAGCGATTTGGGCATGTAAGTGGCTACTGTCAACGCCTGTATTCCATAATACACAGGTACATATTCACAGTGACAACATGGATGCCATTAGAGTGGCCCAACTGGGAGGCGCCAAGGGAGCCCTGAAAGACTCCAAAACCATCTTTGACGGCATGCTTCAGATACTGGAGAGGGTGCTGCACAAATATGAGTGGACACATGTACCGGGTCACTCCAACCATCCTTGGAACGAGTTAGTGGATTCGGCCGCACGCATAGCGTCATATCATGCGTTTTCTCATTCACCACCGTGCAATTGGCGCACAGCACTGGATTTGCCATGGCACATGTCGGGCATTCGTTGGGCATGGCTAGCAGTCTCGCCAGTTGAAGAACGTGCTGCATATCCACCGCCTTTCGGCAATCCCGTGACTCCCGCCAAGGTGCCACAAGTCAAGCTCCAGGAGTGCCTCCCTCCCCCACCGGAGCCCCTTCCCATCGAGGACACCCAGGTATCTCTCTGGATTGCTGCCGCTACTGTCCTTACTATGGACCCTCAAGAATACAAACGGGCTGGTATCAACGGTCTGGGAAACTACCAGGGACCCCCAATAGGTAGGTTTCAACAGTTGGGCGCCCAGTTTGCGAGATGCGACTACTTACTGGTTGGCACAACGGAGACTCGAATGCCTATTTCGAAGTCAGCACGTGTTGGAACCTATTTTGTGCTCTTCTCCCCAGCTACGCCATCTGGTACAGAGGGATGTGCACTATGGATCAACACCAGCATTGGTTACATACCAGGCTGTCGCCTACAACCACACATGTGTCGTGCCCTTCATCAGGAGCCTTCTAGGTTACTCGTCGCGATCCGCGCTCCGCGCATGCAGTGCAATGTGCTGGTTGCTCACGGGCCAGGGGAAGGCAAAAACCGTACCCCGCATAGCCTAGCACAGTGGTGGAGCACCACGACGAGATTGGTCAGGACGCTCAAAGGAGATTCCAAGATACTACTCACATGCCTTGACGCGAATGCCAGAGTGGGCTCAGTAAATTCGCAGGCTGTGGGAGCCGTCGATGCAGAGTGCCAGAATGAAGCAGGGGGATGCTTCCGCGACTTTTTGCAGGCCACAGATCTGTGGCTGCCGTCTACCTTTTTGCCCGCTTTTTCACCCACTGCGTCTACCTGGACTTCCCCGTCCCCAGGTAGTCAAGGGCATCGACTCGACTGCATTGCAGTTTCGGAATCAGCGTGGGTGTCTTCCCAGGGGGTGGACGACCGCATTGATCTTACGTTCTCTCATGAAGACCACCGTGCGGTGTGCGCGCAGGTACACTTCATAGGACACGACTGTATGAATTGGAAAGCACAGCACGGAGCAGGGTACAAAGTTGCACATGATTCTGCACTGCACAGGAACCCTCAAGCAAGGGCGCACTTTACACAACTGCTGGCGCAGTGTCCGCCCATGCCCTTCGATATCCACGCCAACGATCAAGTTTACTATTATGACAACTATGTGCGACATGCGATGCAGGAGGCATTTCCCATACGCCGTACACAGCGTGGACGACAGCCACGCAAGACATGGATATCGAAGCATACGCTTCAGGCCATGGATTTTCGAACAGATGCGTTGCGACAGGCTAGGCGCAACGGGAGACTTGCGCAGTCTGCCACGCTTGCCGTGTGAGTGTTTGCATGGGCAATGGCAATTGACACCATCAAGTACGAACGAGCTGACGCTATCCTATACCCGCCGTGGGACCCCCCACTACACATTCGTGGTGTGTTTCGGTCCATTACAAAGCTCTGCCGAGCTGTGGGCCAGGTACAACAACAGCTACTTACATGCATTTCGGACAACATGGCCCTACTGGCCAACAGTGAGGACGAGCTGAATGACGTACATCCCCACGCGGACCACTCAAAAAGGCCTTCTAAATGGACGCCCTCCCGTCATTACCCTCAGGTGTGCTTGGTTCTATTTGCGACGGACCGTGAGGTTCTGCCTGCTACGGTGTCCCGTAGGGACCTTCCAACGGTGGCCATGCATACTATACAGCTACTCAGAGGCGCGTCTCATGCTATCAGAGACCTTCTGGTGGCTCACACAGCATATCAGATACGTATTTGCACACGCAGGGATGCCAAACTACACTACATACAGCTCGCGCAAGAGATCAAGTCGGAATGGTCGGTACACCAACATGACAAGGTCTTCCGAAAACTACGTGGCCTTGGCGCTTGCTCCAGAAAAAAGAGGAGCACATGTCCTGCACCGATCGTTCGAGACGTGACAGGAGCACCAGCTCAAACAACTACGGAGGCAGCCAACATTTGGTTGGAACATTTTGCTCATGAGGAGATCAGCGCAGTGGTGCCTATCGATCACGCTCAGCACACGATTACTAGTTTCAGGCCGCTTCCCTCCTCATTGACTCGCAACATACCATCCAAGGAGGCTTTTCTCCCTGCTCTCCATGAGTTTCAGACGGCGTGTTGTGCAGCGCGCCCTTCTGCTGCCAGCCTGGATGGCATGCCTGGCGGCTTGGTCAGGCACTGCGGAGCTGCTTTAGGAGCTCTGTACCACCCAGTGGCGGTCAAGGCATGTCTCCGTCTTGAAGAGCCCATACAGTGGAGGGGAGGATGCTACTGGGATATTTGGAAGGGTGCAGCTGACCCATCTATTCCAGCGCATTCGAGATCAGTTATGGTATCCCCCCACTTGGGAAAACGTTATCGCATGCTACTACGCACACCTATTGCACTGGCTTTGCCACATGCCGCAGGAGACACTCAATGCGGGGGTATATCTGGAAGAGGGGTGGATCTCGCCGCCCTAGCGCTACGCAGCTTCCAGAACATTGCAGCAGGCAAGAAACAATCAGCAGTCTTCCTCATGGTAGACGCTGTGCAAGCTTTTTATAAGGCGGTGAGACAACTGGTCATGGACTCCAGTCTCACATATGACGAGTTGGCAAGCATACTACTAGCAGCCAAGCTACCACCGAGTGCAATGCACAATATCATGGAACAAATTCACACACAAGACAACGCACTGGAAAGATCGGGCATATCGCAGCATGTACGGGCACTTACTGCTACATCGTACCAAGGGGCTTGGTTCTACTACGCGGGTGCCACAAAAATAGCCTTTCCGATGTTGGGTTCGATCCCGGGACAACAGTTGGGGGATGTTATCTACAACTATGTCATGGCGGAATGCGTCAATCATGCAGTCAAGGACATTGTGGCTACTGGAGTGGATCTCCGAGTCCCTACGAAGGTGGGGTCATCACTGTCAAATTTAGTGGAGGGAGAAGCGAATGCCACCTCCACAGCCTTGGACATCAGCTTTTTCGACGACGGAGCTTTCATCATACTGGGCGACGCGGAGCATGTGCTCGCACAGGCCCCAGTGATCAGCAGCTTAGTGATGGACGCGTTCACCTTGCAAGGCATGAGCATCAACATGAAGAAAGGCAAGTCAGAATGCCTTTTTCAATTTCGTGGCAAAGGCTCCGGCGGTGCTCGTACTAGGCTTTGGAAGGACCTCAAAGGGACCCTCAAGTTCGATACTACCACACGTGGACCACTACAGCTTAACGTCACACGACAATACCCGCATCTTGGAACCATCCTGGATGAAAAGGCCTCATTGGGCCCAGAGATTGCACACCGGCACCGTATCAGCGCAGCAGCATGGCATCCACTGCGACGACGTGTGTACTACGCCATGGGAAAGTCAAAGGAAGATCACAAGCTTAAGCTCCATTTTCTTGACTCACTGATCACATCCTCGCAATTGTTCAACGCGGGGACATGGAGCGGCGTGACAGAGGCCCAGATGCGCACGCTTGCCGCAAGCATCATGTCCAAATACAGGGCTGCCGCCAACCTTCCGCGATATGACGACACAACATGTCCCGACACACAGGTACTGGTCGCGGTCCAACGGGCAGAGGTATCGACCCAGTTACGGGTCCACCGTCTGAGGGTGTTTGGGCGTCTGGTACACTTCGGCTCGGACACTCTCAAGGCTTTGGTTGCGTTGGCCTTCCAAGAGGACCCCCATGCATGGCTCCGACAGGTTTGTGAAGATCTCAAATGGCTCCAACATCTTAGCAGGGAACTACGAGACATGCCCGACCCAACTCAGTCACTACAACAATGGGAAAATTGGTTAGTAGGTCCCTACCTGCATGGAGACGCCGACTTCGTACTGCACTCGACGCGCATGTGCGCACAGCAGGCAGAATCGCCACAGCAGCGGAGGCAGAGCGACAGTTTTTTTCAGCTGGTCCGACCATGTGGCGTACCACTTCCTATCACCCACCCCGACCACCCACTACGTAAGCAGGAGAAGGAGGGGAGGAGTCATGTTGACAGGTACAACAAGTGCCCATGGTGCTCTCAGAGGTTCCCTAAGCGTCGGAGCCTCCAGCAGCATATCGTTCGTCAACACTTTGCTTTCATACATCATGTTGAAGCCATCATGGGTCCATCCAGCACATGCAGGGCGTGTGCCACAGAATTCTCACAGAGGCGCCAGGTACGTGATCACTTGGCATTCGGCTCTGCCAGGTGCTGCCTAGCTTATTTCTTGCATGGCGCACAAGCGCCCATCACACTTGCACGTGCGTGGGCTGCTGAGGATGCAGCAGAAGTGGTCCGCAAAAGGCGGGCAGGGCTCGGCAGATGGCGTGCTGACTTCCCTGCTGCCCCGCATGTTCCTCAAGAGGGCCTTATTTGGGACTCCAACTGGGTTTTCATGTCTTTCACTGAACAACAGGCACGTGAGGTTCTCCTGGATTCCATGTACGAGCTAGACGACTCGTACAGGCAGTTCATCTTGAATCCCACTCCAGAGGCCCCGCAACAGGCCCCCCAGCAGGAGTGCCCCTTCCTGGACCGTTGGGACATCTATCGCGTGCAGGACTACACGGACTTTGCAGCCCATTCCCTCCCGATCAGGATCAGACGTAAATCCATTGTCATACTGAATGTTTTTTCGGGTATGCGTAGGGGGGGTGACGTACAATATCACATTGAAGACACAGTGGCCACTGCAAATTATGAGTTTATTGTGCTGAGCGTGGACATCGCAATCCACTCTACACATGGAGATCTGGCCAGAGCTGATACCATCCAGAAATGGGTGGACCACATACTTGCTAGGAGAGCATGGTGCTCTGGGGGGGCCCCCCATGCGAGACATGGAGTGCAGCACGTTGGTTGGAGGGGGGCCCCCCCCCACTACGTACGACTGAATATATGTGGGGCGTTCCTTGGGTTTCATTGCGTCAGCACCAACAGCTCAGTGTAGGAAGCCAGCTACTACATGCTATGCTACACCTCATGGGAGCTCATCTCCGTGCGGGCACAGCTGCATGGATGGAGCACCCCGCGCCAGCAGTCTGGAGGAATGGAGCACCTACCTCTTTCATGTGGCCGCCAGCCCGTGCTATCGCCTCTGCACCGTGCGCCACCACAGTAGATTTCGACCAGTGCTGTTTTCATGAGGGCGACCCAAGTACGTTCGGGAGAGCGCCAACACGTGTGCTCGCAGTGCGCATGCCAATCATCTACGCAGAGCTGCAAGGGAGGTGTTCGCATCCACCGAATTCCCACATGAGATTGCAGGGGAAAAACAATGAGGGGAGTTTCCATACAGCACAGAAAAAGACGTATCCTGGCAACATGTGTCGGGCTCTGGCAAGGAGCATTGTTGACGCTTGTGCACGTTTCATGGACGAATCTATGACTTGGGACGACGTGGGTGAGTCTGATGAGATCCGACACCAGCTGCAACAGTTACATGTACCGTGGGACCCGTTCAGACCCCACGAGATCGCCCCAGACTTTGCAGGTATTTCATCTACATCCAGATCTGATGAGCCTGAGAGGTGGCATGTTTTCTCGCGTGGCCCTCCTCCCCCCTCCTCCCCGCCACCGCCCTCGCCGCCGTTGCCGCCGCCGCTGCCGTCGCCCCTGACAGAGGGAGAGTCGACGCCCGCAGCGCCCGTGGAGCAGGTCAGGCCATCTCAGGCCGGCGCCGCCCAGGGCGCCGAGGAGGCCCGCCCCCCTCTGTCTGCGGTCTCTCCTCCTCCTCCTCCCCCTCCTCCCCCCCCTCTCACTGAGGAGCAACTTGCACGGATTGCGTCCAACCGTGCCATTGCCCGTGAACGGCGCTTACAGCGAATTGCGCCGCGGAGAGGACAGATTGAATTCAGGTTTTAAGTTTGAGTTTGTTTCCGAGGTAGTATGAGCACAGCTGTAACGCTTAAGCCAACGTGCACCACCACCTCCTCCTTCTCCTCCTCCTCCTCCTCGCCCTCGTCCTCGTCCTCCCCCTCATAGTATTAGTCTTATTCGTCTTCTTCGTATTATTCTTATTATTTTTCTTAGTATTATTATTGTTCTTAATATTCTTATTATTATTACTATTCATCCTCATCCTCCTCGTATTCTTCTTAGTATTCGTATTATTGTTCGTATCATTATTATTCTTATTATTAATATTATTATTATGAATATTATCATTATTATTCGTATTTAGTATTATAATTCGTATTCGCATTGGTCTCCTTATTATTATTCTTATTAATATTATTCATCTTATGATTATTATTATTATTATTATTCTTATTATTAGTATTATTAGTTTTATTTTTTATTCGTGTTATTATTGTTCGTATTGTTTCTATTATTACTACTAATATTATTACTCTTATTATTATTATTATGATTATTATGTTTATTATGCTTCTTCTGGTTGAAGTTACTCCCCATCATGCTCTCTACTCTTCTGTATTCTGTATTCTTTCTCTGACTCTCACTTTGCTTTGCGCAATAGCCGTTTCAGCTTCGAGGAAAAAAATGATTTTTCTTCATCATGGCAGCGGAACTCTGAGAGCTCAGCTCTGCGATCCACGGCAACGAGTTCGCGGTCAGACCCGCGGGCGCCACCTTGGCGCCAGCAGCGGGCGCCTACTCCGCCACCTTGGTCGCGGTCAGCCCCGCGGCCGAGGTTGCCACCACCGCCGCCGCCGCCGCCGCCTGTACCCCTTGCGGGGCGGCCTCGGCCGCCAGCGCCGCGGGAGGAGCCCGAGGAGTTCTCGGCTTTAGGCCCGGGCTTCGGACAGGCTTCGAGGAACCTCGCGGTGCAGAGGCGGATCTTGGAACAGTTCCCCTCGCAGGCCGTGGTGCGGCCAGGGGCGGCCAGCTACGTGGCCAAGAAGAGGAGCCGCGGCCGGCGCCCTAGGGGGGAGCGTCGCACGCAGGAGGCCCTCCAGAGAAGAGCATTGAAAGGCTCTGTGCTCAGAAAGGTGGACAGCGGCGAAGAGCTCACGGAGGAGGAAAAGACCTTCTACCACAAGTGGGTGAGGGAGCTCCTTGACCGGGTGCCGAAGGACCTCCGCAGGGAGGCCATAGAGCACTGCGAGCGCAACAACGACCCAAGGGTGCGAGCCAGCGCTCTCTTTCGCGTGCTGAAGGTCGCCGCTGGGAACGACGACGCTTACGAGCACGACTTGACGCACGGCTGGTCCACCGCTTGCGACAATGGCGATGGAGGAGGTGCTGGCGAGGCTCACAGCCATGGAGGCTCAGCTCCAAGCGGTGAGCACAGAGAGCCAACAGCTGCGGGCGGACCTCGCCGCAGCAGAAGCCTCTCGGGCAGGCGCAAGCAGCGCGGCGCAGACCGAGAGGAGGGAGCCAGACGACGAGGCGCGGAGGCTGGCAGCCGGGACCGTGGACACCCGGGTCCTGAACAAACCCAGGATGTTCAGCGGAAAAGAGTCCGACTGGGCTCTGTTCAGCCTCGTGTTCCGCGCGCACGTGGGGGCCATCTCGCCGAGGATGCAGTCCCTGCTCCGGCGCGCTGAGGACTTGGAGCAGTCCATAGAGCGCGGAGACTTAGCCCGGGGCGACGACGCCCTGGACAAGCAGCTGCACTACATCATCACTCTGATGGTGGAGGGCAACGCGCTGCTGAAGGTCAAGAAGGTGAACGAGGGGGAAGGGCTGAAGCTGTGGAGGCTCCTGGCGCAGGACTACGAGCCGAAGCAGTTCAAGAGCCGGCGGATGGTGCAGTGCCAGGCCGTTCTCGGCTACGCCGCTGAGGGCGCTGACGTCTGGGTAGTCTTAGACAAGTTTGAAGACTTAGTCAAGGAGTGCGAAAACGGGTCCGGGAAGACCGTAGACGACGAAACGAAGGCTGGTGTGATTCTCCGTGCGTTAGCCAACGGAGACGCAGACCAGCGGGATCTGTCGAAACATCTCGTTCTGAACTGCAATCGGACCGAGACGTGCGAGCAGATCAAGCAAGAGTTGCGGGAAATCGTCGGCACGAACCGGTTTCTCGGGCGGTCTGCGGGCGGTCTGCGCGCTCTTGCTAAAGGGGGCCCGAAGGGGGGCGGACGAGGACAGGCTGGCGGGAAGGGCGGCGACGGTAAGTTGCAGCTTACCATCAAGTTTTCGGGCGACTGTTGGGCTTGCGGCAAAACCGGCCACAGGGCCAACGAGTGCCGGAGCAGCCCGGCAGCCAAGGCCAAGGCGAAACCAGCTGGGAAGGCAAAACCGAAGGCGGCAGCCAAGCGTTTTGCTGGGAACTTGTCGGGAAACTGCGACTACTGCGGCAAACCCGGCCACAGGGCCGCAGACTGCCACAAGAAGCACGCGGACGCCGCAGGAGCAACTAGGACAGGCACCGGGGAGCCGAGCAAGAAACGCACTCGAGCAGAGATTTCCCATCTCGAACAGCAGCTGGCGGCGCTTTCGCTGCAGGTGCAGGGCCTTTCTGGGTCGTCATCCGGGGCGGCGGGGCCTTCGGAGGTGGGGAGTCTTGGGATCTCGGCAATCGAGGCTAGCGAGGTTTCTGCTGTGTCGTGCTCGCGGTCAGACCCGCGGGTTACGATTGGTCTCGACAGCGGCGCGGAGATAACCGTCTGGCCCCCAGAGCTGGCCCCAGAAGTCCCAACCAAGGACTCCCCAGAGTCCCGCCGCGGCGTGAAGTACTACGGCCCTGGGGACACCGTCGCGCCGCCCTTGCCGAACCTCGGGAAGAGGGTGCACGAGTTAGACATTGGTGGTGTTCGCAGGCATGCTAATGTTCACATCGTCCCGGTCCGCAAACCTTTGTTAGCACTGTGTGATTTAGAAGATCACGGTCACGATGTTTTCTTCGTCGACGGTCGTCGGTGGGCTCGTCGCAGGGAGTCGGGCGAAGTCTTGGAGATGCATCGTAGAGGGGGCAGGTATGAGCTCGACGCAAGAGTCATCCTGCCGTCGAACTGAGACGGGCTGGCCTGGCCGTAAGTCCCGTGGAGGAGGCAAGCTCAAGTGCTCCAACGGTCGCGGGTAGCTCCGCGGCCCCTCCGGCAGCACTAGCAGCGGGGCCTCATGTTTCACAGTCAGTTTCACCAGGTGGCTCGGCGGACGGCCCCGCGAGCGCACCTGCGCCGGCCGCAGGGCCGAGGGCGCCAGCGGGCAGCCCCGCGGGCCAAGGAGGGGATGGCGGCGATCATCTCCAGTCTCACATGGCCAACGCTGGAGGCGGGGTCATTCGAGCTCCCCCCCCCCCAAGTCTTCCTTCGGCGGAGGAGATTGCAAGGCATAATGTCGATCATTGTCCGCGCCAGAGTTGGTGTAGATCGTGCGCGGCTGGTTGTGGGAAGGCAGACAGTCATTTTAGGCGGGAGAGCGACGATCTGAAAATACCTTGCGTCTCTTGTGATTACTGTTTCATGGGGGAGTCGGTGGAGGAGGAGAGGATGTGTGATCGATGTTTACCTATAATTGTACATAAGTTTTTCCAGGGTAGGTGGTTGACGTCACATGTTGTGAGGCGCAAAGGAGTAGATGAATGGGCCGTCAAAGTCACGGCGCACGACCTGGAACAGAGTGGCCTGCAGCACTTCATCTACAAGTCAGACGGCGAAAACGCCATCCAGGCGCTCAAGACCGCAGCCGTCAAAGAACTTCGATCCAAATGTGGGGGGGGCCATCGCAGTTAAGATGGAGGAGAGCGGGGCCGGGGAGTCTCAACAAAATGGCGCGGTGGAGAGGGCCATCTGGGAGGTAGAGTCCAAAACCCGGACTCTGGTCCATGCGGCCCAGGAGTTCCATGGAGTAAAACTTCCTTTGGCTCATCCTGTCCGTGTTTGGGCAGTGGAGTACGCCTCACAGGTCATCAACAGAGGTCAAAAGGCTCTGAAAGATGGCCGCACCGCGTGCGAGCTGAGGAAAGGCAGGCCGTGCCGTCGCAAACTTCCAGCCTTTGCAGAAGCAGTGATGTTTCTGAGAGTAGCAGAGAAGCGGCAGAGGCGCAAATTCGAAGACCGATGGGAGACGGGAGTCTACCTTGGACTGGTAGAGCGCTCAAACATGGTCTTGATCGGGACGCCACAGGGTGTCCGGAAGGTGAACTGCGTCAAGAGATTGCCGCCGGCCCAGGCTAAAGACCCGGAGCTGGCGAAGGCCATCAGGGGGCATCCGTGGAGCCACTCCGAGGGTGTCGACGCGGAGGAGCCGGGGGGCGCACCCGTGATGGCGGCGACGGAACCAGTCGTGCCTGAGTCGGAATCACCACCACACCTGCCACCACCACCAGCGGCACCTTGGGTCCCGAGGCGCGCATACATCCGAAGAGATGTAGAACTTGCCCGTTTTGGGTACACAGACGGGCGCCAAGGATGCCTAGCAGCAGCTTTTGGTCACAAGCCGAGGGCGCACACACAAGAGTGTAGGAAAAGGATCGAAGACGCCATGGCTCAAGATACCGAGCTTGGCGTCCGTCTGGAGGAGGCGGAGGCGCACAGGGAGGCAGCAGGCGTCCCGGGGGCGCGAGCAGCGCCAGGGGAAACCCTGGAGCCTGGAGAGGTTTTGGGGCCAGACAGCACAACGGAAGAGCCTTCGCGGGAAACCCCGCGGACGGCGCATAGGCAGGAGCAGGGGGAACCTTCGCGGGAAACACCGCGGACAGCACCAAGGGAGGGCAGGGAGGTATTGATTCGCAGCAGCCGAAGCGGCTCATCAATATGCCTGCTAGTAGACCGTCGCGGGGGGCGCCGCGGCAGTCTGCGCCAGGCGCGGGACGGGGGCCGGCAGCAGCGGCAGCCGATTCTGGGGTGACAGCTTCGGCTACAGCAGGTCCGGCTGCGCCGCTAAGGCCTGGCAGCGTCGAGGCTGCGCTGGCCGGGTCAGAGCCAGCGTTGGTTCGAGACGGCGACAAAGGAGAATCGCTTGGTAACGCGGACCCCAGCGCCGCGGATAGGCCAGTTCCTGGTCTAGACGAGGACGACATGGATCTTGGTGGTATCCAGACGAATCTTCGGCAGATGGGCGCGGCAGTTGGCCCGTCTATCAAGTCCGTGTGCTCGGTCGCGAGGGGCGGTCCGATTCCGGACAGCAGCTGGGAGGCAGCTGCGGGCGAGGTGTTCTGCAAGAGCAGGTTCACCACGCAGGTGGGCAAGTTCGGCCTTCACCCGGGCTACGTGCTTGACTTCACCACAGGGTGGGACTTGGAGGTCCCAGGGCAACAGCAGAAGGCCGACGAAATGCAGGAGCAGATCCGGCCATACCTGCTAGTGGGGGGCACTGACGGCCCTCCCTGGAGCCGGCAGCGCAGGGGCGACGTTGGCGCAGGCGCGCGGGACGCGCGCGGGGCACGCAGCAGGCAGCAACTCCGGGCGTGTTGTCCGCTGTACAGGAAGCAAATCGACGCTGCTCGATACATGCTACACGAGCACCGTGGCGGCGCGGCGTCTCTGCAGGAGCCGTGCGCGCAGGGGGTGTTAGAGCAGCCAGATGTGTTCTGGGTGCGCACTGACGAGCGTGGGATGGGCAGGCCATCGCCACCAAAGGAGGCGGGCACGAGCTGGTGGCGCAGGAGGCCGGTTGGCTCACCAACAGCAGGTGTATCGCCGAGGAGCTTGCGACGTGCAAGTTTTGGAACAGAACGGGTTCCAAGGCTGCAGGGGCAGGGGGGTGCGCGCCCGCGCTGGTATGTGCGGTGCTGCGTGGCCTCCGGCGGCAACTCCAGGAAGACGGGAAGTTGTCGTTGTCCTCCCTCGAGCCGGGGGTCACAGGCCACGACCCCACAGAGTATCCAGAGGAAGACCTTGCGAAGTTTTACGACGATGTCTCTGGGAAGCTCTTACCAACGCCGCTGGCGCGGAAAGCGAGAGTCGCCGAGTTGGATTTTCTACGCGGTTTCCCTGTGTACGAAAAGGTGCCAGCAGCACAGGCGAAAGGCAAGAACATGGTTTCTGTGCGTTGGTGTGATGTCAACAAAGGTGATGATGATAATTTGGAGGTTCGCTCCCGGCTGGTCGGCAGGGAGTACAAGTGGCAATACCCATTCATGCAAGGCACGTTTGCCGCGACGCCACCACTAGAGAGCCTTAAATATCTGTTCCATTTCATGACAACCACGAGGCGGGTGCGAAGCGCCCCGGTTCGTTTGAAGATGTTGGTGATGGATGTGAGCAGAGCTCATTTCCATGCGCCGTGTGTGCGGGAGATGTACATCCGCCTCCCGGAGGAGGATGCTACCCCAGGGATGGTCGGAAAGCTTCTTCGCACAATTTACGGCACGCGCGACGCAGCGAACCAATGGGACAGTTTCTTTAACGACATCATCACCAAGCTGGGCTACGACGTTGGCGTGTCAAACCCATGTTTGTACAGACACAGGAACAAACTGTCAATTGGTGGAGGCACGGAGACGACCTTGTGTTCATAGGTGAAGCAGACCACATGTACAGCTTGTTTGACGAAA
>CAUYUJ010002911.1:74264-84282 GCA_963575745.1 Prorocentrum cordatum | reverse complement strand
CTACCTGACCTTCTGCACGGAGCACCCTGAGTATGACCCCGAGGCCATGCGGACTCTGGCTGGTCTGGGGGATCGGCTCCTCCAACGGACTGGGTCCTTGAAGGAGGCGGCCGCGCTGCTTAGGCGCGCGCGCCACGAGCGCTTGGGCAACCCTCTCCGCGGTGTCCTGGGGGACAAGGTGCGGCGGTGCTTAAGCCGAGAGCACTTCGAGCACGTCCGGGAGCTGGCGGAAGGGGGGGCAGCTGCGCGGCGGGGCGCGCCGCGGAGGCGCGAGCGGGCCCAGCCGTACCCTAGCGTGCGAGCCCACATCGACGAGGCCTACCAGAAGGCATGGGCTGATGTGACGTGGGGTATCGTCTTGGTAGCTTCCCAGGCGGCAGAGGGATTCATGACGGAGCTGGTGGAAGCCCCCCTTGGGAGGGCCCCGAAGCAGCTACCGGACAGAACCCTATCGACCGAGGGGCGCATGATCCACGCGATGCTCTCGGCCAACGCCGCCACCCATAAGCGCGACCACCCACCGGCCGTCCAGCCACGTCATCGGCAGGTGGCGAGGACGGCGGTATGGCACCGCGCGCGTCATCCCGGAGCGCGCCTTCTCTGCGCCAAGCGGGACGTCTCGCGGGCCTTCAAGTGGCTGGACATCGCCCCGGCGGATGTCGGGGATCGGCACTTCATTACCGGGGGCCCGCGCCGGCATCGAGGGGGACATCAGAATCGTTTACCTAGCCATGGTGTTTGGGTGGACAGGAGCCCCAGGCAATTACATGATGCTCGCCCTGGCGGCCAGGGAGCTCCACGAGAGTTATCGGCCTGGCGAGCCGCACTGGCACGACGCAACCCACTTCCACTCGGAGTGGCTTATGGATGATCCAGCGACGCGCTGGACGCTTCCATACGGGAGGTATTCGGGTCCGAAGCGGTGAACGTCAGCAAACGGGACGCCGAGGGGGAGCCCTCTACTACTCAGATTATCTGGGGGCTCAGCATGGACTTCGAGCGCGAGCGAGTGGGGCTCCCGGAGCCCAAGGCCATGAAGATGCGATTCCTCCTGGCGGAGCCGGAGCTGAGCTTCGGCTGCCGCATGGTACGGCTGCGAACCGCGAGGGAGCTAAGTGGGCTAGGCCAGTTCTGCGCTTGCGCAGCTCCCGCCCTGAGCCTGGAGCCCCCAGCGGTCCACCGGATGCTGTCGGGAGACCCAGGCCAGGCCTACGTCCACCCGCCGGGTGACGCCGAGCAGGTAGAGGCTGCGTGGGGCGACTGGCACCAGACCCTGGACTGGCTGCGCGTCTGCTGTGGGATGCCTGTCGAAGGTAACTTCGAGACCTCCTTTGAAGGCCTGCTGGGCCTACGCGAGGCCCTCGCGCTCCCGGGGGCGCTCGGCAGGTTACGCTGGCTGGGAGGCGATGCCACCCTGGACCGGATTGGCGCGCTGGACTGGACTTCGCGCGAATACATCGTGGCGGAGGCGGCTCCCTACCTGGAGACGCTCCGCTCCGCCCCCGGGGTCACCTGGCAGGGAGAGGGGGAGATCATCGCGGTGGTCGAGCTCCTTTGCCTGATAGCCCTGGCGGCTGAGAATGGCCCGGACTGGTTCAAGCTTCTCCTGCCGCGCGTCACGGACAACAGTAATGTCGGTCGTTGGCTGCGACGCCGCCGTGCACGGAACGCGGTGGCGCGCCACCTGCTTCGAGTCCTGGCCATGCTGGAGCTGCGGTACAAGTTCCGGGTCGTGGACGGACTCTACCTGCGAACTTACCACAACGAGTTGGCCGACTTCGTGACTCGGGCCACGGTGGCGGAGGTACGCCAGCGGATGGCGGAGGCGGGATGGACCGAGTTATCACCGGCAGCCCCGCGGGGCGAGCTGGTGGAGGAGGCCGCCCAGCGCGAGCTGCGGATGCCAGGAGACGATGGCCCCCGGCGCGCGGCCGCGCTCCAAGTCAAGGGAGCCCGAGAGGCCCTGCCACGCTACGCGCCCCTGCAAGTCGACGGGACGCGGCTACTGGAGGTGGGAACCGCGCGGCCCCCCTTCGGGGAGGCCTGGGAGAGCCTTGGCGGGTCGGCACTGCTGGCACCTTGGGACGTCGGCGACCGATGGGGCCCGGACGGCGGCGACCACCCCAAGGACCCCGCAGGGGCACCACAGGTCCGCGCGTGCGCGTCACTGTCGGAGGATCCCGGCGGACGCGAGGCAGCGGGCCTGGAGCGACTACTGATCGCCATCAGGCCGCTGGGCGTGCTGCTCGACGCCCCCGTCAATTACGCCGCAGCGCGTCTGGGTGCGCGCTTGCGGCGCCTCGGCTATGTGGCTCTCTCCCCCGAGACGCGCCTTCTGTGCGCACACTTCGGCGTTGTCACGGCGCGCGCGCGGGCGATCCAGGTTTGGGGGTGTGGAGAACGGACCCGGGTTCCGGGTCCCATCCCCCCCCTAGGGCAACCCTGCGTGGAGCCACACGGCCTCTGCCAGCTCTGGAGAGAGGCAGGGCGGCCGCCGCTGGATGAACTCCGCCTGGACCTCAGCGAGGGAACACTGCTCGTGGACCCCCGGATCTCGACGACTGGGGATCGCACGACGCCCTGGCCGCGCGGCGCGTGGCAACCGGCGGGGGTGGGCGGGCCCAGCGCGCAGTGATTCATGATCCGCGCGGGCCCTGCCACACGGCTCGGGCGAAGCCCGGCCCACTGAAGGGCTATGCGAACATTTTGGTCCTTGAGGGGTCCGAGGCTGGTTGGACCGCGCGAGCCCTGCACCCGAAGGAAATCTGGTGCGCGCAGGGGGGCACGGACGGCGGAGCTGTGGGATGCTCTGGGTCTGGGAGGTATGCCGATCGCCGAGCGCATGCGGCGGGCCGCCCGCGCACTCCCGCGCCGCAGGGCCCGTTGGGTGATTCAGTGGGCGGAGCGCCTGCTGAGGCAGGCCGTAGAGGTGGCAAGCGCAGACGAGGCACCCGGGGCGCGCGCCGGCGTCGGGCCCGACTACGACCGACTCGCTGACGACGAGATGGTGAAGCTGTGGCTGAGGGCCTGGCTTCAGGCCCCCGACCGCCCAAGCGGGCCGTTCGAGGTCGCGCTGGAGGCGGGAAAGGCGACGGACGACGCTGCTCGGCTGGCGGACCAGCTCGACCCCCTTGCCACCACTCGGGCCACCTCGGCAGGGGAGGACGGGACAGACGGGGAGCGGGTCGGGGCAGTGACCTTCGCCGTCCCGGAGGACGCGGGGACGCCCAAACCGAGCGCCAAGGATGGCGCGGGAGGCGAAGCGCGCCCACCGCGCAAGACGCGCCGGCGCGCCCGCAGCGCCCCCGCCCCCGCGTTGGCGAAGCCCGCGGCCTGGCGTTACGCCGGCGGAGACGCCCCGAAAGGGGTCTGGGGTGAGCTTACCGACCCCCGCGAGCTGGACGCGACCGCCACCGAGGCGATGCTGGCTAAGCTCGCCGAAGGGGCGCGTGCCAACTACAGCGCCGGGTGGCGTAACTGGGTACTCTGGCGGAGGCTCCGAGGCCGGAGCCCGTGCCTCCAGGGGGAGACGCGGGACGCCCGCCTGACGGATGAGGATGACCTCATCCGATATGTCGTGTACCATGTACAAGGTGATGAAGAGGCGGGCCACGACCCTCCGCCAGCGCCTGTTCGCCATTCGGCATGCCCACACCCTGGCGGGTTTCGGGGATGTGACCTCCGATCGGCGCCGGCTCTGGACCACGATCGAGGGGCTCCGCCGCTGGGACGGAAAGGCGAAGCGGAAGCTGCCAGCCCCCCCCCGCATGTTGCGCTGGCTCCGCGAATACTTGTTCGCCCGCGGGACGGCCACGCGCCGAGAGGCGACCTTATGGGCGGCGCTCATGACCGGGTACTTCTTCATGCTCCGCGCGTCGGAGTACTTGGTCCAGGAAGACCGCTCCTGGAGCATGGGACGGGTGGTGCGTGGGCAGGACGTGCAGGGCCTGCGTGGGGGTACACCCAGCACGTGGCTCGGCGACTGCGACGAGGTAGTGCTGACGATCACGTCGTCCAAGACGGACCAGTTTAACGCGGGCTGCGTGCGCAACCACCTTCGTTCGGGGGTGGATTTGTGTGTCGTGGACGCACTGGCCAAACTCCAGAGGGAGCTGCCAGACCGGTTCGGACAAGGGACCGAGGCGGGGCTCCCCCTGTTCCGCAGGCCTGACGGCCACCCGAACATGCGGGAGGAGGTGCAGGGGCTCCTCCAACTCGCGGCCGCCGCCTGTGGCGTGGACGCGGGCCAGATGGGATCCCACTCCCTGCGCATCGGGGGCGCGACGGCGTTCTACCACGCCTGTCGCGACCTAGAGGCGGTCAAGAGGTTTGGGAGGTGGTCCACGGACGCCTTCCACGGATACCTCTGGGAGGACCACCGGCGCCCGGCACCGTTCGCCCGAGGCATGGCGGAAGGCCACGCCTTACTGGCACCAGACGCCCGCGGTGGTGACGGCGATTTGGCCAGCACCCGCCCCGACCGGCTGGTCGGGAGCGACCAGCCCCCGTTTGGGAGCGACCTGAGGCCTTCGGAGCGCCCGGCCCGGGCGCCCGGGCGACCCCCGCGGGCGCGCCCATCGGCGCGAGCAGGGGCAAAAATGGAGGAGGGGGAGGATGAGGAGCAGGTAAGACACGAGCCGGGGCGGGGAGCTAGCGGGCGTGTTGGGAAGCAGCGAGCTGGTCCACCAGGTGTTCGGTTCGGGGCGGGGGCTTCGCGTTGCGGGGTTATCCCGGTGGACCTCTCGTCCTCGAATCCCCTTTCGCCGCCGCCCCCGATCGCCCCAGGCACACCCACCTCCTCCCGGTCCTCTCATCCGCAGCCGTCTCCGACTCCAGAGCGAGGCGCGCTAGCGGCGCGCGCACCCCAGCCCCGCGCGCCAGCCGCGCCTCCGTTCCGCGCGCCGGCAGCGTGCATCATGGGGTTCCTTGTGGGCCTGGTGGCCCCGGACCACAGCAAGGCGCGCTACCACGACTACAGCATCATGGCGGTGAACCCGCTCGGCGTCGTCGTCTCGGGGCCCGCGCTGTCGGGCGAGCTCCGGAGTGCCGCCCACAACATCCTGTACACGGTGGTGGATGAGTTGAACAGCGAGGACCTCGTCGAGGTGGTCAACCACGACCACGAGGCAGCCCCGTGCATCGCGGCGGCCTGCCTGGCCGCGGGGGCGAGCGAGGACCACGGCCAGCTGGTGCTCGTCGACGGCAAGCGCGGCGCTTGGGGAGTGGGCGCGGGGCCGAATGTCAAGGTCCAGCGCCAGGCGGCCAAGCTGGCGCTCGCCCTGGCCCAGTTCCAGGGGCAGCCCATGCCGGGGCTCCGCGAGCTCTGCAAGAACAACAAGGGGCTGCTCGACATGATGCGCACGGTGGACGCGGAGGCGGTCGGGGGGCTCACCGACGTGGAGGACGCCTCGAGCAAGGGCGAGGCGGGCCCTGCTCCGGCCCCTGCGCTCGACCCGAGCGAGGACGCCGTGACCGCGGCGCTGGCGCGAGCGGCCATTCAGGCTGCAGCGCGGCGCCGGAGCAAGGGCGCCCCGGCGGAGCGCCCTCGGCCCCCACGCTCTCCGGAGCAGAAGCGCCTCGCCGAGGAGGTCCGCAGGCGCGATTGGGCCGTCCGGACCCCCTCGCGCACGCGGCGCCGCGACCGCGAGCGCGAGGATTCGAGCACCGCGACCGCGAGCGCGAGGAGCGCGCGGAGGAGGCCGTCCTGAAGCCCAAGACTGGGGGCGCACCTCCGAGGGCCGTCGTCGTGAAGCGGGAGGCCGTCCTGAAGCCCAAGAGCGGAGGAGCCCCGCCGAGGCCCCGCGAGGTGAAGACGGAGGTGGGGGAGACGGCGACGCCAGGTGCGGGGGACAGCCCACCCCAGCGCCGGCCGCGCTCGAGGAGCCGCCGCAGGCCTAGGCCTGCCGCGTCGGCTACGGCAAGCCCAAGACGGTGGTGGAAAAGGCCCGGCAGAGCGGCCACGCCGAGCGGGAGGCGCCAGGCCCCAGCTCCGGCCACGGAGAGCGCCCCAGCGCGGGGGCTGCGAGCGCGGGCGCTGAGGGGGACCGCCCGCCGGGCGACCTCAGCTGGCCCAAGCGCGAGAGGTCGCCCAGCCGCAGCCTGGCGCGGGGCCCAGCGTGGGCGCGCCGCGGCGACACCCCCCCCGGCCGCTCGCGGCGTAAGACCGGGAAGCACGCCGGGCAGCTTCGCGCTCCCCGCGCGGCTGGTGCGAGCAGGAGAAGAAGCGGAGGCGCGCTGCGGCAGCCGCAGCGGAGGCCGCCGCCGGCGGGGGAAGGACCCCAGCCTGGCGCGGCAAGGGCTCAGGCGACAAGGGCGGCAAGGGCGGCAAGGTCAAGGGCAAGCACGCCGGCGCGACTGCCAAGGGCGCCAAGGGCCGCGGCAAGGGCGACAAGGGCGGCAAGGGCGGCTACTCCAAGGGCGACCAGGGCAGCCGCGGCCCGAGCGAACGTGGCAGGCCCGGCGCGGGCAGCCGCGCTTCGAGGGGCGGCGATGGTGGCAGCCCCCGCAGCCGCAGTGAGCGCGGCGGAGATCGCAGCGGCGACGAGGGCCGTGGCCGCCAGGGGGACACGCCATCCATCTAGGCGTGGCAGCACCCCACACCCCGACGCCAGCGACCGCGGCATCGCGGGCTGCGGGCGGAAGACAGCGGCCCACTGAGGCGGACCGCCAAACGGGCCCAGGCCTGTGAGTGAGAGGTTGTTCTGAGCATGGCGCGCGCGTCGCGCGCTATGCGGCCCCCTTCTTCCTGCGCGCTGCGCGGGCGGGGCCACGCTTGCGCTCTGCGCCCGGCGCATCGCGCGCCGCTTCGTTGTTCTTTCTTACTTTGCGCTCTTCGCGCACGCGCCGCGCCCGCGCTCTGGGTGCGCGGGGCGCGGAAGGCCTCAAGGATGCAGGCTAGTGGCCGCGCGCGCGAGGCTCGCCGGGCCTCGAGCCCCGCCCCGTGCCTCTGGCGGGGCGGCCTGCGCGCGCTGCGGCGCTTTTATTTTCTCGTGGCCGTGCGGCCGCAGGCGTGCCAGAGCGCGAGCGCGTGGGCCGTCAGGGCCCACGCGCGCGCGCCGGGCGTGGACCGCCGGGGTCCGTGCCCGGGCGGAGGTGCGCGTCGCCACGCTGCCATGAGTAAAATATCTCCCCTCCGTCCCTGTCTCCTCCTCTCCTTCTCCCCCCCTCCCTCCGTTGAGTGCACGCGTATCTCGCTTAACTTGTACAGTCTGACTGGTTTGTAGACTGCAGGTTCAGTGGGAGGGGGTGTGGGCTCAGGTAGCCACTTTGGGTCCGTAGCGTTCGGCTCAGGCCCACGCGCGGGTGCCCACCCACCCCGCTTTGCTCCCTGACGCCTGGGCCGCGCGGCCGCGGGCGTGCCAGAGCGCGAGCGCGTGGGCCGTCAGGGCCCACGCGCGCGCGCCGGGCGTGGACCGCCGGGGTCCGTGCCCGGGTGGAGGTGCGCGTCGCCACGCTGCCATGAGTAAAATATCCCCCCTCCGCCCCTGTCTCCTCCTCTCTCTTCCTCCCCCCCCCCCCCCCTCCGTTGAGTGCGCGCGTATCTCACTTAACCTATTATTACTACTACTACTACTACTACTACTATACTACGACTATACTACTACTATACTATACTATACTATAACTACTACTACTACTACTACTACTACTACTACTACTACTACTACTAACTACTACTACTACTAACTACTAACTACTACTACTACTACTACTACTACTACTACTACTACTACTACTACTACTACTACTACTACTACTACGACTACTACTGCTACTACTACTACTACTACTACTACTACTACTACTACCATTACTACATCTACTAGTACGCCTAGTTTGACTAGTAGTAGTGGTAGTCATAGTACTGTTATTATTGTTCGCTACTACTACGACTACTACTTCTACTACTACTACTACTACTACTACTACTGCTACTACTACTACTACTACTACTACTGCTGCTACTACTGCTACTACTACTACTACTACGACTCCTCCTCCTCCTCCTCCCCTTCCTACTATTAATATTATTAGTATTGTTACGATTATTACGAACGAGTATTGCTACTACTACTACTACTACTACTGCTACTAGTACTACCACTACGACTAGGACTATTACTACTACTAGTACTGCTACTACCACTACTACTACCATTATTTCTACCTCTATTACTACTACTACTACTATTATTATTACTACTACTATTACTACTACTACTACTACTACTACTACTACTACTACTGCTACCACTGCTACCACTACGTCTACTACCATTATTATTTATACGGCTACTACCACTACGGCTACTACTACTACCACTACTACTGCCACCACTACTACTATTATTATTACTACTACTACTACTACTACTGCTACTACTACTACTACTACTACTACTACTATTATTGGTAGTAGTAGTAGTAGTACTACTACTACCACTACGACGACGACGACGACTACTACGACAATTCCTGTGGTTGTCATGCCCATGTCATGCTCTCCTCTTCCTGCGCTTCTCTCTGTGCTCCCTTGTGAGCCGCCGTCGTGGCTCGCTAGGGCCCTTGAGTCGTCTGGCGCGCAGGCGACGGGCGCGCCCTGGCCACCGCAAGAGGAAAGGGAACGCGCTCCCCCCCCCCCACTTGTAGTTCGTGTCTCTCTGCGTTCCGCATGGTTGCTCCTGCGCAGTCCGCAGTGGCAGCGGAACCTGCGGTTGAGATCCACGAGGGGGGTCAGGGCGACTCCCTTGTCATTCGATTCTCGGGCGACACAGTCTTTATTCAATTATTGTTCTTCCCGCTTCCCACCCTCTTGCACTCAGCGGCGGCGCGGGTCCCGCAGGCGACGCTCACCCTCGAGAAGATGAGTTTCCAGTAGGTTCTTGGTTGCAACCAGGACGAGGTCCTCGGGCAGGAAGCGGCGGGCGAGAAGACGTTCCTTGGCGGCGATGACGACGCGGGCTGGCCAGATCCGGACTGGGCCCGCCGACTCTCACACCCCTGGGCGGAGACGCAGCCCATTGCGCAATTATCTCATCAGGTTGGAACGCACGGTGCCGCGGTTCGCCGGCAGTGCCAGATCGGCTGAAGACGCTGCTGCGAGGACAGGCTATGTTCTTCCCAACCATCCTGTGGTGTTGGCTTTTCGTTTTGAGGAGGCGGTCCCCGCGTTCCTCCTCTCCTCCTCCCCCCCTCCTCCTCCTTCCCTGCGTTTCACCCACCAAGTGCATCGTTTCGTAGCCCCATGGGGAGCTCCGCCGAAGGCCCCACTGCCACCGCCCACATGCGCCCCCCCACTCAGCACAGCGCTTCGTGGCCCCATAGGGAGCTCCACCGAAGGCCCCAGTGCCACCGCCCACATGCGCCCCCCCCCCCCACCACACCACCACCACCACCACCACCACCACCACCACCACCACTTCCACCACCACCACCACACACACACGCACACACACGCACAAACACACACGCACACACACACACACACGCACACACGCACACGCACACGCACACGCACACGCACACGCACACGCACACGCACGCGCACACGCACACGCACACGCACACGCACACGCACACGCACACGCACACGCACACGCACACGCACAACGCACACGCACACGCACACGCACACGCACCCGCACACGCACACGCACACGCACACGCACACGCACACGCACACGCACACGCACACGCACACGCACACGCACACGCACACGCACACGCACACGCACACGCACACGCACACGCACACGCACACGCACACGCACACGCACACGCACACGCACCCGCACACGCAACACGCACACGCACACGCACACGCACACGCACACGCACACGCACACGCACACGCACACGCACACGCACACGCACACGCACACGCACACGCACACGCACACGCACACGCACACGCACACGCACACGCACACACACACGCACACACACGCACACACACACACACACACACACGCACGGACACGCACACACGCACACAACGCACACACACACAAAACACACA
>CAUYUJ010002911.1:40000-74164 GCA_963575745.1 Prorocentrum cordatum | reverse complement strand
GTCCGATCGCGTCCGGAAACACCTAATTTTGCATTTTCACAAACCCATTACAACGTTTCGTGGCACCGCAGGGAGCTCCACCGAAGGCCCCAGTGTCACCGTCCGCATGCGTCCCGCGCACCCACTGTTGCATTTTCACCCACCCAGTGCAGCGCGTCGTGGCCCCACAGGGAGCCCCACCGAAGGCCCTAGTGGGACCGTTCGCAAGCGCCCCGAAGCACCCATTGAGGCATTTTCACCCACGCAGCCTTGAATTTCGTGGCCCCGTAGGGAACTCCACCGAAGGTTTCAGTGCCACCGTCCGCATGCGCCCCGAAAGTCCAACGTGGCATTTTTACCCACCCAAAACAACATTTCGTGGCCCCTTAGCGAGCTCCACCGAAGCCCCCAGTGGGACCGTCCAAGCGCGTCCTGGAACACCCACTTTGGCATTTGCACCCACCCAATACAGCGCTTCGTGGCCCCATAGGGATTGCCGCCGAAGCCTCCAGTGGGACCGTCCGCATGCGCCCAGGAAGCCCAATTTGGCATTTTCACTTACCCAGTACAGCGCTCCGTGGCCCCATAGGGAGCCCCACCGAAGCCCCCAGTGGGGCCGTCCGCATGCGCCCCGGAAACCTTACTTGACACACCACTCACCCAGAACAGCGCCCCCCCCCCACCACCCAGCTTCGTGGCCCCATAGGGAGTTTCACCGAAGACGATTTGCACAATTCCGGTGCCCACAACTGCATATGGTTGGGGCTTTCGCCAGGATAATTTCTGTTTCTGATCCGGCTCATGGGGGAGATACCACTGCCAGATCTTCTGATCGCCAGAGGGGGCAATGTCCTGAACTATCGGAGGTCCCAAAGATACCCAACGCCCTACCTCTCACTTGGGATGGAAAAGGTCTTGATATTCGTCTAGGGCTTCACATGGAGGAGCTGCAGATGTGGCTCGATACGACCAGAACCTTGAAAATGCAACGTGGATGCCGAATCCACCGCTGCGCCGAAAACGACTTCAATACTATTATCGAAGAAGTCACCGAGGACCACATGTCTTCGGAGGGCCGCGGGCAGGTCGCGGTCACGCAAACTAAGAAGGCTGTTGCCGAATGCCAAGACCGCAGGATGCCGAAAGCCCTTGATATGTTTTCCTATTCCGGTGACGCCAAGCGCAAGCGAGATGAATCCCTGGTCAACTACATCGCGCGTAAGCGCGTGTTTCTTCCGAGAACTCGATAAGCACGCGGCCCTGCCAGAGGGCTTGAAAGGGCATGTGTTTCTGAGGACATCCAAGCTCGACGAGGCTGCTTGGGGTACGGTTGAGCACAGGGCGGAGGGATCGTACGATTTTGATTTGGTCTGCGAGAAGTTTCGGAAGCTTGAAGGACCGTTACCTTCCGGCAATGGCGGCCATCGCACCCGCGGCGTTCGTCATGCCTCACAGTTTGTCAGACACCGAGGGGCGAAGACGGGTGCGAGGGCCAGGGGTCTGATCGCGACGTTCTCACGGGCTCTCGTGGGGCAGTTTTTGTTTACCTTGCCCGAGCCCTATGAGGGCGACGAGATTCTGACTGTGGCTCCCAAGTACATGGGCGACGAAAACGCGCTCGTCGTAGCTGGGGGCGCGCGCGAGGACAAGGCCGTCGCCATTCACGCTAACTACAGCCAGGCACGGCAACATCTGCGCGCGCGGAAGTTCGGACGAGGCTTTTTTCCAAACAGTCTCTTTCAGAAGGTTAGCCCAATGGCTCCCACATGGCAAAGCGTCGAGGGAGACGAACTGGACATGTCCGACCGAAGCGGTGGACCAAGAACAAGTTGACGAGTGGCTCGACATGCGCCCGACGGGGGGAGATGGGGCATTGCGCGAACGAGCCAGACGAGCGAGGACGCGCGCGGCAAGCAGGCTTCGGCGGCTTCCAGGCAGGTTCCCTTGAAGCAGATGATGCCCCGCGCAACGTCTGTCAATGGGGGCCGGCGGTCCAGTCTGGAGTCAGTCTTTTTTACCTTTCCTATATTTGCTAATGCTGATACTGGAGATCCGGTTTTTATGGGACTCCAGATTCAGACGGGTTTCTGTCTGGTGGGCGCCAGAGCTCAGCATGGAGCACGGCAAAGTTCGAGACGCTGGTGATATATCTTGGAGATACATACGGTTTGAAGCCTGCACAGATGCTTATTTTGGAAATGGGTGCCATGGGTGTTGGAGGATCTATTGGGTTTCTCCCCAGCTGGGCGCTACCTGCTGCCGCGGCAAAGAACTGCGTTACTCTCGCGGTGCATTTGATTGCCGGTGGCGCGCCTGCGTTGCTTCCAGTGGAAATGCTCAGACAGCTCGGCGTGGTCCTTGACTTGCCGGGTGGCGCTTTCGCTTGGAAGGTACTCGACGGCAGCCAATCGAGAGTGCCCGAGGTCGGGGCAGGAAAACATCGCGATCCATATTCTTGTTCTTCCCGATGAAGGTTGTCAGAGAAAGAAGAAAATCACAACAGTTTCTCCAAATGTTCGGAGATTCCGCCAGGTCGCCGAGCCCGAGGCGTTCTATGTGAATCCGCAGGCGCACTCGGCTCAAACCCGTCTTTCCCAGCCAACTGCCCCCCCCCCGACATCTCGCGCGACGTTGGGCCGCGCGGGGCGCGCCCCCGTCGCGGAGGAGCCGCGGCCGGAACCTCCGAGCGCCGACAGGTCCAGTCACCCCGCGATGGCCCCGGAGAAGAGGACGTGGAAATGGAAGCATTTCTGCTTGAAGTTGCTCTCCAGTCTGGGCCGCGTGGCCACGCGGCGCCGCGCGGAGGCCCGCGTCGGCGCGAACGCCTACAAGAACCTGCTCGGGGACGCCAGGAGTCCGGACCAAGAGGCGGCATCATCCACGCAACAGCCCCGCGACCCAAGACCTTTCTCCCGAGTCTTGAAGATCTCCGGCGGGAAGCGGTTCGCGGCGGCCAGGAGGCTGGGGCGCGACGGCGCGGGCACCGCGAAGACCGGCCAGGCCGCGCGCGCGCGCCCCGGGAAGGCCAGCCGCCACCGGGGCAACAACAAGACCCTCTGGTGGTCGTGCGACGACAACCAGATGCGCTGAGCGAGGTTCCCGGTCGACAGCTTCAGCAGCACGGGCATGCCATGCCACCTGGAACGAGCGACGTTCAGGAGGTATGTGGGCTACACCCGCGAGGAGATCTGCGAGAGGGACTTCCAGCGCTGCGAGCAGCGCACGAGGACTCACGAGTCGGGCGACCCAGCGCCGCATCAAGGATTCAGACGCTTAGCAGCGCACGCGGCCGAGCGCGAGATGCGCGACGACATCGTGGACAGGAACGGCTTCGAGACGGTCTCAGAGGACACCGACGTCTAATGGATTCGCGGGCAGAAGACGTCAATGATCGCAGGGCGCGCGCCCGAGTGCATCGCGAACCCCGCGACGTCCCTTTTAACCCAACCGACCCCATCGGCTCACCTTTTGCAGATGACTTCACCATGGAGCGGATAGGTTGTCTACTCAGATGACACTACCGAATTCATTCCAGGTGCTTGGTCTGAGCCGTCTTGCGACCACGCCTCGGCTAAGAAATGGACTGGCCGCGCCCTCCTTTACCGCGGGGCTGCTACCGACATGATGTTCGCTGGCGCTCTGCTGGCAAGCAGTTGTCCTCGGAGCACCTGTCTCAGCCAGGTTGGGCAACCCAGATCCCCGGATGCTTCCGATGTGAGTCTGTGTTAAAGTATTTGGTCAACGCATGGCTGTGCTTCGAGGTGCTACAGGTGGTTCGTGGCAGCCTGCCATTTCACAGGACTCGGTCGAAGCTGTCGAGGCTTGCAAAGGAGAAGGGCGATTCATTTTGTGGCAGACCACCAGGGGAGCTGACGCCTCATCCTCGGAGCTCGACGAGGACGGCATTGGAACAATTCACTACCGACAGGTCAAGCAGATCAAGCAGGTGCGCTCAGTGAACAGTACCAGTCTCAGCCTTCCTTGGGAAGCGGCTCCTGAAGAAGGTGAGCCTGAAGAGATTCCTGTCGATGATCCCAACGCCGAACCAGATAGCGACGATGAAGTATCTGCTCGGCCCGACTGGACACCTACTGCCGACCAGCTGACCGACCTCAAACTTGCCCATGACGACTCTGGTAACCCTGAGAATCGAGATGTTGCTCGACTGCGGCGACGGGGCTGCGCTAGGTCTGAGGTAGCACGCCGGGTGTTGAAAAAACTTTGAGCGCGACGAGTGCGATGCGCGCAAACGACCTTCTGCTCACCGCCCTGTTGCCGTTCCTAAGTCAAATCGATTTAAGTAGGTTTTTTTGTTTTGATTTGGTTGAGGTCGTGCGTCCACTCGACGGTGCACCGCATCGTTGCATCCATATCATATGCCGGGGCACTTCTTTTCAGTTGGTTGGACCTGTGGGGGCGGGGGTATCAGCAGATGCACATGGCAGGCATTTGTGCGCACGCGGGCACGAGTGTTCGGCATGCCAGAGGGCGTTGCAGTGAATCTTGGAACGGAGTTCCAGGGAACGTTTGCCGACAACGTGCAAAACAATGGTGCGTGTGCTTGTTTCCTACGGGCGCCCTCATGGCAAAACGGTCGAACGGAACGTGCTGGACAAGAATGGGGAAAGACAGCTCCGTTTAGCAGTTCATCGGGTGGCTCCGGATACTTCTTAGCCGAATAGTATGCCATGGGGAAGTTGCTTTGCTCTGCATTTTCGGGACCGTTACCAGAGCAGGAGTGGTTTCTCACTTATGCATTGATTTTCAGTTTTGCACAACGTCTACCAGCGACGCTGCTCTCCGATGACCCCATAGATCCCGAGTGCTTGTCTACCGATCCGGTGCGAGATTTCCACCGAGCGGACGACTTGCGCCGAGCCGCCATGAATGCCTGGACAGCCATCGACAGCCGAACTCGGCTACTCCGAGCCCTCCGTGCCCGACACCGCATGACACCTACCTTCGCGGAGGGTCAGTTCGTGGAGACAAGGACGAGCTGGCCCGGGGAAATGGTTTGGACCTGGTGTGATCATCCCACCTACTGCTGGTGGGGCTTGGATTACTTGGCGTGGAGCATTGCGGCGTGTGTCCAACGAACAAATGCGAAGTGCCGCACAATGTGAAAGTTGAGACATCGTGATCGTCGATCGTTATCTTCGCGACCTCATGATCAATCTCGAGTGCGCTCGCGGTGCTCGTCGTCATGCCGACGTCACTAGATACGGAAATCACAGAATCCTCGGAGATGAGTCTCTACGCGACCCTGAGGCGGCAGAGGACGATGAAATTCCAGACGACTCAGACTTCGATGCCGATCAGGATCCACAGCCGGCAACGCCAGAAGAACCATATTTGCAACCACTGACGGAAAGTTATGACGAATCAACTCAGAGTGACGCTCGACATGTCCGACCTCGTTTAGACGCCACATCCACTGCCGTGCCGCAGAGCGAGCCAGGCTCGAGCCAGCCCACTGCGGCAGGGACGCCGGGGGGGCATCCAGCGCTGCTCCCCGAGGCCCAGGTGCGCCATGGCCCGCGACTGCGTCGTCGTACCTGCCTCCGCCTGCGCCGACTACGACTGCGCCTCCTGGTTTTCCACTTGCGGGCTCCGCAGACGAACAGGTCGCATGCTGCGAGGACAGCAAGCATAATGTTCAGGTAACAAATGATTGGATGGGGGCGCGCAAGACCCCCGACCTGGAGGACATCTACACCGCCTGTCAATCAGAAGCAGCCTACCTCAACACCTCACGGTCATTCTTCATCAAGATGAAGCGGGGTGAGGACGAAATTGGGGGCAGTCCGTTACCTGACCAGCTTAAACAGCGGTTTCTTGGACCTGCCCGCGGCCGTCGCAAGGGGCGGTTTGAAATTTGCGCTGCAGGACCTGACGGCGCTAGAGCAGCGCGCCTCCACCAGGGCGCTGCTGCTGCATACATACATACATACATACATATATATATATATATGTTCACCGCAAAATTCCTAAACGACTCGTCCCTTCTCGATGGCGCGACACATTGAATGACAAAGGAGCAGACTACGACACCGAATATCGATCACCGCAAAGCGCGCGTTGCACTTGCAATGAACCTCGAGCTGGAGGTGCGTCGCTTGGACCAGGAGATCACCGGGGCGCGCAACGCGGAAAGTGGTTCGGTCCGCCGCCGGTCGAGGGGCATCCAGCTGCAGGAGGAGGGAGACGACATTCGAGCTGAGACCCGAAGGGTCAAATTGCAATGGAACTTCGATCTGCAACAGACCAAGGCGGCGTTGATCAAGCAGCGAGGCGAGGCGGAGAATGGACTCATCTACGTCCAACGTCAATTCGAGGCGCTGGAGCACGAAGCCGCGCAGGTGTTCGACCGCGAGATTGCGGACACGGCCGAATACGATGAGGGGCTGCCGACCTTCCGCTACAGGGTCGCGGCGCGTTCGGGGATGCAACGCACCCAGCGTGCCATAATGAAACAGCTCGCGCAGTCCCCTTTCAACTTCCACACCCGGGCTTTCTGGAACCGTTACTTCAAGAGGCAGCTGCGGAATCGACTCCACAAGGTGAGGTGCGCCTTGAAGGACAAGAGGAGGTGGACACCCCACAAGGAGTTCGATAACCTAACGGGTAGAACCTAGTCCGCGCGCCCAGGGGCAAGCAGGCTCGACCCATGACCGAGGAGGCTTTCCAAGCCGGGTGGGATAAGCATCGAAGGCGCTGACAGAACTGGAAGATCAAGCGCCAGACCGAGGAGGCCGAGGAGATCGAGGTCGCGGGCCCGAGCGAGGGCGACGACGAGCAGGAGGAATATCCCAGCGGTGGACCACCTGGCGCAGCATCAGGCGACGACGCCTGCGGTGACTTCCTGCAGCGGTGCGGGGCGTCCTGCGAAGGCTGCCTGGAGAAGGATCATCTTGGCCGACGCTCTGGCCGACGCGGAAGCTGAAGCACGGGGGGGGCCAGGGCCGCCCCCAGAGCCGCTGGCGAGCGAAACTCAGACGACGAGAGGATCCAAGCGATCGAGATCCGCTGCTGGAGGACAGTGCCCTCGCGCCAACGTGCACCCCGCTGGCGACGCGGCCAAGGAGACAGCCCAGGAGACAGACGAGGAGACGCCAGCGCAAGATGACAAGCCATTACTTCCGAGGCCGAAGCACGTCGGGACCGTCGGTGTCTACGCTTTGTTTCCCGACGAGCATGACAACGTCGACGTCTTGGTCCATCGTCGGAGCTCCAAGGTGACTCATTCGCATGCGGTCGCTACTCCGGGGGGGCGAATCGACCAGGGGGATTCGGGCGTCGCCCGCAAGCGGTACTTGGACCTCGACAGCGCTGCCAGGCACGCGGCAAGTCGGGAGCTTGAGGAAGAAGCTGAGCCGCGCATTTCTCCGGACAGCGTTGCAAAGATCTCCAGCGACAAGACCGCGATCCCACGTCGCAAGAACTACGGGCCAGGGGCATCCCGAGGTGAAGGGGCCGCGCAGGCGTTCCCGCAGTGAGGTGGTGCACTGGGGCGTCCGGGATCTAGGATCTAGGATTCCCTGCCGGGGACGACTACCATTCTTGGATCAACGTGGATGACCTCCTCAAGCTACCGGACCTCCTACCAGCACGTAAGCAGTCGCCGCTCTGCATCGCAACGGTGGAGAATAATCAGATCCTGCAGATGAAGCGTGACACGGCGAAGGAGAAGGCGGCGGAAGGCAAGGGCACAAACGCGGACAAGACGATGCAGGACGAGCCGTTCGACGCGACGGAGAGGAAAGGGCGCTGGCACACCCGACGACGTGATCTACTACCTGGCGCTGAAGAGTCGAGCTCAACAGACGCTGGGCGCTCGGTCAGAATCCGAGCGCCGCCGCGTTCAACGACCCGCTGTCGGAGATACTGGCAGGGCAGCTTCAGTGCCCGAGGCAGCTCACCTTTCATGTCTGGCTGAAGCTGCTGACGCCAATCCCTTTCGACCTCGCTATTGGCATGGTCGAGTCGTGCAATGCGTATGAGTACGAGATCGCGGTGAACTACCTGGAGGCAGCAGCCGAGAGCGCCGACTACGAGCCTCACTACGCGTCCTTCCAGGCGCGCACGGACGGCGAGATCAATGAGCCCCCAGACGCCCACCCAGCGTCAGAATCCGCTTGGAGGAACATCAGCGACCTGCCTGATTGGGCCCCTGCAGCGCCGGCTATCACCCACAGCATGAACTACAACGAACTCCAGGATACCGGCAGGAACCGATGGCGCCTTCCCCAGGAGGAGAAGAAGTCCATTGACGACAGCTGGGGAGAGTTGGCGACAGACGGCGAGACGGCTCTCGAGGACATCACGGATCGTATCAGGATCTGCGGCGAGAAGGATCAGAGCGAAGAGCTGGCACGCCTCCTGGAGAACCTCGGCGACTTGTCAGGGATTCTCCAGGGATTCGTTGAGAGCCCTCCACCAGTTGGCGAGGCTATCGACGAGGCCACGAAGGCCGTGCTGACCATCGACCAATACGTCTCCACCCCAGGGCCGGAAGAAGCCCCAGCTGAAAAAGAGCAAGATACTGTTCGGACCCGAAGAACATTGCATCAGTGCTCCCTGGAGGAAGGCCTGCTAGCTGTCCAGGAAGAACAACCGTATTTTCGACCAGATGATGAGCTCCAATTGGAAAGTGTGCACTAAAAGTGACGAGGGGCCATCCCTCACTACGACCGCGTTAACCGTCTTGAATCTGTGAAATGAACCGTGTAATACCTTCATATATACTCCTTACTCTCCTGTATCCTGGCCGTTTGGGCTCAGGTATTGGCACTGGTAATATTCTTGGTCGACCAGGAGGGAAAAGATCTCCATCTTTCCCTCCTTCCTCTACCTACGGATCAGGGGTTCTGTGCCTTTGTGCTCTAGCCCCATACACAGGTTATCAGCCCTTGCAGCTCACCTTTCACCGAACCCTGCGTCGCGATCTCGCTCGCAGCCCCGACGGAGCCCAGACGGCGCATGCGCCGTAAGGGATCCTTCGAGGCTTCGCGTCCGAGCTCCGAGCTCTCCGACGGCGCGACGGCTCGGTGATGAGTTGGAGAGCCTTGGAGGTGACCGTGTGGGTGTCCCAGGCCCCCCCCCCCCCAGCTCCGACGGACCCGAGGCGGGGCTAGCTGCTGAACTTCGCCGCCACGCCGCAAACGGGGGGACAGGAGAAGGAATACAAGCAGGCATTGGAGGATTTCACACGCCTACCTTCGACCCTCCATCTCCTCTTCCTACGTCGGGAGCAATCCCTACTGCGTCGGGCGCAAGCCCCACTGGCCCCGACACTCCAGGGCGCTTCCGCGCTAACCGCCGTTGGACCAACAGTGCTGGCCCAGCCAGCCCAGCGACTGTTCCAGCGTCGGCACACGTGGCCGCCTTCGAGGAGCTCGGTAGACCAGTGGCGGCACAGCCGCAGACGCAGCATCCCAAGGTATCATCATCACGTAAGACACCCCACACGCACGGCCCTAGCCGCATCTCGTCTATGCGTAACCGTCGTGAGGCAGCAGGCCCCTACGACGAGAATAGGTCGAGCCCGCGCGCGGCCTCCCAGAGGTCGCGCACTCCTCGCGAGAGGGTGCGCCAGGGAGCTGACGCTCCTCACCTCTTCCTCTCAGACGACCTGCCGGCGGCCACGCCCGCTGCAGGTGACCTTGCTGAACTGCGAGACCAGGTTGAAACCTTCGTGTCCAGGCAGTACTCTGGACTGGTGCAGAGCTTTCAGACGAACGCTGCACACGCTGCTGCTCTACGTCAAGACTTCGATGGCGCCTTAGCGATCATAGATGCCAGGATCGCTGAAGGTCGTCGTATCTTAGGAGAGCTGCAGTTTCAGGTTGACCGTGAACTGTCATATTCAGGTGAACGGTCTGCGACGGTCGAGCACCTGCGCAACTATCTTGTGCAGATGGAGCAACAGCTTGTGGTCGTCCGCGACACGGGCGTTTCTGCGGTCAGGATCCTACACGATGAGATCCACGATCAGCACCGAATCCGGCCGCCCCCATCCGAGGCACACAACCTCGGTGACGTCCAGTCCCAAATCAATGATCTTCGATCGAACATGGACCACACAACGGCTACGCTTCGTGCTGAAGCAAGTGCCAACTCGTCGACCCTGATCGGAATGCTGCAACATACGGAGAGAGTCATCGCCCAACGCCTTGATGCGACCGACGCTGTCGTGCAGCCCCTCACCGGATCTCTGTGATCGAGCAGCGTTTACCTGGTGTACAGGACGCCCTGGCAGAGTTGCGTGTCGGACGAGCCCAGACTGATCAGCTGGGATCTCCTCCTACGGTTTACGACTTCGCCCACTTCACTGACAGGTTGCAGGAAGTTAAGACGGCGGCGGGCCACACGAAGTCGGAGCTCCCCCAGGCCCTTCGGGACAGAGATGTTGAAAATGTACGTGTTGAGGAGTGTCTCACACGTCTGGAACGTGAACTGGAAGCACAAAACGCCCGTCTCCGAGCTTACGAGCAACGCCTTGATCGGTATCCCCAACGCTTTCGGGACACCGACGATGAGATTACTTCGTCCAAGCACGATTTACAATCTGTACGCCAGAAGGTGGACCAAATACACGAGGACATGACTAACTGGACGAATCTACTGATTGACCACACCAACGACACTACACTTCACCTTCAGCCTTCGCCAGGCCTTGCCAGGCCGACGGCAACGTCTGCTGAAGCAACACACGCTTCTGCAGGCCAACCAAGACGTACGTCGCCAGGAGCAGCCTCCGCGGCAGCCTCTGCACAGACGCGCCACGTGTCTCCAGCGCGCACAGATCCAACCACCGACGGTGTACCGATACCCTCACAACCACTGTCTGCGGTTTCGGTTAATTAACATTACTACTCCGATCAAGGAGTCAGACACCGTACGAGTCCCTGTCTTACCCAAAATCACCCAGCTGCTTGAGTGGCAGCAGAAGGCACGGAAGAACTTCGGAGCCGCTTCAGGGCGCCCCTTTCAAAACATACGCCTTCCTATGCGTGGCTGAACAGCCCGAGTGTACCTTTGAAGATTTGCAAGGCAGCGGTGACTTTGAGAGCATCGATTGCAAACTCGCCGCTGCTCTCAGCGACATCTTGTCCTCTGATCTGCGCTACCAGATCAGGCTCATCGAAACCAGAGAACACCAAGCAGGACGAATGCTGAAAGGTCGCCAGATTTACTGGCACATCTCACAGTCCTCCAAAGTGACCGGAGTTGATGATGACCTACACGATGTTGAGCGCCTCGAAGAATTGAGGATGAGAGATGAAGATCTGCAACGATGTATTACAGAATGGGGCGCTTTATTGTTGGATTGCCGAGAGGCACCCGACCCCAAGATGTTAGAATCTCTGTTCCGCACACAGATTCGTCGGCACGCTTGGATGAAACAGGATATGTACGAATATCAAAGAATGAAGATAAGCGGCCCACATCGTACCTACGACTGGCTTCGCCAGCGAGTTCTCGATGTCCTGGAAATGAAACAACTCGAGAATAATCAACACAAGCTACAGTACGAGTACGAGAACCGTTCTCAGGTGAACATCTGCGCAGCCTGGAACAAATGCAACTGTCGGAACGGGGACCGTTGCAAGGCTTTGCATACCTACTCCAGGGTTGGGAGAAACGGCAGATCTTCCCGACCATCTAACGCTGGCGGCAACGCTCGCCGAAGCGCGTCAGCCCCTGTGAGTTCCAAGAAGCCAGGATCGAAGCCGTTCTGCTTCGAATTCGCCAAGCGCAGTTCCTGCGCACGTGGTGGCAAATGCAACTTCCCGCACATGGCACAGCGCAGTTACTTCGTCCAGAACAAGTGTCACAAAGGTGACAAGTGTAAATATGCCCACCTCGCAGCTGGTACGAAGACACCTGATAGGAGCCCCAGCCGACCACGGACTTCCAGTCAGGACAGCCGCGGCCGACCACCATCTCTCAGATCAGGGAGCAGACGCTCTCCACAACGCGGGGGGGGTCGGAATGCGGGGGGCTCATTCAACCGACGTGACCACAAACGCCAACACGACCGCTCTCGATCATCCTCCAGGAAATTTACCGACTCTCGCAGTCGTGGCGGAGGACGAGGCAGCCCACGTGGCCGCGACAGATCATATGGCAGTGACAGAGGACGTGACCGCCGTTCCACGAGCCGCAGTTCATCCCGTGGCTCGCCTAGGTTTCGAGCACGCTCTCCTGCTATTCATCGCCGACCACGCCGCTACGACCGTAGTTACGTCGTACGTTACAAGACCCTCATGGCCGTACACAAGGCCAAAAAGGTATCTACCAAACCACGACGTCGGATACGTTTCGACACACACAATGTGGAGTACTTCCCGTACATCTTTTCTGGCAAGGCCACTCTCGACAAGTGGGTCGACAAGCCAAACGAGGGCGACATGGTCAAGATACCAGATCCGCTACCGCAGTGGTGGTGGAAACAAAGTGCTGAGGCCTTACAAGGTTGTCAACGGGAGGCCAAATCATGGCACAAGGACCTACAGGACTACCGACGCGATGCGGTGTCGGTGGCAACACCCATTGCGAGTACAGGTTCTGGCGACTCCACCACAGAGTCATCCGAAACGAACCAGGAGTCGGTGGCGACACCTGCTGTCGACCCTCCGCGATCGACAGCCGCCCTGACACGTTCCTGGGTTCCCGACAGTGGACCTGCGCACCATATTCAGGATGAGAACGAGCTTACGCAGACAAAATCTGATCGCATATCTATACGTGAGGAACACATTCTGGGAACAGCCAACGGTGACCGTCCTGTCAATGAGCACTACGGCATTCAACTACCAGAGGTAGGCTGACGGAGTTCAGCTCTTGCCCTGCCAGATTGCCCATCATTATTATCAGTGGGACAATGAATTGAAGTTGTTGGATTTCGGCAACTTTGGGACCCCGATCTAGGCTACATGCCCCAGGATCCATGGGGTCAGTGGTACAAAATTCCCGTCAACAGCCGAGTTCCATAACTACGCCTTGACGATCTTGTCAAGGTACAACCACCGCGATTGTGTACCTCCTCAGCACCGCGACGCCGCAGGCGAAAGCGTTCTCCTTCACGCAGACATGACAAGTGCTGGTGCTGCAAGGACCCAGCGCAGTCTCCACCAACATCGGAAGCACGGCTCCACCGCGAGAGCTGCCCTATGAGACAAATCAAAGTTTCGTACTGTGACTCATTTACATCTCAGCAGCAGTGTTCTCCTCACACACACGGGGGGCCTACAATGACCTGCGGGGATGCCCCAGGCAGTTTCAAGCAGATCTGATCGACACTACGTCGACATCCATCAAGGATCTGCCGGTGGCGACGCCTGCTGAGGCACGCTCCGATGGTGGCCGTGTTCTTCCGAACCGACAAAAGAAGCCCATCGATCTTATGCACTGCATGACCCACAGTCCGAAACACTCAGACTGTGATGTCTGCTTTCGCACCATGGCGCAGAACGCCCCGTGCAGACGACAGCACAAACCACACCCGCCGGCAGCCCCCGCGGACGAGGACACTGCCAACGAGGCTTTTGTCCCGAAGAAGTTCGGGGAGGCGCTACCTGCCGACCGCGTTGTCCTAGCCAAGGACGACGCCGCTGTTAAACATGGTGACAAGTATGCACATGTCGTCCTCGACAGATACACCGGCATCATCATCGCATGCCCAGCCGTACACAAAGACGCAGCTGCAACGAAGGCATCCTGTCTGCCATTTATCGCCGCAAACGATGAAGTGAAGCATATCTATACATATAACTCAGGAGAGCTTATGAAAGCGCGCCGACAGCTGGGATGGCGACATGACACTAGTACTCCTCATCGACCACAGACGAATGGCCTGATAGAACGCATCGTCAAGATCGTCATCCTGGGTACTAGAGCTGTGTTACATATGTCCAGACTGGGACATGAATGGTGGAAGGAGGCCATGCAGGCCTTCTGCTGTGGACATAACTTTGCGCACGCATCCACGGGCGTTGCCGCCCTCAGCGATGGGCACTCAGACAAGACAGCACATGAAATCTGATTTGGTGAAAGTTTTCCCGGGCACTGCATACTGTTCGGTGCTCGAATCTTTTGGAAATGCCTCAATCCCGAGATCAACGACGAGACAGCAAAGTTTCAAGAAAATACTCGGGAAGGGTAGGTCATGGGCTACCATTTACACTCAGGTGGACGGTGGTCTGGTGATTATCTCGTCTTGGACACGGCTACATACGCCAAAAACCGAGACGGCGACCTGCGTCACGTACACAGAGTCAAGGACATTGTAATCCTGGACGGTAAGTTCACATTCCCTGTGAAGGACGGTCCCCTGCGACACCACAACCCGGAGGCACGCGACGAGGCCAAGGCAACTATTTCTCGTCCCTTGGGCGACAAACCCCCGCCTGACCTACCGCTTGCCTACCCGACAGAGTGGGATGACCCCTCTATGACACCGCCGGATGACAGCCCTGCTGCTGTCCATCCATCGGCCCCCGATGTCGCTGCACCAGCGCCAGAGCCGGATTACTGGGAGCAGCGTGGATATTACATCATACGGCATATCCGCACTCCGCGAAAGAAGTTATTCAGACCGACGGACGATGCGATGAACATTCCTGCCCCCGTCGATCAGCTCGATGTCACACGGGACTTCGAGACGCCTTCGACTTTCGAGGGCGAGAGTGTCTTTCGAGACGTTTGGGACGGTGTTAGTGCTGCAGACCACCGAGAACTTAGTGAGCCATGGACCTGCCTAGTTCGGTTCGACGAGCTCCCCAAGATGTTGCCAGACGGCAAAATGGTGGTCTGCGGTCGTGAGACACGCGTACAAGCTACTACGCGTCCAGACCACATCCTTCCCGAACACTGGAAGACCTTGTCCCGAGGCCAACAAAAGAAAGAAATTGAGCACGCAGAAGACATCAAACATGCCCGCGAGACACGTGAGCGGGCTGCCCTTCGGGTGTGGACCCGACATGACAAACAAGCTAAACTCTTTCGCACAACCGCGGCTGGTGGACCTACATGGAATACCGTGGAACGCCGTAGTACCTACGATATGGACAGCGGCGCTGTCATCCGAGACGAGGACGTCAAGGGCGCGACCAAAAAGGATATTCTGTATGCCCAACTACTTGGCGGACCACGCGACATCACCACAGTATTGTACTACCGCCAACCCTCACCATCGCCTGCTGGAGTCGCACGTACTCTGGTGCTCATCGACAGTGAGGGACATGATTTCGGGAGTGTGAACCCGCTTACCCGCAAGTTCACCCCGTCGGTAGCGATACCGACTATGTCACGTGGACCCGACTACCCACAGGCACACCGAGAGAAGTTTCCTGCGTCAGCATGGACACGCCCAGCCCTTGCTACCCGAAATCTGAACAAACGTGAGGTTGCTGCTGAAAGACAAGCACAAGCGGCCTACGCAAGGAAAGCGAACGCCTTGAGAAGAAGCAAACATGGCTGATAGAAACTGTTGCGGAGAAAGAGGATGTTGAGTCCGGGGTGATCCGTGCAGGGAAGAAGGTTCACTTCTTCAACATCTTAGAGCTATCTTCTGTGAAACATGAGGAACTTCCTCCGGAACGACGTAAGTTCAAGGGCCGCGTGGTGGTTCAGGGCAACACTGGCAAAGACGAGACTGGCTTGGCCGCCATCTTCGCCGATGCGGCATCTAGCGCGTCACACATCGAGGCTTCTAAGCTTTGTGACGCCACCGCATTATTGCCAAACTATGGAGGCGAGCAGAGTGATGCGCCAGGCGCATACACTCAGGCCTTACTATACGGAGACGGTCGGATTGACCCGGTCGACACTTGGATTACTCTACCCAAGTGGCGTCAGCCCGCATCATGGGCTAGATGCACGAATCCCGTGCGCCGACTTCGCTTGGCACTCTACGGACACCCTTTGGCAGGAGTGTTCTGGGAACGCAAGTGTCGCACGTGCCTGGAAAGCGTTGGGTTCGAGCCCATCCCTGGTTGGGAATGCGTATGGAGACAAGAAACTGGACTTGATACTTTCACTATACGTGGACGAATTCAAGCTTGCAGGGCCCGCCACCAACCTCCATGCCGGCTGGGATCTGATCCGCAAAAGCGGCATTGAGCTAGATCCTCCCACTCCGTACTCTCAGTACCTTGGCTGTGGACAACAGGCTTATGACGTCCCCCAGGACGTTTTCGACAAGCGAATGGCTACCATTCGTCCAATGTTGCCTACCCACAGCGAAGAAGATTATCATACAGCTAAACAAGTTCGTGGTATACGACATGAGATCTTGGCTTCACTGACCAATGTATAGAACGCTACCTTGAGTGCGCCTCCAAGCGCACCCAAGCGCCAGGCTCACGCCGAAAACGGTCAGACTCCCCGAGGGCTTCGCGATCCAAATCGCCTAGTTCCTCTGGGTCGGACGCAAGACCTACTGGCGTGCTCAACGCTCGGTCACGATCATCCAGCCCAGCTGGGTCTGTCGAAAGACCTACTGATACGTCGCAATCCACGACAGTCACTTACGATGACCTTCCCGCCGCAGAGACTCCTGGCATCTAGGACAATTCTTTTACCGCGTCGGATTACTCTGACGAGGGCATTCTCGGCCAGGACGCGGCGAGTGTATTGATGAAGATTTTCTATATGGCACGATGTTGTCGTTTCGATCTTTTGCACCCAGTGTGCATGTTAGCCAGAGAGATCATCAAATGGAATACTACGTGTGACAAACGCCTTCATCGGCTTATCTGCTACCTCAAGACGACTCGTACCCATTGTCTACATGGATGGATCGGTGACACTCAGGACCAACTGTCCATCATGCTCTTCACCGGTGCCTCCTTTGCCGACTGCATTACTTCCTCTAAGTCCACGACTGGCGTCTTCGCAGCGCTCGTTGGATCGAATACGTTTTTCCCCGTCAATGCCGTGCGCAAGAAACAGACGGTCGTTTCGCATTCCGCCGCGGAGTCCGAGATCGTCGCTCTCGACTCTGCACTACGACTCGAGGGACTTCCTTTGGGGGGCCGCGGTGGAGGTTGCCAGCACCTGCAAAGAAAAGACCAACTGCCTAGGCTGCCTAGGATATGTCGCTACGACGATATGTCCGACCCTGGCCGCCAAAAAGGAGCGGCGTAAGGCATCGCCTCGCAAGGCGTCCCCTACAAGGGGATCTTCTCCTAGCCGGAGGCAGCTCCCGCTGCAGTCGGAGATACTTACGACTCCAAAGAGGCGTACGATTTCCCACGAAGGTACTGTGCGACACGTGGGTCCAGGGCCTGCTCAGAAGAGCAGCTCTCCGAAAGTGCATCTTATCGTCCTGGAAGACAACCAGGCCGTGATCAAGATTGTCCAAAAGGGACGTGCACCAGCACTTCGTCATCTTCATCGCACTCATCGTATTAATTTGGATTAGATATGCGAGCCATGCCAATTCGAACATGTCGAGCTTAAGTATGTAGGTACTACGGAACAGATTGCAGACATGATGACTAAACATGTTGAACCTCAGAGAGCAGATCTCTGGAGGGATTTATTGGAACTGCCGCTCATTTTCCCCACCACACCTATGCAATGTCACCCGAAGAACCCTTGGGGACCATTGAAAGGACCCGGCAGGCCAGACGGTCTGCCGCACTATGCCGAGCCTCCAAAGGTTGATGGATGTGACGAGGGTTGTGAGCAAATGCTGACTGATCGTGAACATTGGGGCGCGCCAGGCACACGATGCGGACAACAGTGCGTGGGGCCAAAAGAGCACGAGGGACAACATGCGTGCATGAACCATATCGGTGTCCCTGCCGCGGCTGGCGCCTCACGCCAACCTAGCGCACGGGCTCGGTCGCCACATGGTAGACGTTCTGGTCATTCCTCGTCGCCACCCCTTGGTCTCGACAGATCTAGGACTCTTGTGATACGATCACGTCGTTCCCGCAGCTGTTTTACGACTCGAGCAACTACGCTTGCCAGCATCTTGCTCGCACCGCGCGAAACGAACGTCCAGGGAATCGGTTCTGCCCCCGACTTTTCCCCTCCAGAGATGCATCAGGCCCCACCTCTCCACCTCGAGGGCTGGGCCGTCGGCGGTGACGCCCGCCGCAATCCTGAGGCTGATGATAATGATCGCGTGGGACCTGCGTTCCATCTTCAGACAGGCCGCCATCGTGGAGAGGATGAAGGATACCACTTCCTTCGTCAGCGCCGCCTGGACAACAGCGCCGAGTGCCACTTGCGCGTGCCAGACGACGCCGCCCTCGTCGAGACCACCCGCGCCGCGTCGCTGGACGTGACTGGGGCGATCGGCAACCGAATGGGGCTTGTCGGCGGCGACGCCTACTGTGAGTACAACACGGCGACGGCGACCCCATGGATTTCGATGTTGAAAGCCATGTGTATGATGTCAAGCCCTTTCACACGGAACACCGCTGTCCAGGATGCTTGCCGCAAGTTGCCTGACCATCTGACTGCAACATTCCCTGGTGGATATCGCAAGTGCCCTCCGATGGACCTTGCCACTCACATGCTGGATGTAGAGTGGAAAATGCTACATAACGATTGGTCAAAGGTTGGATGCGCTATGCTTGGGCAGTGGTCGCAGGATACGGTCAACGAGACGATCGAGCTGTACAAGGACGGCTACTGCATGCCGCCAGGCATCTATGCCGAGGGACTGCCTACTCCGAGTCATGCATACCGTCTTGACCGAGAGCAAGCCAAGCTACCAGTACGGCCTCCTGCCATGGCCAGGACGTCCGACGTGGCAGGACATATCGGCCACACTGTGGAGGACCATCTTGTCACCGATTTGCGGGCCTTTCACGACCTCAACCAACCCAAGAAATTCGCCCGAAAGCTCATCACGTGGTTGACAAACCGTGGTGGTTTGGGGGGGTCGGCTCGAATCCCCGGACGGTGGCAACACCTTCTGATCACCCCGAAGGCTGGACACTTCTCCCGCATCTCGGCACCCAGGTATGGCAGCCCTACGAGGAGGGCAGTGTGAACCCTGCTGAGTACCCAGATGTCGAGGACCCTAGCGCCACTCCGGGATCCATGCTGGATCCATTGGACTTACCCCAGGCAAAATACAGCGCGTTCTGTGGTGGTCGACTGGTGAAAGCCATTCTCTCCGAGCGAGGATGGATGGGCATGGTACAAGAGGACTTGGGAATGCTCCTCATCCACGCCTTTGGCCCTTCAGGCCATGCATACAAATGGATTAATATATACACGGATTTCACATGGTTCACGCACAAAAAGAAAGGTGCTAAGGGCGGGGACCACAAGCGTTACCCAGGGCACGGCATCGATGAGCTCAACAGCCCGACCCGACGCGATGAGCTTGCGAAAGCATCCAACGTTTGTCTCGTACCGCTCTTCATGCCATGCCTCAATAGGGCAGAATACATGGGCGGCGCCACCCTCGAGCATTTGGCAACCATGATCCGCGGCGACATCATGATGTGGGCGTTCTCGCACGCGAATTACAAAGAATTCCTCAAGCAGAACGGTACACCTGTCGGCCAGGGTTGGATTTTATTGCCAGAAGCCGGTGGCGACACCCGCTGTGATATGGCGACCCTTCGTGCACGTGCCGCCCAGGCGCAAGAATACCGCATCACAGCCATCCTACAGTTGGAGACCGGGGACACGGTCGAACAGCGCATGATGATAGGTTCGATTTGTCAGGCGCGAGCCTTACTGCATTGTGATGACAATGTTTCTTTGGCAGGCTGGCGCAAAAGAAATGAGCAGATTTGGGAATGCTGGAGCAAAGGCTTCCCTGCCTATGTAAAACAACGGCACTACTGCAGAGGTCTCAATGCTTTCGTCGCTTGGAGTGCAAATGACATCGGCTGCGCCACCCACAACCAACAGTGGTTGGACACACGGCGCCATGACGATCGTGCCCCCACTAACGGACGCCGCGAGATTACCCGCATCAAGTGTGAGGACGGCGTCCCAGAGAACATGCCTTTGCACGTGAAGGTCGATGTGTCTCGTTTCATCGACGTGATGCAATACTTTCGTTGCCCTACCGTAATGGGACCAGGCAAGGCCAAACAATGGGGACTGCACCCCAACTTCGATTGCCATACAGCTGACCTCACACGTCACATGCAGGCCAGAGGCATCGCCGTTCTTCCTGCAGATCAATGGATTGAGTCATATGACAGGCTCACGCCTACGGCTTGGTATGCCAAAGTGAATAGCCATAACATGGCAATGGTGACGACTCAATTCTGTGATGTTGTGTGTTACCGAAATTTCTGCGCAGCGATTCAATCTTTACCCTCTCAGCCATATCCATGTCGGCCTCCACTACTGCAGGCCTTGACGGACTCCCAGGCATACACCCAGGCCGAGGAGATCTCAGCGGCCCTCACGTTCCGCGACAAAATGACGGCCGAGTGAAAGAGGCTCCACAGCCTCACTACGTTGATGAATCAAGCCGCCAGAGATGGTTCACTGTGCTTGGATGGCTACATGCGCCAGCGGAAATCTACCGCAATCCATGCCGGTGGCAACGCCCGCTGGTGAGCGTGTTCAGCACCAATGTCCCATCCCAGGGACTACTGGCGAGCCGCCATCAGCGTCAACAGCGCCACAATACAAAGATCATGACCCATACCGTCCGGCATACGAGGAATTGTACTACAAACGGATTTCCTTGATTGACGCGTGCCCGGGCATTTGGGCATCTTGCGATTCAGCTGGAAAAACATTACTATCATATACTAAACTTCACTCCAATGATGCACATGCCCTCACCTGGGTGGTCTATGAGCAGCTCGTCGACAAGATCGAGGATAAAGCGGAGGCCACTGAAGCAAATCAGTTGCGCGTCGTGCAAGAGCATGCTTTGCTGAACTCTCATCGTGTCGGACCTCGCCTGGACAATGCGGATGCCATCCAGCAGTGCAAAGGGTGGCATAACCAGACCGCCCTGCACCGCATCGAGGTTCCGCCTGAGCCGCCAAGCGTTCCGCAGGCCGCCTCCGCGAGAGCACCGCCAGCACCGCCACGCGAGGCACCGCCTTCTGACATAGAGCCAACGCCGGCCGCGAGGCCCGCTGCAGAACCATCTGCAGCCGAACCCGCGACGACACCGGCACCTCCGCCCAGCGCGAACAGACCACCTTTGCCAACGGGCCCGCCATCGAAGGCCATGCCAGCCACGCGTCCCGACACGGGACCGCCTACTGATTCCGCCAAGGATGCTGACATGGTTACGGGGCCGGAGGCAACTCCTGCTGACGACGTTCCTGCGCTCGCTCAGCAGTTAGATAAAATGCGCGTGCTTCCGTGGCAGGACTGCTGCGAGCGATCTTGCCACGAGGAACCGAGTCAATTCTCTACCGTCGACAACACATGCACGCCTCGTGAGTATAAACTTCGTGCGCCATACCCAGATAATCACTACTACGTGCCCCCCCCCCACTTCGGGAGGCAGGAGGCATGCAGTGCATCACCGACAACGACTGGGCAGCTCAGTTGGATTATGACGACTGCGTGATCACCCACGCTCCAGATATTGACCACTCTGGCTGCTTCCCAGAATACAAATGGATTTCTCTCCCACCATACAGAGAAACACCTTACGGTCCCGAGTTGATATTGAACGAATATCTCGGCGACCCCACGTGCATGAGCAAAGACATTACGACTATGCTTCGCCAGATCAATTACAACAAGCACTTCAGCATCGATCAGTTCACTGATCGACGGATCAACATATGGAGGAAGCGCACAAGGGTCGGATGGAAATTTGCCAGCCATTGGAAATCCTTCGAGGAAATGGTGGAGTGGAAATTCCGCGACCGTCGTGATAACAGCAACGGTCCATCCACGGAAGCGGCCATGGCTCACTTCCTAAAAGACGGTCATCCAGCTGGATACGAGGACTGGACGACCTACTACCCGATCTTCATCCTTCGTGCGTTCCAGACGCTCATTGACCCAGAAAAGAATAGGATTGATATCTATGGTAAACCACTTCCCGCCGGGAGCAATCCCCGCTGCTTCGATTGGAGCAGCGGTATTGCAATTCGTTGTGTTGGAGGTCACAGCTCGGTCAACCCGCGCTCCCAGCCATGGAATATGGGCTGGGAAAGCTTACAACGGACCGACGTAAAATATCTCCACCACGGCACAACATCCCGTGCTTGGAGCAACATTATGAAAACGGGGATCATTTCTGGATACAGAGATCAGTCTCAGAGAGACAGAAAGCACAAAGAGGAGCCGCGCACAGAAGCATTATACAATTCGAGTACGTACGTGATGGGCGCGCAGCCTAATCCTCATACGTTTGTCACACTGTACAAATTTAAGCATGGGAAGATGAGGCGGAGATCGTGATCGACATGCATATTGCCACACAATCAGTATGCAGATTCTGGCTCGGCGCGCAAGGCGCCATCATGACCGAGAACGTGGTTCCTTCTGCTGCAGTCGTTGCCGCTCGCCGTTGCAAGGGTGGCCGCGAGTGTGGCAAACAGCTGTGGCTTACAAAGGGACCGCCGTGGGAATACCCACCTCTGGAGTGCCAGCGCGCACCAGTCAGCAAGTATGAGATTTGCGCTCCGCCTCGGCAACAGTCACGAAAGGAGCAAGTTGCCCAGGAGTTAGAGGCTGACATGATTGTCGGCCCTCCTGGGGTCGCTCTGCCATCCCCGTCAGACGCACACCAACCTGCGCCGGCGGCAACGCCTGCTGCGAAGGCTTCCCCTCTGGCGTACTCGCCAAAGCCTCTGCAGCAGACGCAGATAGCCCAGATCAGTGCTTCCGAGTCCACCTCTGCGTCATCGGCACAGCAACCCCTCGCTCCCGTGCTGGGGGCAACCCCTGCTGGCCTTGCCGCTGTTACGGCAGCGCTGATCCATTCGACAGATGAGATTGTCGACCCAGACATTTTCGACGAAGAAGCCATTGTCCGCGCTATGGTTGGCAGGAGCACACACAACCAACAGGACAAGAGTTGGTTGATATCGATGGCGTGCTGCAGGGTGGCTCTTAGGCCGATCACTGCAGAACTCACGCAAAGAGACTGGAATCGACGCCCTATCTTCAACGATGTCCGTGTTGGAGATTTCATCTCCACGAAAATTTGGGGACATATCAACTGCTACCACTACAAAAACCACTACCCCAAGGGCGATTACAACACCAGAGTCCGCATGAACAAAGGCCACATCTACGGCCGCGTCATAAATTTCGGTGTCTTTGAGAGGTTCTTCGCGGTGCAGATACCGATTCTTCACCACGGGTTGCGATGGGTAAACGCCGGGTACTGTGACAAAAACCTGCCCTTGAAGGGCATCGTTTTTGCTATGCCCGTTCGACGCGACAGAATTGACGACGCTCACATGACGGTAGCAACGAAGGGACCCTTATCATGCAGCTCCCAAATCGAGGAGCATGCCCAATCACACGAGATCCCATACTTCGGAACTCCGTCTATTCAGCGAGTGCGTATCCCACGCGCGCCACCCAGACACACAGCTCCTCGGGCCCCAGGATCCGACCAGGAGCCGGTGGCAACACCCGCTGACGATCCCATGGATATCGACAATGGCATTCGGCGACAGGTGGTGGACATCACCGCCGAGCGCTCAACCATTGTCGTTGATGTTTCCCATGTGGATGAGTGGTGAACAACAGGCCGCCGACGCCGCCATGGAGGCGGATATGACAGCCGAGATTCAGCCAGATCAGAACTCTGGTACTTCCTTCTTCGAGAGCATCATCGATCCGCCAGAGCATATCATTACAGAAAAAGACTATCGCCCGCAAGATATTAACAACTGGGTACAATAATCGGACAACCACATGGTGTATTACTGGACATCAGCACCGCTGATAGCGTCACCGATGTTCCCAATAAACCAGAATCGAGGTACACGGCGGTCCCAGCATGTACATACAAGACAAGATCGAATCATATCTACAATTCCAGTTTCGAATTGGGACCGAGTCAGAGATGTACAAGATACATTACAACCACACACATACCTGGGCACGGGATCTTCCCGTATGCAGTGCGGAGCACTTCTTCAGGAAGCTACTGCGGTTTCTCGACCCTGAGTCCGTGCTGGGTACTACCACAGGGGTCTTTCAATGGATCTCTAAGGTATACCAGAACTTCCTGCTGGAGGGCATACAAGAGTTGACAACATTCAACAAAGTTTCCACTAATACTCACCATCCAACCCTCGCAGCGCTCCGATCATTTTACACAGAGTGCGAAAGGAAGCACGGACCTCCAAATTTCCCGGTGCGGGAGGAGCCGGTGGCAACACCCGCTGCGCCTGGCCAGGGTGGCCCAGGCGCTGCCACTCAAGATGCCCCCGTTGAGATACCACAGGACCCAGGCAGCGTTGCCTCGGCGGCGCCAGATCAAGAGACGACGGTGCAGGTCCTGGCAGATCAGAAGAAGCTCGACCGCAAAGAGGGCGACAATGAGATGACCCCCCAGGCCGAAGCCGCGCGGATCCGCGCCGCCTTGGCCAAAACTTGCGGGCACCCAGATGTGTCGGATATCGGGTCAACTGAGTGCACTGGATTACCCGGCGATCGATTATCGCTTACCGTGATCGAGGGAATCGGACGATCGGTCGCTTCCCGAGCCACAGCAGAGCTTAATCGCGAGGCAATGAACTTGCTTGGTCGTTCTCTTGCTTCAGGAGCCGGCGGCAACACCCGCTGGGGCAGCCTTGGGGATCTGGCGTCATCCGGGGCCCCTGAGGACCTCCAGCATGAAATCCTTCGATGAAGCAACTGCAGTCGTTTCCCGTCCCTGGGCGCTGTCACCAACGATGGCACTTTATGTAACATATGTTGGCAATACAGCACCGCTGTAGGTGCCACAGGACAGGGTGGCGCTGAGGTTACCGACCTGGCGTACCTGCAGGAGCTCAACCAGTGGATCAGGAACATCCTGTCCCACGACGAAGTGGCCCGCCTCATCTCCGACGGCACGAGGATATACTTCACGGGACAACGTTCGGCAATCGCTACGCAGCGTAACAGACTGAGGCAGATGCCGAAGAACCCAGAGGTCGTTTGCGCTCTTTTTTTTTGTCTTGGCTTTCTTCAATGAAGGAAAATTTGTCGCATCTTGTTTCGCGCTCTTTTTTGTATCGGTGTTCTTTTGAGATGTTTCTTGTCGCGCTCGCATATGGATTGCGTTTGTTTGTTTCTCTGTCATTGATGTCCTTTTTTTTTTTTTTTTGGGGGGGGGGGGGGCGGACTGCGCCTTTTTTTTTGGCGCGGCACACGCTATGCGCGCATGCGCGCGCGCATGCGCATGTATGATATATACATGTGTACACACACACGTAATTTCAAGTACATACGTATACGTATATATGCACGTAAACTACCGTATAACAAATATACATACAAACACATGAACGTGTCCTACAAAGCAACGCTCTCGCCAAAGCGCCTGCCGCATTCTCGCGTCGCCAATGAGTATGAGTACTTCTCGCCTCTCTCTCCTGATCGACGGTGAGGTGCCCATTCGCCTCGCCCCGTTCGCCCCCTCCTCGTGGAGGGCCGTTCTGGCCCGAGACCGATCAATGCCAATCGGTTTCCTTTCTGGGCCAGCAACAATGGCTCCAAAACGGCCCCGTTTCGCAGACGAGAATAAGTTGGCCGATGCTCTCTTCCCCGTCGTCAAGCAGATCAGTTTCATTCAGTGCCCGACGAAGATGAAGTCCACGGCCCAGCCCGACAAGATTCGCAAGTACGCTGCCGTTGCGAGTACTAGGCTGCCGCCTTCTTCCGCACGAGGAAATTGCATATATATATAGGGAGAGAGAGAGAGAGAGAGAGAGAGAGAGAGAGAGAGAGAGAGAGAGAGAGAGAGAGAGAGAGAGAGAGAGAGAGAGAGAGAGAGAGAGAGAGAGAGAGAGAGAGAGAGAGAGAGAGAGAGAGAGAGAGAGAGAGAGAGAGAGAGAGAGAGAGAGAGAGAGAGAGAGAGAGAGAGAGAGAGAGAGAGAGAGAGAGAGAGAGAGAGAGAGAGAGAGAGAGAGAGAGAGAGAGAGAGAGAGAGAGAGAGAGAGAGAGAGAGAGAGAGAAAAAAAAAAAGAGAAAGGGAGGGAGGGAGGGAGACAGGGAGAGAGAGGAAGGGAGAAAGCAAGCGTCGTCGTCGTCGTCGTCCTCCGTCGTCGTCGTCCGGCATCCGTCGTCGTCGGGCGTCGTCGTCGGGCGCCGTCGTCGTCCGTCGTCCGTCGTCCGTCGTCCGTCGTCCGTCGTCGTCGTCGTCGTCGTCGTCGTCCGTCGTCCGTCGTCCGTCGTCCGTCGTCCGTCGTCGTCGTCGTCGTCGTCCGTCGTCGTCGCCGTCGTCGTCCGTCGTCCGTCGTCCGTCGTCCATAGTCCGTCGTCGTCGTCGTCGTCCGTCGTCGTCGTCGTCGTCGTGTCCTCGTCGTCGTCGTCGTCGGTCGTCGTCGTGTTCTCGTCGTCGTCGTCGTCGTCGTCGTCACCGTAGTCGTCGTCGCCGTCGTCGTCGTCGACGGCGTATCCACATCGAGTAGGGGCCCATTCAAGGGCCAGCGGAAAGCAATCGCGCCACTCTCGCCAGCCCTGAGCGCGCGCCCGCGCACGGTGCAGAATGCGCTGAAGACGGCGGCAGAGCGGAGACGGTTCCTCGCTTAGCAGCTCGAGGATAACGGAGAGGAACAGGGGGGGAGGAGGAAGAGGAGGAGTAGGAGAAGGAATAAGACGACGACGATGACGATGACGACGACGACGACGACGACGACGACAACGACGACAGGAGGAGACGACGACGACGATTTTTGTTGCATCTCCTCCACATGTCCACTGTTATCTTTTCCTGCCGTCTTCCTTCCTCGATTCTTGTCGTTCTCTCGTCCTTCCTCGACGCTCCGACCGAGCCCCCTCCTAAGGTTCGCATTATCCGACGACGAGCTGGAGGGCTGGTACACGGAGACGGGCAAGCGCATTCGCTGCCTGCTGCGCCACGTGGCGAAGTTGTCGAGGACATTGTTTTGAGGGCGAGGGGGAGAGCAAGAAAGGATGATGATGGGGAGGAGCGGGCGGGAAAGGTTAGTTGTAGAACACGGATGAGCATGATGTGGATCAGGCCAGGTGAACCGTGCCTAGACGGCACATTGGTTGCAGATCACATGCGTGCAGATCACATTGGTTGCAGATCACATGCATGCAGATCACATTGGTTGCAGATCACATGCATGATGTGGAGGAGCTGCAAAACGTAAAGATGGAGTAGCTGGGTGTCAATAATGATCCAGCCGACCTCCAGCCTGATTCAGGGCCATCGGTTCCGCGAAGATCACCGACGAGGGTGACGACGACGACGAGGAGGGCGACAACCAGCCAGAGCGCACCTTCCGCTGGGACGCGGAGGCGCCAGACTCCCCGCCGCCAGAGGTGGAGGCCACGGGCGTCGAGGAGACGTCGGAGTTCCACTACAAGTACGACCGCGAGATGAACATGGCTTACCGCGTGAAGGGCAACAACAACACTCCCGAATATTGCACGGCAATGTTTGAGAAAAGCGGCAGCCTCGAGACCGGCGAAATGTGGGCCACATGGCCAGACGGCGACAGGGTTGCGCCCCAAGTGTTGGTGATGGCGCACAGGAAGGCCGCCAACGAGAACTCTGGCAAAGGCAATGGCAACGAGACGGTCGCAGCTGGCAAAAGCGCCGGCAAAGGCACCGACAGCGACAAGGACAAGAGCAGCACGAAGGGCACCAGCAAGGGCACCAAGTCGAAGGGCACCGACAAGGGCAAGGGCAGCACCTCGAAGAGCACCGACAAGGGCAAGGGCAGCACCTCGAAGGGCGCCGACAAGGGCAAGGGCAGCACCTCGAAGGGCACCGACAAGGGCAAGGGCAATAAAGGCACCGACAAGGGCACCGACAAGGGCAAGGGCAAGGACTCGAACGGCACCGACGACGGGGGCGCTGAGCAGAAGGCCGAGCGCATGGGCATCAAGATGACGAATGAGGACAAGCAGGAGACCTGGTCCAGCCACCTCAGGTGGCAACGTCAGAAATATTTATCCTCTCCCTCCTCCTCTAGTATCCTCATCCCCCATCCTCCTCTTCCTCCTCCTCCTTCTCCTTCCTCCTCCTCCCCCTCCTCCTCTCACCTGTCCTTGTCGCGACCCTTCCCCCTCATGTTTTTGAAGGGGGATGGGGAAGGGGGGCGAGGGCGAAGAAGGAGGAGGGGGGGGGAATACGACGAGGGCAAGGAGGCGGAAGAGTGAAATCGAGGGTAGCAAGGAGGAAGGATGGCCGCCCAGGTGGGACTACCCGACGGAGGAGCGCATCGAGAGGCTGGTCGGCACCAAATTCAACGGCAAGCAGAAGTTGCAGATGAACACGAAGGACGGAATGAGAAGTAAGATATGAGGAGGACGATGATCGAGGGAGATCCGGAGGGAGGTAGGAGGCACCGAAACACGTGACAGGATTGGGGGGAGGAGGAGGAAGAGGAGGAGGAGGAGGAGGAAGAGGGAGGCGACGACGACGACGACGACGACGAGAACACGGCGACGATGGTGATCACGAGGACGAGAACGCACGTGAGAAAAGCGGCATCCTCAGGATTTCGACGACGACAAGGAGACGGGCGAGAGGACGGGCATGCAGCTGACGAGCGAGTTCGCCCAGAACCTCATCGACGGCACGATGACGCTCGAGGACGCCGAGAAGAAGAAGAACGAGATCAGGGAGCAGAAGGGCCGCAACGCGGGCAGGGGGCGGAAACGTGCTGCTGGCCCCGCAGGTCTGGTCTAAGTAAACACTTATTATTCCTCCTCCTCCTCCTCCTCATCCTCCTCCTCTTCCCCCTCTTCCCCCGATCCTGATCCTTCTCCTTCTCCTTCTCCTCGCTGCTGGTGCTACTGACCTTCGTCCTCGATCTTCAATCTCACCCGAAAAGCTGCTAGCTAGGGGGTGACCCCCTAGCAGCTTTTCGGATGAGATTGAAGAGGACGAAGGTTAGCAGCAACATCAGCAAAAAGGCCGCGGGGGGGGCCGAGAGGCAGGGGGGGGGAGAGAGTGCCGCCCAGGCCAGACAGAGAACGTCGACAAGGTCGACCAGACCGAGGACTCAGGCGTGCCGACCGTGCCGAGCCCGCCGAGCCCTGTGGGTGGCGATCCGAGCCCTTCGGCCCCTGCCGGCCCCAAGCAGAGCGAGCCGAGCCCTTCGGCCCCTGTGGGCCCCAAGCCGATCGAGCCGAGCCCTCCAGAACCGGGCTCCAAGACCCTCGAGCCCCAGCAGTTCCGCGCGCCCGCCACCCCGCAGGGCCGCGTCAGGCAGAGGAGCACGTCTGCCGATCTCGAGCGTCCAGCGGTCAGGTGCCGCACCGAGCTACCCGACATGCCCGAGTGGTAGAAGATAGATGTCGAGGGCAGCGGTCCGAACTAGAATAGGTAATATTCGACTGCGCAGCGCAGTCAAGAGCAAACGCGGGATGCGCGGGGAAGCGCGCCAGCGAGCTGCGTTTGAAGATAATGATCTTCCCTCCTCTCCTCCTGGCATCTTCCTGCTACTTGTTTGCAGACGGTCTGGCAAGATGGGTCTTGCTCTTTGCCCATCCTTCCCGAGGGCGAGCAAGGGGCGGGATGATAACTAGCGGCACGGAGGATAATGGAACGCTTCGCAACATGAGATGCACCCCATGGGCCCAATAAGAGAGTCACCGAAAGCGATAAGAGGCACGGATACATAGTCGCATGTACATTGTAATCGTCAGACTTTGGGGGCCGAACGGTCATTCACTCTCCCTGGGTGCGTGGCTGAAGTGGGATTCCGCGATGCAGATTGTTGTTGTTGTTGGTGTTGGTGTTGGTGTTGGTGTTGGTGTTCGTGTTGTTCTAGTTGTTGTTGTTGTTCGTTTTTTATTGTTGCTGTTGGTTTTGGTATTGGTGTTGCTCGTGTTGTTGTCGTTGGTGTTGTTGTTGTGTTGTTGTTTGTTGTTGTTGTTGTTGCTGTTGTTGTGTTGATGTTGCTTGCTTGCTTGCTTGCTTGCTTGTTTGTTTGTTTGTTTGCTTTGTTTGTTGTTTGTTTGTTTGTTTGTTTGTGTGTTTGGCGTCGCCCCACCCGCGCCCTGCCCCGCGACCAGCCCGCGACCCGCCCGCGACCCACCCCGCGCCCGCCCCCTCACTCTTGCAGGGTGCTACATAAGGGCTCGCGTTCCTTATCCCCGTCCCTCCTCCCCGCCTCCTCCGCCGCATTTTCTGGGCCAAGGATGTTTGTTGGACCGTTGATCTTGTGAGTGTTTCCGAGACCCTCGACCTGGGCGATGGCAGCATGGCCGCAGCGGACGCCGCCGCGGACCCGAGCTGCAAGCGCAGGCGCCTCTCTGCCAAGGCGGCGCCTCGTGTGGTTTCACACTGGCGCGAACCCGCCTGCCCCACCTTCGACATCGAGACGGACGAGCCTGGTGGCGCGCAGGTAGAGACGCAGACGCAGGTGGAGATTGCCGACCACATCGAGACCCAGGTGGAGGGCGTCTCCTTCTTCCATGCGCAGGCTCTTTACGGCGAGGGCGACCTTGGTGCTAGGGCAAACGGTGCTCAGCAATGGGATGACACGGGCGGATTCCAGGCCGCCATCGCAGCAGCTGGCGACACAGGGGAGCAGGAGGTCGACGACATGCAGAATGGCCAATTGGACGAGCACGCCATCCCGACCGAGCAGGGAGAGCCAGCTGACAAACAGGAGAAGGACTGGGAGATCGACGGGGGGAAGCAGACGGCCGAGGAGGTTTGGGGGGATGACTGGACGAGCGACGGCGAGAAGCCAGACGAGAAGGACGACTTGCCGCCTCACCCTGAGGCTTGCGGGTCTGGAGACGTACCTCCAGGCGGGGCGCCAAGGCCGCAGCCCGAGACCTTGCCTTTCGGCGAGGAGCCCGAGACGCAGGCGTACAGCGGGCTCTTCGTGCAACCATCTGTCGACCCCCCCGCCGCTGAGAGAAGCGCGCCCTCCGCTGAGAGCAGCGCGCCCGCCAGCAGCGCGCCCGCCGCTGACAGGGGCGCGCCCGAGCGGGAGTCCCTTCCAGATCGCCTCCCAGATGGTTGGCCGTTGGGCGCCGATAATCGCTGGGGCCCGCCGCCCGAGAGCCGTGAGGTCATGCCTAACACGTCCAGCGAGGAGATGCCTGAGCAACCTACCGACGGCGGTGAACTCGGCGTGGACGAGGCGGGCGAAGCCGTGGGGGAGGGCGATGCGACGGCGGTCGCGCAAGAGGAGGCCCGAGACGAGACGGCGAGGCGGGAGTCGCAGAGCCTCGAGGCCGCGCAGCGTCCAGCAGGCATGAAGACCGATGCGATGTTCAGCGCGTCGCTCAAGGACGAGTCCAAAGGCGACGAGCCCGTCATGGAGAAGTCCGCGTTCGAGGAGGATACCGTTCTCCTTCTCATTCTTCCCCCCTCCTACTGATAAATTTCAAATTCCCACCCCGGGAGCTCATGGGGAAGTTCATGACGTTGAATGGCCCGACTGACGCAGATGGGCCGCCAGACACGGATGGCGCGAAGGGCGTCGAGGACGATTCGGAGCTCATGAACTGCGCGCTCAACGGGTTCAATTTCTTGGCGAGGAGCCCGATGGGCTGGCGCTTCCAGAGGTGGCTCAACGGGAACACTGACAAGTGGGAGGAGTTCGGACAGCTGAGCGCCTCTGGTAAGACGGCGTTCAAGATGCAGCGGGCCGAAGACTTGTACGACGAGCACATGAAGCGCAATACGAAGGTGGAGAATATGAAGCAACGAACCATCAAGAGAGGACGCATGCTGAACATCGACCAGATCATCAAGGCTCAGGGAGGACATACATCAGCATCCGCTGTGGCGGGCGCGTATGCCATTGCCGAGTACGCCATGAAGAAAGCTGCTGTCGAACCTGGCTGGGTTGAGGTGGACCCATCCAGCCGTCGCATGACCTTCCGCATGATCGGGAGGGGGACAGAGCAGGAGCATTCGAAAACGCGGTCGATTTCCGAACAGGACGGCGCCGATGCTGGGCCAGCTGCCCCTTCGACAGCCGCTTCCAGCTCTGTCTGCGCGCCTGCCCACAGGGGCGGCCGCGTCGCAACAGAAACGCCTGACAGAGAGGCGCGGGCTCCAGACGGCTCCGCCGAGGCGCTTGGCGAGAAGCCGCCTGGGGATGGCGCCAGCGGAGGTGGTCTTTCGACTGACGGCAGTGGCGAGGGGAAGGGCAGCGGCAAGGACGACTTGGGCAAGGGCAGCACGAAGGGCACCGAGGAGGGCAAGGGCAGCACGGCGGGCACCGACAAGGGCAAGGGCAGCACGAAGGGCACCGACAAGGGCACCTCGAAGGGCACCGAGAAGGGCAATTGCACCACGGGCACCGACAAGAGCAAGGGCGGCTCCCCGAACAAGGATAAGGGCAAGGGCAAGAGCACCAGGAAGTCGACCTCGAAGAGTGCTGGTAAGAGAAAGGGGGCTGGCACCAGATCGAGTCGCGGCACGACGGGCGCCGACTCGGCGAAGAACGACAGCGCAAAGTACGCAGAGGAGACCGCTCAGCTCTACAACAAGGCGACGCTGCAGGCTAAGTCCCTGATTGACAAGATCACGATCAAGAAGGAGCCCGACTGGACGTGGGCTAACAACGATGATTTCGCAGGCCCGCTCCAGTCTAAGCTCCTGGAGTGCGAGAGAAATGCTAACTCGGACGAGGCCTTCATGGAGCTCCTCGCCTGGGGCGCGAAGTCAGTGAAGGAGACGTGCGGCGATGAGGCCGCCTACGAGATGTTCGCCAAGGCCGAGCGCCGCTGGGATGAGGTCAACGAGCTGTGGAGTGCCTGCGACGCTCTGCACGGCCTCAGGGCCCAGCGTTAGTCGCTGAGGACCTCCTGCGCCACTAGCTCGAGCTAGTTCCAGCGCTGCTAGCGTGCAGCGAGCGTTTCAAACCAGCCACATCCCCCTCCTCCTCCACCCACCACTGCCTACCCCCGTCCATTCCTATCCTGCCCCTCCTCATCCTCATACTGATCCTCTTCCTCAGTAGACCCCTCCGCCAAGTCTACTTCGTCCTCACTTCTGTCATTCACACCCGTTCCTCCGCATCCTTCTCAGCGCGTTTCGCTTCGTCTTCCAGCTCATCCCACTTCTTGTGCTGTTCGCCGCCCTTCTCTTCCTCACCATCCTTTCACTGTCTTCATACTTGTCATATTTCCCTTATTCCTCCTCCCCCTCCCTATCCTTTTGTGGCTTGCTGTGCTTCGGCGGTGGTCAATCAGGGCTTCGACTGCGAACGGCCGATCTGCACTAATGCCATCGCAAGGTCAGTCCGAGTTGATCTCGGGCATCGGGGTGCAAATTTCTAGATCAGGCGGCCAATTCCTACTAATATCATGTCGTTTGGGTCCAGTGACACTTGAAAATTAGAGAGTGTCTCTGTGTCGGTTCGGTCGATTGGTCGCCTTTGCTCGACGTTTTAATTTGCAGGAGGGGCCTGAAAATCTAGTTGTAGTTGCGGTCAATGTGGGGATGCTCCTACACAGCGTGGGTTGCAACTGTGCCGACCTTGGGGAAGGTCGACAATCGCTAGGGGCGCCAGTTTAAATTGTGGCATCCACGTGATGCCGCGGCAGGGACACTGGACATGATCGAGTGGCTGGAGGTGCCCTCGAACTGCCAAACATGTGCCTTCAGGGCCGCTGCGCGAGCATGAGTGCTCTCCCAAATTGGTTTGAGGCTGCGCCGAGCCCCCCTGGAAGCTCATAATGTCTTCTGGAGGCACTCAGGCGGGCCTCCAAGTGGCCTCCAGGGGAATTCCGGTGGGCCCCCAAGTGGCCTCCAGGCGAACTCCGGTGGGCACCCAAGGTGCCTCCAAGGGAACTCCGGTGGGCCTTCAGGGAACTCGGGTGACCTCCAGGGGCCGCTGAGTTTCCGCTGAGTTTCCGCTGATGTTCCGCTGAAGGTCCGCTGAAGTAGGGCTCCCGCTCGATGCATCCTCACAATTCTGGCCGCTGATCTTCCGCTGAGTTTCCGCTGAGTTTCCGCTGATTTTCCGCTGATCTCCGCTGAGGCCATTGTGAGGGATCCCATGTGTCTCTCTGGAGGCTCTGGAGGCCCTGTTGGCTACCTGGATGTGTCTCGGGCGCTCCCATTGAGGTTCCATGGGGGCCCCCTGGAAA
>CAUYUJ010002911.1:0-35000 GCA_963575745.1 Prorocentrum cordatum | reverse complement strand
CTCCTCCCCCTCCTCCTCCTCCTCCTCATCCCCCTCCTCTTCTTTTTATTTACACGGGATGGGGCCTACTGCGGCATCAATCCGCTAGATGTGCATTTCGAGGCTATGCTGTGATTTGTCTTACCCGCCCTTTGTTTTTTGTTCCGACAATGTTCAGGCTGCAAGCATTTCAGAGGCGAGCTGCAGCCATCGACCAGTATGCTTTCATTGCCAGTGCGCAGAAAACCGAGCGCTCGCGATGCGGGCGGCCGTCCAGCAGCAAATCCCAGGCAGCTCAAGAGGCGCAAATGGAACTTCGGCCATCTCGACTGCACGCGGCAGCAGCGGGCCAAGGGGGAGATAGCGCCTTTGCAGGGGCAGGAGGTCACGGTGCTCAGTCTCTGTTGTGGCTTGGAGACAGCGACAGTAGCCCTGCGGGAGATCGGGATGAAGCCGAACACCTTGAGCTACGACGTGTGGGACCGCCTGAAGCTTCCCATTGCGAAGGTCCACGACGACGGGGCGCTCGCGAAGGTGTTCGTCGGCAAGAAGGGGGACATCGCAAAGATCAAGAGCTCGGAGTACCCTGGCGCGCAGCTGATCGCGGCTGGACCGCCCTGCCCACCCTTTTAGCAAGGCTGGCCAAGGACACAGCGGACGAATCAACGCCCGAGGGCCATCGAGGAAGGCACCGCGCCCTGTTTGCAGCCTGTCCGGCACCGTTCGGCGTCGAGCAAGCCGTGCGCGTGGGCGGCGCCTTCCTCGTTGACCCTCGGCGTTCGACGTTCGCCAGCGCGAGGAAAAGGCTGGGGTGACCCGAGGAGCAAGCCGTTCGGATGCGCCATCGGTGCAGTCGTCGACCAGGCCAAGCGCCCGTCGAAGGCGTCGACGGCCTTCTCGCTCGAGAACGTCGGGGGCATGGCGGAGGGGGGCCATGGCGGAGACTGTCCAATGGAGTACGCCGAGCAGCAGCTGAAGGACAGGCTCGGCAACACGTGGATGGTGTGGATCTGGCGCACAGACGCCATCTACCACGGGCTGCCCCAGAGCAGGCCAAGGACTCCTCTCATCCTTTCCTCGTCCTCCTCCTTATCCAACTCCTTCTCATTATCCCCCTCCTCCCCCTCCTCCTCCTCCTTCTCCTCCCCCTCCTCCTCCTCCTCCTTCTCCTCCTCCTCCGTGAGCGCCTTCCCACCTCCCTGCGAGGGTCTACCTATGTGGCAGGCGGATCAGCGCGTTTCGCGACATCATGCCGAAAGTGAGGCCCTGTGACACTAGGTTCCAGCTCCCCTCGCTGCACGATTTCTTAGACATCGACGTTCCCGCGTTGGACGAGTCGAAGCTGACGGCTAAACAGGTTGGCAAAACGATCCAGACCCCCAGAGAGGCAGACACGTGGAGGTAGGAAGTGAATGGAGATAGGAGGAAGGGCAGGAAAGTAGGAGGAGGCAGGGAGGAGGAAAGAAGAGGATGGAGGGATGATGGGGCAATGGAGGGCGAGATGGAGGGAGTGACGGACAGGGGGTCGAGCATTTGCGCCCCCTTCGTCGTCGTAGTCGTCGTCGTCGTCGTCGTCGCCGCCGCCGTCGTCGCCGTCGTCGTCGTCGTCGTCGTCGTCGTCTTCGCCGCCGTCGTCGTCGTCGCCGTTGTCGTCGTCGTCGTCGTCGTCGTCGTTCGTCGTCGTCGTCGTCGTCGTCCGTCCTAAGTCGTCCGTCGTTGTCGTCGCGTCGTCGTCGTCGTCGTCGTCGTCGACAGGTTGCAAACTCGAAACACTACAGGCAGGTGATGCAGGACCGCGCGAATGGCAACTCGACGGTGGGAGTTGACACGATCTGCGCATTTGACTTGAGTCGGGCTCCTGGTAAAATTCGTGGCGCAGAGATTCGTTTCGGTGCGATTCCGCGCTTGACAACTCGTAACAATAGGTTGTGCATCGAGGCCGTGGAGCCTCCGAAGTTCCAGAGGTTCCTCACCCTGAAGGAGCGTTTTCTGCTGCTCGGCTACCCTCCCGAGTTTGATTTGCACTCGACGTTTACAGCGCAGTGGGGCGCAATCAAGGCATCAGGCAATGCAATGTCAGTGCCTTGCCTCGGCATCGGCCTCGCCTGTGCTATGTCGGGGAGGGTGGCCCCATAGAGTATCAGAATAATTTATCATGCCTCGAGGCGCGATTTGATGATAAGTGGCTTTCGATGCAAGCCTCGAGGCACGAACGACGCTGCACGAGTGGTTTGAAAGCTTGGGTGCGTGATGCGAGGCCGCTCATCTTTTGCGGTTGACCGAAACGCGAGTGTCAGACCCACCTGGGGCCGCGCTCCAATCCCCGAGTGCAGCCATCCTGCCAAACCCTCTATGTCCACTCCCTGCCAATCCCCATATATCACACTCCCTCCTCTACCGTTCTTCGTTTCCGTCTCTTCCCCAGTCACCTCCCCCTCGCTTTCCCAATCCTCTCCCTTCTCTCCCCGTTCACCCCTCTGGCTCGGCGGATCCCGCGGGGGCCCGTCGGGGGGGCCGCGCGCGAGGCGCGACAGGGCCGGACAACGGTGGCGGCGGCGGTCGAGATACGCTGCGATCGCGGGCGGCGGCTGGCAACGGACGGCGGCGACGGCGCGAGGTTTTTGGCTGCCCACGCCCCCCTTGCGCTGCTCGGGGGGAGGAGGGCTCTTTCGGCCCTGCGGGGGCCCCTGGAGGAGGAGGGGGGCGAGGAGGAGGGGGGGGGGGGGGGGAGGAGGAGGAGGAGGAGGAGGAGGAGGAGGGGAGGAGGAGGAGGAGGAGGGGGAGGAGGGGGAGGAGAAGGAGGAGGAGGAGGAGGAGGAGAGGATACATATATAGCCGCATTACAATACACAACGCAAGAAACACACGAAGAAAGAGAAACAGTATGAGAATAACCAGAATGACCTACGCCACTCCGCCGTAAAGTGGTTGGGGCTATAGCGGCGTTCCGGCATAATCGGGGTTTGTCGTGGCCAACCGATCGAGTATAGCGCGCGCGTTCTGGCTAACGAATCCCGTCCTGGTTTGGATATATATATATAGTATATATATATAGCCTTCCAAAGACGACGCAGAAAACTTGCCCAAAGGCACGAGGGCTTCTGTAGAGCCCCGCCGCCTTCTGATAGATGTATGCACATATATAGGTACATATATATATACAGTTGTATATACATGTATTTAACTGTATATGCATGTATGTATATATATATATATGTACACATCCACACGTGTAAACACTTGTATGCGAACCCGCAACAACTGTGTTTTTTTGTCCCGGACTTTGGCGGGTGCCCCCTTTTTTCTTGATGGTGCGCCTTATCTTTTGTCGCGCAAAAAAAAAGCGCGACGATTTGTTTCGAAGAATTGCCGCGGCAAGTTAGAATTTGTTTCTTTTTTTGTTTTTTGTGTCCCTTCGCTGGGGTGCGGTTTTTTTGCACCACAAGACCTCTGGGAAGGCTGAGGAGAGGTATAACAGGTGGTGCGAAGCGGGTTCCCCACCTGCAAGCGCACGCAGGCTCATAGGGGGGCCCGACGACGACCGCCCCTTATACTATCCTTTCCGCAACGTCATCCAGCGGTACCTCAATGATTCTCGATTCCACCACCAAATTACCGGAGCCCGCGAGGCTGTCGGCCAGGCGCCCTGGGCCGTCGAGGACATGCGCGAGGCATGCGGCATCCATTACCGCAGCCAAATGCTTGGACTCGCCGGTCGCAGGAATTGGTGGTTGAATGAGGGCAGGATGGACAGAGGCACCAGGCAGGAACGTGGTCTTGTCACGATTGCCGTTCCCGATGGGGACGGCACTTATGACAAAACCACTCGGCGCACCCTGGCCAAAGCCGCCTCTGTCGGACCTGCCGTGGGATCAACTGGCCAAGGGGGGAAGGGTTCAGGGGCCAGAACCGATCTTGATACCACCCCCATACATACACCTGCTACATGACGCCACGGCGCCGCCGCCTCGTGCTGCCCGCGGCGATGCTGCTGGAAGCCGCGCCTCTGGCGCGCTGGCAGCGACGCCCGCTGGGCGGAGTGGCGGCGCTGCTGACGCCCCACGGCCGAGCGGCTGGCAGCCAGCCGACAGCAGCACTGGCGCCCGTAGACCAGTGACGCCCCCGCGCGCCAAGCGGGCGCGCACCGCCGCTGACTACGCGGCGCGGTGGCGCCAGCGCCTTGAGGGCAGCCAGTGGGGCCCAAGGTATTGGAGCTACTACAACGAGTGCTGGATGTACATCGCGGAGAACAATGACGAGTTCGTCTACATCCGCGATCTGCAGTACAATCATCGTTTCCGCAACTGGGCCCCAAGGACGCCTTGGGCAACGTGCGCGACCAGTTTCGTTGGAATCGATGGCCATCGTGTTTGGGCCAGTGAGTTCTACGTGCGTGGCAATGCCCAGTAACGTCGGCCGCAAGGCCCACTGCTCGAGCATGCTCGAACCTTGTTTTTTTATGAGCTCACCTCGGGCAGTAAACAACCACGCGAACTTTTGCCATTTCACTACCTGTGATAAGTGGCTTCTTACATAGATTCTGGCGAAATCCGAGGCGCGCTCCTTAGGAGCGTTGCCAAGGGGAATAACTCCGCGCAGAGCTTGTTTGTACAACTTTTCGCGTTTGTCAACACGACGCTGAATTCATCTTGATTGTTTGATTCCTCTGTGCGACAATTTCCGCCTTGACGACGAGGGGGCGTTGACAATGATCTGGCGCCAGTTTTAGTTTGATGGCTGGTGGCGACACCTGCTGTGTCTTTGACGCCGCAGTATTGTTGGTGTTGTTCTAGATTGCTCAGATCCTCTTTCCCCGCCCACCCGCGCCCCATTCTTCTCCACCCTCGAGTGCCGAAGCGTTTTTTGGGGGCGCACCGAGGGGGGCGCCAATGCGTGCTCGGAGAAGAAAGAGGGGCCACAGGTGCCCCGTCGCCCTCGCCCTGCCCGATCACACCAGCGGATGTGCCGCGTGCTCTTGCGCGCTGCTGATGCGTCCGGGACGCAGCTGAGGCGCTACATACTTTTGCGCTTTGCTGCCTGCGAGTCCTAAGGAGATAAAGGGTGACGGGTTCTTTCCTCATTTTCCCGAGCCCTGCCCTTGCGGGCGGGATTCGGGGCGGGGGGTGTGAAATGAACCCGTGTAATACCCTCGTATATACTCCTTACTTTCCTGTCTCCTGGCCGTTTGGGCTCAGGTGCTGGCGCTGATCATATTCTTGATCGACCAGGGGGGAATCGATCTCCACCTCCCCCTCCTTCCTCTACCTGCGGATCAGGGGTTCTGTACCTTTGTGCTCTAACCCCGTGCACAGAATCTGGAGGTTCATTTTTGGGACACTGAAGTGGCCAAATGATCCCGCTTTACTCGCGAGCATCTCTCGGGACTCGTCGATGGGCCTGTGGCGCAGGGTCCACTTGCGCATCCAGCTGGGCAGCGGTGGGCCATGGAGACGCCAGTTGCGTGTGCTAGAGAGATGCAGCATGACAAGAAACCCCGCAATAAAGAGGCCTAAATCGAGACTGACTTCCACGGCGCCAGCTTGGCTTCTACCTGGAGCAAGAAATGCGCGTTCGAGCTGAAGCCGGGACGTTCGAACCGCGAAAACATATTCGGCGTCTTTTGCGAAGGGGCACTCCGCCGCGCCTCCTGCGCCGATCGCGCGGTGCACCTGTCGTCCGACGTCGGCCCCGAGATGAACCTGCGCCCCTGCACTGTCGAGCTACAGGTGGACCGCAACTGTCGCGCGCGCTATCCCAAACATGCATGTTCACAAGCAGCGGTGCCAGACCGATGGCAGCACTTACGTCGCAGCGATCTGGAACCGCGCCGCGACGATGGGGGCGATCTGGGACAAGGCGCAGGCGGAGCACCAAGTCTTTGGGCGGCGCAGGCCATCAGCGCAGCGCTCCCGAGTGTCCACGCGTATTCAGACGAGAAAATCGAGGACTCCGACCTGGCGATTCTCGAGGTCCATCTGGTTCCTACGCACGAGGGATGGATTCTTCAATGGACCGAAGAGATCAGCGCAGCAATCCGCTACCTGGGGCGAACTGTCCGGCCCCCGCGGGAACGGGCCGCGGAGCTTCGTGGACGAGATGGGGCAAGCTGCGGATGGAGCAGGATCTGGGGATCTTACCATGTAGCCTCCTTCATGGAGCTCTCCTGCAGATGTCATCAAGGCCAGCGCGTTCGCGTAGCCGCACTGGCTGCGCGCCCGCGCCCCGGGACTACATGAGGAGCTACGGGATTTGAGCGGCTGCGATTTTCGAGTATATATGCGGGAGTTCACGGACAGAGGCGAGGCGGTGTTTCGGCTGCAAGAAAGGCAGAAGTTGCGGTTGTCATGCCCATGTCAGCCTCTCACATTTTTTCGCATTTCGCATCTCGACAGCGTCTGGGGTGCGCGCGCCGGCGCCCGGCCGCTGGCGCCAGCGCCCGGCCCCCAGTCGCTGCGACTCAGAACTGCCCGGCGAATGCAGATCTGGGCCCGGCAGCCGACGACGGATAGGCGGTGGTGTTACACACCCCTTCCCTCCCCTGCTGGCACAACATGAATGAGGCGAGCGCGGCGGGAGGACGCCGCCCGAAAACCGCCGCTCTCCCCGGAGAACCGGGCAGCGCCGCGCGCCAGGGTTCCGGGCCGCGTCTAGGTTACACTAGCTGCGGTCAAGGGCTCGTCAGTGCATCCCCCCCTCCACGCCCCGAGGCACAGCACCGCCCCCCCAAGCACAGCCTGGTAAAGCGACACAGCGGCCGGGGAGGCGACGGGCATGCCCAACCACAGTCGCACTCGGGAAAAGGGGCAAGTATACAAATACCCGAGAAGCAAGTGCTCAGAGGAGGCGAGAGACGAGGAGGAAGAAGAGGGGAGGGCAAAAAACACAGCGACTGGGACGCAAGAGGATAGCAATCAATATCATGACGATGCCGCCTGCGCGCCACGAGCGCGACGACGTCCGCATGCCGAGGCGCCCGAAGGCCATCGCATTAAGAGGTACACGTGCGAACCCGGCCTCAAAGGGCAAAGCTGCAAGACTAACATTCAACCGGAGGAGGACGAGGAGGAGGAGGAGGAAGAGGAGGAAGAGGAGGAAGACGAGGAAGAAGACAGCGGCGCAGAACGCCGAATGACCTTCCCGACAAAAGAAATATGCTCGATGAAGCGGCTGGGGCTGGTGTGGTCCCCGAACAGCAGCTGGGGTGTCAGGTCGGGCGGGGCGTCGCCTGGGAACAAGTCCCGGCGGTCGCTGGCGTAAAAGGGGCGCGAGACCAGGGCGTGTCGCAGAGAAGCGTTCCGGCGCCCACAGGCTCTGCACCGTCGCAAGGAGGCGGGGTGCTCCCTGCCGCCTAACACCGACAGAGGCCACCTGCCAGTCATCCGCGCCACTGCCCATAAGCGAAAATGAATCCAGAAGGCAGGGCTGGGCTCGCTGGCCAGGAGAGTTGGATCGAGCGGCGATGGGAAAGAGCAAAGAGCGGCAAAAGAACGGCGAAAAGGTGCCAGGACCTGCACGGCCGCTTTCGCGAAAGCTTCGCGGTCATACTTCAAAAGTGTCGGACGTAGGACTTCAGTGCGGTACGTTCTGAGGACATCTCTGCGAGAATTCTGACACGTCCGCGCCTCTTGGAGCAGCGCTGGAGGGAAGAGAGCGTGACCGTCCAGGTCCGGAGGAGAGGGGTCAAGGCGCCGGGCTAAGGCAACAACAGCAGACTCCCACGTGGGCGTAGCCAAGGAATGGGCCGCCCGCAGCATCACGGCCCCTGGGTGGTCCACCGGGAGGACCATGAGACGCGCCCTTGCCATGAGCGCTTTCTCTAAGAATTTCGTCCCTAAGCGCATGGGCCAGCCACATTGGGCGACAACTACCGCGTGCCGGATTGGGGGCCCGTGGTGGCACCCCAACAGCCGCCGGCCCCAGTTCACTTGCATCTTATTGAGGGCCGCTTCAGCCCCCGGCGTGGCCGCCAAAAGCGGGCAGGCATAAAGAATCACTGATTCTACCCGCGCTGGGACCTGCGCCGCTGCCACCGGGATGGAAAAGCCACCGGATTCCGCAGCGTAGAGCAGCTTAGAAAAGCAACTATAGCCAATGGCTAGGATCTCTTTGAGAAGCGGCGCGAACGTCAAGTCCGAGTCCACCAAGATGCCCAACAGGACTTTGCGTTCCACGGAAGGGCAATCGGCCAGCCTGGGGCGGCTTGCGCCGAGGACTGGGAGCACGCAAGTTTTGTTTTTCTCGCGCGAGAAAAAAGACTTGAACCTGCGAGCGTACCGGCTGCACGCGGAGGACTCCTCCGGGGAGATTACTGCCCTCGCGGCTCCTACAGATGGGCACGCGGTCGTGAGGTCGTCGACAAATTGTGCCGGCGGCATGTGCCAGGAGCCCGCGGCCTCATCTACGGCGGCTCTGTCCGCGACGGCCGGCAGGGAACGAGGCGAAGCAGCAAGTGTTTCCTCGGAGTTGGGCCAGGGCGGAAGCTCGGTGGCTGCCGCGCGCGCCACCTCGTTCAAAATGGCCACCACGGGCAACGCGCGCCCCCAGGCCGCCGAACCCAGAAGCGTCGCACTAAGAACAGATAGGTTCATAGACCGCGCGGCCCTCGGTCGGCGCGGAGCCAGGCGCAAAGGGATAGAAAGGGGGAGTGGGAAAGAAGAAGCCGCAACGGCCCCTGCAGGGGAAACGACAGGGTCTCAACTTCTGCGCCCCCTGCCGACGCCGCGCCGCGAAAAAACTTATTCGGGCAGCAGCTCGTGGGGCTTGAATGCAATAAAGCCGGCGCCTCCCACAGCTGGTGGGGGAATTGGCGCCGCCGCCGCCTTAACCTCGATGGGCCCGCCTAGGAAAAGGAGTACCTCCTCTAAGTGAGACTCGAAGGAGGCGCGCCGGCCTTTAGCTGCGACCTTCCCCTGCTTCTTATTGACGAGCTGCACGCTCAAACGTACAGCGGGCGAGAGCTTCCACGTTATCTCAAGCCCAGGCTGCGAGGTGCCCCCATTGGAACACGCGAACGGGGGGGGGATGAGAATTGCCTGGCCCTTTCGCGGGGCAGCGACGATCTGCACTCCCATCGCCTGTGCAATCTGGTAAAGGTCTGCCTCGGACGTGCAACTCGCCGCGAAAATGGCCTGCATATGCACGCGCCCGTCCGTGGAATCGCCTAATAGCTGACGGACGCGGGCATGCCACGCGCCAACTGCGGCGTTGAGCTCAGCTTTACTTCTGAAGCGCCTTAGGGCCATCATTGCTTCTTTGGCTGTGGCCGTTTCCACGGCATCCGCAACCGGCACTGCCGCCTTCGCCATGGGGCTGGCGGGGGCCGGCGGAGGTTGCGACCGAGGGGTGCAAAAACGAAACATCCCGCCTGCGCCGGCGCCCAAGTTGGGCGCTGCGGCGCCTCGCGCTGCAGCCGCGGGGGGGGCAGGACGAGCAACGCTGCGGGCGCGGTCAAGCTCCTGGCTAAGCTCGGCCACCTGGGCCGCCCAAGCTGCGACCTCCTGCGGCTCATTGTGTGCAATGTTGCCCGACAGTTTGTTCTGCCACACTTCGGCGCCCGTGACTGGTGAGATAAATTTCCCCCAGGGCGGGCGCGACGCCTGGACGGCGTCCATCTGCATAGTGAGAAACGCTACAGCATCTTCCACGGCTGCGGGCCGTGGAGAAGGCGCAGTCCGTGGCTCCACCACGCTGCGCTGCGGCCCTACTATGCCCGGGTGGTCCCAGCGCGTCTGGCCGGTTGTCCTGTTCTGGTAGTACAGCGCGCCATTAACCGCCCAACGCGGCCCCCAACCCGGCGGCAGGGGTGGGGGCGAGCCCGACGGAGGCCCGGGGGAAACAGGCACAGCTGGAGACAACCGCACGCGCGGCGGCGACTTTGCTAGCCACTCGCCCGGCGGACGGTCTAAAATGGCGCCCGCGCCCGCCGCTGTCTTGGGAGACGGGGGCGGCGGTGGCGGGGGCGGCGGCGGCGGAACGTCAAAGGGCGCATCGAAAGGGGAACGTGCCGAATTTGGGCTGCCTACTGGGGCTGCGGCTTTTGCGCCATCTGCGTCTATCAAGGCGCCCAGCTGGCGGGCAAGACTATCACTGTGCGCCTGTGCTGCAGCCCGGGGGCTGGCTGGGGGTGTCGGCGACACGTCATTGTCCTCGATATCATGTTTGTCGTGCGCCTGCTCCGTCGAACGGTTCCGGCGCTTCTTGTCCCGGTTCCGGGACTTGTCCCTGCGCCGCCGCCGTCTCGAACGGGATTTCGATCTCGCCATGCCTGCCTACTGCCGCGGCCGGAAACTGCGGGGAAGTGGCGAACCTGATGGGCCCTATGGTAATGGAGCCCAAACTCCGACTAACAAGCGGTGACAAAGGCACTGGACAAGAAACACCCTGGAGGGATGACGCGCACACTACAACGATTCCTTAAGGCCCGCATCACGACTGTGACGCAAAACGTGCACATCCTTGTGACACTTTGGGAAGCGCAGGGGCCCGGGGCCTAGTTTCAGATTTGCGCCACCCACAATCCCACTTAGTGGGATAGCGCCGTTTGCCATCAAAAGCTCAGGTTTTCCAACCATACTGCAACAACACATCGGACAAATCGAGCCCCCCCCCAGAGGTAGCAGAGAAACTTTAAGACCTTTTCAGTTAAACTGCACCGTGACATAGGCTCAGGCTTTCCAACCAAACTGCACCGTGACAAAGGCTCAGGCTTTCTAACCATACTGCAACAACACATCGGTGGCATCGGCCACGTGGCCGGGACAGAGAGGTTAACAAATTGTCCCCCCCCGTCTCCGGAGTTGCGCCCGATGGGGCGGACAAAACGTGCCCCCCCCCCAGAGGTAGCAGAGAAACTTTAAGACCTTTCCTGTTAAACTGCACCGTGACGGCTCTGCTATGCTCGATCGTGCTTCGCATAAATAAGCAACACAAGACAACGAAAGCAAAACATATCCCTGCACGGCAAGGGCAAGCAACCTCAGCCGGTCCGCCAACGCGGGCTCGAGCAGACGGAGGAGATGTCAAGTACCATAATGTGACAAAGGCAAATCAGGTTAGTGCAACGCGAAAGCAGGCAACCCGAACACCCAGAATATCAAACACTCTGGTCTGCATTCTTCATCCGTGCCCCAAGGCGAGGTAGCAAAACCACTTTAGCAGGGTGACATGAGGCGCGTGATCAGGCACGCGTGGAGCGCGCACGCAAAGTCATGAGGCACGCGTGCAGCGAAAGCAAGCAAACGCGTCCGACGACGAGAACCAGCGCAAGCAAACACGTGCGGGCCCTGCATTGCAAGTGTGGTGCAATAGCGATAAGATAACCATGACGGGGAGCAGGCGGGGCGGGGGGGGGAGCGGCAGGAGGGGAGGGAGGGGGAGGCGGGGGGAAGGGGAGAGAGGCAAGGGGAGACAGGAGGGAAAGGAAGGCCCGACCACTCTAAACCATGCTTGCCAAAGCTCTCCGCCAACCCCCGACCCTCTATCCGCGCCCCAGGTTCCCTGCGCAGAGCAAGACACATGGCGATGCAGCATTTTTCAGGGGAGGCGTGGACGGCGCTCGCTCCCCGAGGCCTCCACAAGGACCTGGACAGCCGGCGACCCCCCAGACCAACCCGGGTTTGGAGATACCCCGCCCACGGCATCCAGCCCCCGCCGGCCCCAGGGCAAGGGGGGGGGCGCCCGGAGGGGGGGGGCGCCTTGAGCCAAAATGGCTTGAGCCAAAATGGCTTGAGCCAAAATGGCTACGGCGCCTCTCACTATTTCCGTGCGCGCCGCCGCCGCGGTCCGCGAGGGCGCTTGAGTCATCTGGCGCGCGGGCGACGGGCGCGCCCTGGCCCCCGTAACCGGAGAGAGAACGCGCTCTCTCATAGCACGGCCCCCCCCCCTACTTGTACTTCGTGTATCTCTGTGCTCCAAACAGTCGTTCCCGTGCTGCTACTATTATTACTACTACTACTACTACTACTACTACTACTACTACTACTACGACAACGACAACGACTACGACTACTACTGCTACTAGTTCCACGCGTACTACTACTACTACGACTACGACTACTACGACTACTACGACTCGACGACGACGACGACGACGACCGACGACGACGACGACGACGACTACTACGACTACGACTACTACTACCACTACCACTACTACTACGACTATTATTATTACTATTACTACGACTACTACTACTACTTCTTCTACTACTACTAGTACTACTACTACTACTACTACTACTACTACTACTATTACTACTATTACTACGACTACGACTACGAGTACTATTATCAGTTTTGTTATTTTTTATTATTATTATGACGATCGCTACTACTTCGACTACTACTATGGCTACTATTACTACTACTTTTATCATTACTTGTATTACTACTACTACTACTACTACTACTACCACTACTACTACTACTACTACTTCTACTACTCGTACTACTAGTACTACTACTACTACTACTACTACTACTACTACTACTACTACTACGACTACTACTACTACTACTACGACTACTACTATTGCTACTACTACTACTATTAGTATTACCACGACCAGTCCTACTACGACGTCAATTACGATAATTACGACGACGACTGTTACCATTACTACTACTACTACTATTACTACTACTACTACTACTACTACTACTACTACTACTACTATTACTACCACGACTACTACTACCACGACTACTGTTCGTGCTATTACTACTACTGCTACACTACGACTACTACTACTATTACTACTACTACTACTACGACTACGACTACGACTACGACTACTACTACTACTACTACTACTACTACTACTACTACTACTACTACTACTTCTACTTCTACTACTACTACTACTATTACTACTACTACTACTACTACTATTACTATAACTACTACTGCTACATTATATTACCAATACGGGTACCACTTACGACCATTACTTTCCTTTCTACTACTATCACTACTACTACTACTACTACTACTACTACTACGATTACTTCTACCACGACGACTACTACTATCACTACTACTACGATTATTACTACCACGATTACTTCTACTTCTACTACATCTACTACTATTACTACTTCTACGACGCGGGAGACCACACCCTCCTGCTCCCCTTTTGGCTCAAGGCGTCTGGCTCCCACAAGCGTCTAGCTTGTGTGGGGGGGGGGGGGGGGGTGCGTCGCCGCGGGCGGCGCGGCAGCCATCGCTGCCTTCTTCGTCTTCTTCGGGTTCAGCAAGATCGATTCAATTTGGGTTCAATCAGTGGGATTTATCATTGGGATATCACTTCCATTGGTGGGATATCGACTCAATTTGGCGAATTCGCGAATTTTGTTGGTTTGTGTCAATTCTGCGCTTCGCTTACGTCTCAAATTTTGGGTAACTGGATAGTACTTAATACTTTCAGTCATGCCGACATTGCAGATTGGAGAGACTATGCAAAAGCTCTTATCTTTAGATATCGATAAGCAGAAAAGACCGAGAGACGACGCTCGGATGGTAGACGAAGACAAAGAAAATCAGCAAGAGGCCTCGAAGGCAATGAGAACACTGGCGGCAAAGGGATCCGCCAAGGGTACAGGCCTGGGAGAGAATGGTTCAATTTCTTCAGGGGCTGCCTCGACAGCCACAGGTGCCGACGGTTTTTTGGCGCAACTCGAGTCGCTTCTAGATCAAAAGATCGCTCCCATCAAGGACCGTATCGACTCGTTACAACTTGATGCATTGGGAACTCCAAAGGCGTTGGCTCAGGAATTCTCAGTAGCCGTCACTTTGATCAATGACCACGAAGTAAAGCTGGCCAACCTGGAGGCAGGCGAGACCGAGGTGCAGAAAGCCTTCAACGAAAGGATTCTGGCTGTCGAACTGGAGCAGAAGTCTCTGCGCGCGGAAATGGCAGCCAAACAACTAGAAACCCAGTCAAGCCAGGGCTCCTTCAGGAAAAAGGGTCCGCCATGGGCCAGCACCCCAAGAGCAGATAGAGACATCTTCATTCTCACCAACTTGGGCTGGAATCTCAAGAAGCAGGAGGCTCTGGAAAAGGCGCGTGCGATCCTTCGCCGAGCAGACGTCCCCCAGCCCACGCATATTGTTGCCCCTTTTGGATATGGGAGTTGCGTTGAGATCAAATGGAGTTCGATTGCGGTGGGACTTCAAGCGGCAGCTACGATCCGTGACCTCAAGATCCCTGGGTACTTGGAAAATTTGATCTGGCGTGGACAGATCAGTACTAAGGAGGAGCGGGGCCCAGCAAAATTGTTCAAGACAGTTTCAGGTGCACTGGAAAAGGCAATGGGAGATCGCACAGACAGTTACGTGATTTGTTCTCGGACTCGAAAATTTTTCGTCTTGGACCATCAGATAGGTGTTATCAAGGATGGGGAATTTCAGTGGCACGAGTCTTTCAAGGAAATCCCCGATGAAGCGCTCCGCAAGACGCTGAAAGACACCATCGACGAGGCACTCTCTCTCTGAGAGGCCTACGTGAGGGGTCTCGTTTGTGCACTCAATGTGCAGGGCAAGTGGGCCGACGAGACTCAAATGCAAGCCAACCTAGATTTGCTCGAGCTGAAGTGCTGGGGCTTAATCTGTATCTTAGAGGCGGATTTCAAGGGCTGCCTTCAAAACGATGGGCTTATTTGCATTTTTATTTTTTTACTTTTTTTTTTTCTTTTTTTTATTTTTTTTTTTTTGTCTGTTATTTTTATTTTTTTTCTTTTTTTTTTTTTTTTTCTTTTTTTTTTTTGTTTTTATTTTTTTTTTTTATTTTTTTTTTTATTTTTATTTTTTTTTTTTCTTTTTTTTTACTTTTTTTTTTTTTTTTTCTTTCTCTTTTTTTTTATTTGATTCTTTTTTTTATTTTTTTTTTTTTTTTTTTGTTTTTTATTTGCTACTTCGCCCCGTTTTAAATGGCCACGCTTACTACCGTCATCATCCTGGCCCTGGGTGTAGGGCCATGGGCGTGCTTGTGCACAAATCTCTGAGAAAACGTGTGAAAGACATTGTCTGCGATTGGAGATCTATCCGTGTTGATCTTCGTCCTGACTGTCTCGATGGATGCCTCCATCATGCCAGATCCTTTCTCTTCTCTCATCTTGCCCATGATTTTTTCCATGATTCTCTAAACTGTGCCATCCAACTCGGTCGATCCCGCCCTGTGGGGTCTACTCTCTCCTGGTTGGGGGACATGAATGCCAATCAAGGTAACGGAGACCAGAAATTCCGTTCGTTCTGCGAAGCCTGTTCATATCTCGATCTCCAATGGTGCCCTCTCAGGTTCCAAGAGACTTCCATGCAATTCTCTAGGAAGCCCGATGGTGAGCAGGCGCTCTCTCAAGCCAACAGCACGATCGATCACATTGCTCTCGCCAGGAGTGATCTCTCTTTTGACTGTTTCGCCCTCTGGGCGGGCGTCCCTGGGGACCATGCCCTTATTGGCTGTGATGTCCTGGCCTTTCACCAGCAGTTTCGTAAGAGAAGACCTCTCCTGTGGACTCCTACAAACATTTTGGAGACTAGGAAGATCGCCCAGGGTCTGTTTCCCGAATCAGCGGAACTTATTCGTCTAAATGACGAAGAACAGCCCGATTCTTGTGCGGTCAGGTATCATGATCCAAGGGACCTCACCCTCTCCTTCGATTTCTGGGAAAACATGTTGGGCCAGGTTTATGAAGCGACTCAGGCTCTCCCAAGGAGTTTTAGGAGATTTGCTGAAGAGCCATTTTGGGTCAAGAGTCTCAGGACACGGTTCAACTCCGAACTCAACGAAGCCACGAGGGTCGCCTTGGGTCAGCTCCGCTTGAAAGCTCTTAAGATAACTAAACTTCAACGTGATTTGGCTCAGGTTGCGCTCAACGCCTCTCAAGGAAAACGGGTCTGGGCCTCCCGCAAGTCTCTCCTGTCCATATTGGGTTTCTGTGTAGATCAAGTCAAGATTTTTGAAGTGGACCGCTGTACCACGCTGGTTGCTGAAGAAGACAGCGAGAGGTGGGGACTTTCAGAATCGGAGCGGCAGGAGGACATCGCCTGGCTTCGCGCTTTGGGTTTCTTCAACTTCTACGGCGACCCCATCATTCCCTCCTTGCTGGAGGACGCGCTGGACGACATCAAGGCCCCCCGAAAGATCGACACAGAGTTCGCCTGTACGGCTGTAGTAAAAGCCTCGGGCTGGTCCCAAAGGCTCACGGGGTGTATACAGGCCTGCTTAGGCGACCCCGAATTTTGGAATGACGTCACATTCGGGGGCCACCTGGGTAACAAGATCAAGGGTTTTGGAACCCCTTCTCAAACTAGAGCTGTCATTCCTCAGCCTGCAATTGCCAAGATTGGGCACGCATATGTAGCAAGGGCCATTCTGCCAGTTCTGGATTCATACACTGATTCTAAAGGACTCAAGGGTCTGATTTTTGGGCTCAGCAAAGGTGGACAATTACAGGAACTTCACACGAGTGTCTATCACATTTTAGAATATGGCCGAGATCACTTTAACAAAGGAATGGTTGGGATTACTGATATCAAAGCTCACCACGACCAGATTCGTTATGGATTAGTCCTGCGGAGTCTATTGGGACGAGGAGTCCCTTTCTTCTTAGCAGTGGGCTGCATCAGGTTGCACAGGAACCCTCGAGTTTCCATCTCACTTTTGGACTCAAACACTGGGATTATCCAAAGAGACCGTGGGTTGATGCAAGGAGCTGGGACGGCATGCATTCTGGCGCGCGTTTCCGTAGAAGATTGTTTCGCCTCCACCCTGGAGAAAATCACCCATTCTTCCTTGGGAATCTCTATCCGTTGCGAGCAGTTGGGCTTCGATTTCAGGATTGCTCTTCTCAGCTGGTCAGATAATATCTTCGTGGTGGCGTCCTCAGAACAAGACCTAGCAACTCTGACCGCACTGGTAGAGTCGGAGCTCTGGAATGAACATCGACTCAAACTCAAAGACGATCGGGAAATCCTTCCGGCATACCCCTACTTCTTCCAAGGATACAAGTGGTCTGACCCCTTTGGGAAAACTTGGTCTGTAGTTCCGGAGGCCAAGGTGCTGGGTCCAATTCTCTCAGCCACTGGTTCATGTCACGAAGATGTCAAGCAGGGTATTTCACAGATCAACAAAGCCTTTTGGGCTAACAGTAGGTTCTTGATTAACGAGCAGATCCCCATGTCTAAACGTCTCTCTAAACTTAACTGTATGGCGGGGGGATTATCCGTTCCAGAGGTGCTGCCTGGGTCCCTTGTAAGACGACGGCGGATTTGATTACCAAGGCCCAGAATCAATGTATCAGGATCATGTTGAAGCTCAGAAGGCTCCCAGGGGAATCTCCCGAACAATTCAGTTTACGCAGAAATCGCAAAACCAAGGGGTTCAAAGTGGTCTCATGGGCCATTTTCCATTTGGATTCAGCTATTAGTTGGGTTTCACACATGCAAAGACATCCAGAAGATTTCTCGTCGAGGCTGTTTCAATATTGCAAGCACTGGGTTATTCAGAATCGCTCCTTTGACAACTTTGGTGGCAGCCGCACCCACTCACGCTCGCATAGGGGGTACGTTTTCAGGTATGACAAGGATGCCTGGACCACCTTATTTTCTCCTCAGGGCTCTCGGGACAAAAAGTTTCGTTTGGGGCTTGCTCAAGAAATGCTTGATTGGGTTCGGCAACCGCTTCACCTTCGCCTTCAGTAGCCATCGGCTCTGTCTGGCGCAACCCAGACACACTTTTGCTATCATACTGCGCCCAGCGGGGCTACCTTTACTCTCACCACGGACACCTGTTACTCTCAGGATCTGGATTTGATTGGGAATCAGATCCAGCCGACTATCCCCCTTTTCTTTGGATTCGATCGCCACGCACTAGATCGTTGGGCTCGGAAGCGTCTGGTTAAGATGGAAACGAAGCCCGTGCTTACCTCGAATGAGAAGAAAGTCAAGCTGCAGAAGAAGCTCGAACAGAAAAAGGAGGACCAAGCAAGGACAGTCGAGTTCAAGAATCAGGGTCCCAAGGCCAAAGCATCCTCCAGTGCTGACCCTCGCGAAGCCAGGATACTCCCCACGCCGCCCCCAGCACCTGTGCACAGGGGAGACTCGGCGTCGCGGAGCCGTTCACCGATTGCCAGAAAGATGCAGTACTCAGTTGGGTTCAAGAAACAGCTGCAGGGTGGCGGGTCGGGGTCGAAGCCCGAGTCGGATGATGCCTTACCAGAGACGCAGGACTACCGTGGGGAAACACCTGTCAAACCTGTGGGCGGCACTACCTGGGAAGTACCGTCTTCGGGATCACCAGACTCCAGGAGTTCCTCCTCTGGCTCTGAAGCGGAAGTCGACTCGCCTGACCGAAGGTCGCAGCCTGCCCCAAAGAGCTGGGAACAGGAAAAGAAGCCTTGGATCAGTAAGTTGGGCCCTCCAGTGTTGAAGTCTCAGTTGGAGTACGATCACTCAGGATGCCCAATTTTCGCCCCAAAGGGCGGCACAGACCACACCAGCTCAAGGCGCTACATTATGGCTTTCGTTCCCCAGCTTACAGGTTTGAACACCTTCAAGGCAATGGTAGGGGAACACTTCCAAATCATCACAGCTCGTGAGCTTACGCCTTTCATCATCGACAATCAAGGGCCACTGGTTTCAGACAGTATCCCAGTTTTGGGAGAGCACGGCTATCTCACTACCAGGGACGTCACGAAGATTCTCTGGCACTTTGGGCTCAACACGTTTCGTTCCAAGGATATTCATTTGTTCAATGCGCGGTTTTATACCAAAGAAGCGTTCATTGGCCCAGAGGTCTGCCCTAAGAAGGAGAGGTTACATGACAAATCTCAGATCTTCGCTGGCAGCTGCATTGTTGCACTCCTCTACGTCAAGGACATGTTTGAAGATGTTGGAGATCTTATCACGGTGGAGTCCGGCAATAACGGTGCCAATGTAAGGTGCCATCTGCTTTGCAAACCTCGTTTCCTGATGTGACCGAGGCAGTTCAGAAGATACAGCTAAAGTGCCTCTTCCCCTCGGGTCCTCAGCTCTCTTCTTGGTTCAACTCTGGATCAATCTGGGGTTACAAGGGCTTTCAGTGAGACCCCAGGTCATTTCTCTGAGGCAGGGATTAAGTTCTGCTTTCTTCAACACGTCCGTCAGGGCCAAAGTAGTGGGGTCGATTCTTGCTCTTCGCCCACAGCCTCGATGGAACATTTCTTAACTTGGGATTGCTTCGCTCTTAGTTTGGCCCGTCACTTCAGTTCAAACGGGCTTGGATGGGATTGCTAATTTCATCACATTGTCAGGATTAGGACTTTCGATTCAATCTGGGAATGCCTGGGATTACAAGTGTCTCAGGGTATTAGGCCTCCAGGCCATTTATCATGAGCTGGGACTGCATCATATTCTTCTCAATTCGGCTGACGGGGTTAAGTGGGGTTTCTTCTCACTCTTTGCCCAGGGCCCCGAAGTTTCAAGTTTCAAGTTTCAAGTTTCAAGTTTCTTCTTGGGGTAGTTGGGCGATCAGTTTGCTTCTTCACTTCAGTACAAATGGGTTTGGCCTGGGATTGTTAATCTCACTTCGCTGGCCAGGACGATGACTGCCGTCCGACCCCTGATAAAGTGCATCTCTTTTCTCTATCTCTCCATCTTTTGAATCCACATCTTTCGGTTGTCCTGGTGTCCTGGTTGCTTCCTGTAGTCATTTTGGTTCAATTCGCTTTGCCCGTTCTGCTCCAACCCCTTCTCAAGTTATCTGGGAACACACTCTCATGCTCGCCCCTCAGAGGGTCGTCAGGCCATGGAATTCAAAGTCTCTCCAGTGCTGTATCTTCGAGGCGTGGGCATCCGTCTGCCCACGTGCACTGGCAATCGAAAGTTCCGAGATCGTTCCTGTAAATTCAGGATCATACAACCCACGGAAATGCGTCACACTCCACATGTATGAGAAGGGGCGCGAATTCGAGATACCCCTCAGGCAGCTATGGAATCTCTTTGAGAAATTTTTCTCAAGCAAGGCATGCAAGGACCTTATTGGGATCGTGGGAATTGCAGTACGCTCTATGTCTTTTGTACAGATTAAGACAATGTCATACAAGGGCGCAGTGTTCTACGACAACCGCTGGTCAGATCCTGGGAATTTCATCTACACTGTCTGTGGAATATTTGGGGTCAAATGGCCAGGTATCTTCAAAGACGACAACCTACCAGTGCCTCGTCTAAGTCCATGGAGGAGCTTTGCTCAGTTGCTGGTCGTGTCACCGATGTACAGAGGATGGTCCGAGAGCGGTGGAACAGGGAACCCGACACTTCTCGATGGCTAGAGCTTATTGGAGATTTGATGGAGTTAGGGCTGGGAGCGGGGTATGTTGAACCAGATCAGTTCTGGAACATTATTCAGGGGAGTTCTCCTATCATCTGCTCCATTCGGTCTATTTTGACGTTTGCTGATCAACATGGGTCTTTTGCTAGGACCGGGAAAGACCGTCGCCTTTTTCGCGGCCCATGTGCACCTCACACTCGGAAGTTTGCCGTGGCAATGTTTCACGGAATGCACGTGCACAAATTTAATGTCACGGAATCTTCAGAGGTCTGGGTATCTTACCTAATTGCGGCCTCAGAGAACAGGCTCCAATACTAATGGAGCGGGGTATTTGACGCCCCACGGAATTTGCATTTGGGTCTGTATCGAGACCTTTTGTGTCCTCCTCTCCTCTCTTTGCCTCCCACCTAGGGGATTGGCTGACACCAGGAGATGTCACTTGTGCGATTCTATCTGGGACCCGCCTGGTCCATGCGATCTTAGGGACACCGTGGCTTCGCAACAATCCATCCTTCCTCAGGATGCCTCCGTGTTCTGGGACTCGAGTCTGTTTTCCTCTCTTGGGGTTTGGGGGGGTGGCCCCCCATCCCCTTCCCTTGCCTCCTGTCGGCTCCTGCAGTCTCGGGCTCAAGCTTTCAGTATGCTACTTCCCGAGGCATCGGACCCTCACGTTATCTTTCAGGGGAAGCTTTGCAGGTCCAAACGCAAAGTCTGCTTCCTGTCTAAACAAGATCTTGAGGCACTCTCATACTGCTCTACGCTGCTATTCCAAAGGGTGGTCAAGTTGCCAGCTCGGTTTCTTGTTCCATCGGACCTTGGTGGTCCTCATTTCACTTATGACTGGTGCAAAATCCCGCTTTTCAAAGCTTGTCGGGACAGCGGCTTTAAGGGACTGTATGTCAACGTTCGGGGTCCCGACGAAAGGGTTCGGAGAGTTCCTTGGAAAGAACTGGCTGCTGGTCAGTAGCCGTTTCGCCTCAAATGCTGACGGGAACTCTCGTCCGAGACGGCAGGGAAACATCCACATCCATATCCAATTCCAGGGGATGGCCAAACGCAGCCTTCCAGTCAAGCTAGCCGCCAAGAAGCGTCTCAAGTGACACACGGCTCAGGAGGAATGTGGAACTACTGTGAAGAGGAAAAAGTCTACACCAAAGTCTGGTATACGGAGTACTATGACACGTGGTTCGACCCCGAATCGGGCTGGCCTCACCCAGTGGTATGGTACCTATCTGACTACTGGTGGGACGGAGACTTCTTTGTGGAAAAGTGGCGCTGGAAGTACCCGTGAACGCAATTCCTGGGACTCCGACAGACTGAATCCCCTGGCGTCTGCGGTGCATGGGCCTGCGGCTTTTGGAGACTCCCAGTTATCTGCCCCCCCCCACCCCCCCCCCCCCTTTCCCCCCCCCCCCCCCCCCCCCTCCCCCCCTCCCCCCCCCCCCTTTTCCCCCCCCCCCTCCCCCCCCTCCCTCCCCCCCCCCCCCCCCCCATCCTCCCCCCTCTCTCCCCCCCCCCTCCCCCCCCCTCCCCCCCTCTCTCTTCCCTTCTCTCTTCTCCCCCATATCCTAATGCATGTTCTTCAACGTTGTTGGTGGCCAAAATACAAAAGGTTATAAACAGGTCCATCTTGCGCCCTCCTTACTTGTTTGAATTCAACCTTACTCCATTGGTCTTGATATGCCTGGGGTGGGTTGTCACGGTTGAGTTCTCACTCGGCTTTGACATTCCATTTTGTATGCCTCCGTATCTTCTGGGTTCATTGCGTGCTTGGGACATTCAGTTTCTATTTTAGACTTTCGTTCAGTACATATATCCGTCTTGGTTGCTACTTATGTTCAATGGGTTTCATAGGACTCAATGAAAGATTTCTTTACTTCTTGCTTACTTCAGACCTTGGGATCATATGCCCCCAAGATTGGCTTCAAGAGCTACTCAAGCCTCTCAAGATTGTTGATCAATTTGAGCATACTCCTTTATCTTGCATAACGTTTCTCATTTTCCTCTTCTTCATTCAAAGCAAGAGAGACCTTGTGGTGGGATTCATTTGGGACATCGGACAATCTATCATTCATGATTTCTTTCAGTATCATGGGTTTCAATCCTGGGCTGGGCTTCACCTTTCTTCTGCTTCATCTTTCTACCGCCGCTCCTCCCGCCTCCCCCTTTCTCTACCGTACGCATTTGGCGTATTGGTGGCTTCTCAGGTTTGTGTTTTGGGAGAACCGACCTTTCAAGGCGCTTCATCGTCATCATCATCATCGACCTGCAGGAGTGCAGCGCCATCTTCTGCACCCGCGTTGCTGTGTTGAGCGGCGACGCGAGTGGGGGGGCCACCATTTGGTGCCTGCTCCACAACAGCGCGCGCCTGCATGCAGCATTTGCTGGTGCGCGGGTGCGCGGCCCCTGGTCGGCCGACGATTATCGACGCGCGTGCGTCGAGGCTCTCGCCGTGACGTTCGCTGATGTCGGTGCCTCTGGGGTGCCCAGGGCTCCGTCGGACCGCCCTGGCTGGGTTCTGGCGCAGCTGGAGCAATCCCGTCGGAATGGCAGCGTGGAGAGGTCTACGGTTGCAACGGGCGAGATCATGCGGCTACTCGGCGGCATGCTCCCCGGACAGGAGCACCACCACCTGAGAGCATTGGTGGCGTGGGCAGACGCCCGAGGCTCCCACGTATGTTTGGCGACAGGCGAAGTCGCCCAGCAGGCTCAAAGTGTCCCTTGCCCGGCTTTCGCCTGGCAGTGGGAGACGGTGCAGGCGTGCCCGTGGAAGGTGTCCCAGCACATCAACGTATTAGAACTTATATCATATTTAAGTTATGCTCGCAAAAAGTCTCGTTCCCGATGTTTTCAATCTCTGCGGTTCGTTAACGTATTCGACGGCCAGGTGGCCCAAGCTGTGGTTGCCAAAGGAAGAAGCTCAAGCCGAAGGCTACATCGCCCAAGGCGGCGGTTGATGGCTTACGAACTCGCAATGGATGTCTAGTCTGTGGGGGTCTGGACCATGTCACAATTGCAGTTCGCGGATGCCGCGAGCCGCCTCTGGCGCCATGAGTAACACACGAAAAATAAGATTATCCCGGCAAAGCAACCTACAGCGATGTGTAGAAGCATATCTGAAAGCATTCCCCTTAAGATTCAGATGAAGATCCAGTTGTAGAATTCTGCTGTTCTCGCAGTCGTAGTCGCATTCGCGATGACAGTCGCAGCGGCAACGGCAGTCGCAGTCACAGCCTCAGCCTCAGCCTGCCTCAGCCTCAGCCTCAGCCTGCCTCAGCCTCAGCCTGCCTCAGCCTCAGCCTCAGCCTGCTTCAGCCTCAGCCTCAGTCTGCCTTCGGCCTCGGCGTCAGCCTCAGGCTGCCTCAGCCTCAGCCTGCATCAGCCTCAGCCTCAGCCTCAGCCTGCCTCAGCATCAGCCTGCCTCAGCCTCAGCCTCAGCCTGCCTCAGCATTCAAAATGTGGCCCGGGAATGGGAGTTCTTGGAAGTCGAAGAACACGAAGTGGCCTACAGTTGGCTCCGGGCATTCAAAATCATGCCCAGGAATGGAGTTCTGGGAACTCGAAGACCACGAAGTGGCTTACAGTTGGTTCCGGGCATCCAAAATCTGGCCCGGGAATAGAGCTCTGGGAACTCGAAGACCACGAAGTGGCCTACAATTGGCTCCGGGCATTCAAAATGTGGCCAGGGAATGGAGTTCTGGGGACTCGAAGACCACGAAGTGGCCTTACAGTTGGCTGTGGCTTACAGTTGGTTCGGGCATTCAAAATGTGCCCGGAAATGGAGTTCTGGGACTCGAAGACCACGGAAGTGGCCCTTACAGTTGGCCGGGCATGCAAAATGTGGCCCCGGGAATGAGTTCTGGGAAGTCGAAGGACACGAAAGTGGCTTTTTTTTTTTTTTTTGTTTTTTTTGTTTTTTTTTTTTTTTTTTATTGGTTTTTTTTTTTTTGTTTTTTTTTTTGTTTTTTTTTTTTTTTTTTTTTATTCTTTTCTTTTTTTTTTTTTTACTTTGTTTGTTTTTTTTTTGTTTTTTTTTTTTTTTTTTTTTTTTTTTGTTTTTTTTTTTTTTTTGTTTTTTTTTTTTTTTTTTTTACCAGCAATTGGCCTCCGGGCATTCAAGAATGTGGCCCGCGGAATGGAGTTCTGGGAGTCGAAGAGCACGGGGGGGGGGGGGGGGAGTGTGTGGCTGTTGGCTTAAAACGACTTCTGCGGCACCCTGTCCGGCACCCGCCCAGACCCCCCTGTGGAGTCATCTGCTGTTCTCTTTTGACCCCATTAGAAACCTATCAGAACAAGCTGTTAAGTAAAAAGGGTTTCTCAAAGAGGCCCAACACAGACACTTCAAAGAAATGGGCATCACCAACAGAACACGGGAACGTTACGACAAGGCTTTATTGTTGTTTTCAAGTATTTGCGAACATATGATATAAGGATACCACAGTCGATGTTCGAGCTCGACGATGAATTGTCTGAATACATCAACCATATGTGGCTCAACGGCGACTCCCACGGCTACGCGGCGGATACGGTGTCTGCCATGGCGCGTTTTTGCCCAGGCGCACGTGCGGCGATCCCCACAACCCGGCAGTACCTCAGGAATTGTGATAAAGTTTTAGTGCGTAAGCGCGCCTTCCCCGTCTTTAAAGAACTAGCTCGGGCCATGGTTGGCGCTGCGCTTGCGTACGATCGGGCGGACCTGGCGGCCCTCGTCCTCGTGGGCTTTTTGGGTCTTCTGCGGCCGGCAGAGATTGTGTCTTTGACCCCCAGTCAAATTCATATTAGCCCGCACTAGAGAACCGCTATTATAGTTCTGCCAGACACGAAGGGGACGAAGAGGGCCGGCGGCGTCGAGCATGTCATTATCCAGGACACGGCGACCGTCGAAACGCTCCGTTCGGCCTCGGCCGGAGTGGGTTCGCAGCAGCCGGTCTACTCGAAAGTGCCATCCCGGTTCTCTCTTGAAAATAAATGGCTCGCTGGCTCATTCGGAGCGCAGGGTGACACCGTCACGCCGCGCGGGCTGCGTCGCGGAGGCGCTACCTGGCTGCGGCTTCTCACCGGGTCCTTGGACCGCGTCGCAGTCGCAGGTCGGAGGCAGGAAGCCCGCACAGCGCGAATCTACATCGAAACCGCCGCGGCCGAGATGGGCAAGTGGCGCCACGGACCCAAGGCGGCGGAGCTCATGCGATCCGCGGGTGCTCTTGGCCACGAAGATCTCCTCAGAAGAGGGGGGCTGCAGGGGCGGCGAGCGGGGGCCGCGGAAGGCCGGCCGCAGAAAAGGGGCAGTTGGCCAGGGGGCTGGTGTGAGCCATGTGATTGGCGCGGTCGTGTGGCCGACACTACGCCCCCATTTCCGCGTGTCCCGCGCCGCAGCCAGAGGCTTGGCGCAGGGCGCGCAGCCCCCGTTGGCCGCGACTGCGGCGGCCAAGGACACCCGGGATCGCGAGGGAGGCAACAGGAAACGTGAAAGAGTGAGGGGAACGCAGCGCAGCTAGGCCCCCGGCGGTTCACGTTCCATGCCGGCGCAGAGATCCATAGTGAAGGCAGGGAACAGGGAATGCACCGCAGTAAAGACAGGGAGAAGGGAATGCACCCGTAGCGGTTTAGGCCCCCTCCTCCTCCCCCCTTCCCCCCCTGCATTATTACTACACACAACCTCCTTTCCATCGCTCCTTGCGCGTCTGCTGCGCAGCCATCGACGCACAGCGTGCCAGGGGGCTGGTGTGAGCCATGTGATTGGCGCGGTCGAGTGGCCGACACTACGCCCCCATTTCCGCGTGTCCCGCGCCGCAGCCAGAGGCTTGGCGCAGGGCGCGCAGCCCCCGTTGGCCGCGACTGCGGCGGCCAAGGACACCCGGGATCGAGAGAGAGGCAAAAAGGAAACGTGAAATCCTTCAACCACTTTCGTAACATGTGCGACTTTGGCCTCTTGGGGCTTTTTCGGGAGGCCTCTTGGAGCGCTCTTGGGGCCTCTTTGGGCTTCCCGGGCCGTCTTGGAACCGTCTTCTGGCGCCTTGGAGCACTCTTGGCCTCGGCAATGCGCATCTGTATTATTTTGCGCAAGTTGATTGATTCGGGGACGCGCGTATTGCATAATGCACGAGGGTTCGTTGCCTCCCTTGAGGGTCCTATCTGCGCTAATTAAGTGCTTGCGCTAATTAAGATAAACAGGGCTGCTCGCCTTAATTAGCTGTTTGCCTTAATTAAAGCGAGAGGTTTTCATGTTGTTATGTGTTGATTATGCGTTGATTTCCTGTTGTTCTGTGTTGATTATATGTTGGTTTCATGTTGGCCTTATCATATTATGTTATTCCTCCTCTTCCTCCTCCTTCTCCTCCTTCCTCCTCCTCCTCCTCCCTCTACCTCCCCGCTGCGTCTCCTCGACAGGAGACGTCGTTGTTTTGCTCAGCGAGCGCAAAAGGGGAAGCACGGCTTCCGATTCTGGGCGCAGGGGCCGCGCGCTTCATTCAGCGAAGGCGTCGCAACTGGTTCGCCTGTAAGTCCCTCCCGCCGTTTTTGGCCGCGTGCGTCTCCGACAAGATCGCCAGCCGCTCGTCGACCAGCATCTCGGCCCTGGGCCCTTGGCAGTGCTCCAGAACCTTCTGGTGGAGGCCAAGGCGGCAATTATGGACGCATTGCTGGCAACAGCGGTGCCACCCAGAACCGCCCCGCGCCTGCACGTAGCGCCAGGGCTGCGCGTCGGCCGCAGCGAGGGCGCCGCGCGTCGAGCATCGAGCGCCCCACGCTGTCATGGCAACTCTTATGGTGAAATCCTGACTTCGGGTCGGGCAGCCTGCAGAAAACTTGAAGCCAAAAACGGCTGCGGCGGCGGAGATGAGCACGAGGAATACGATTGGACATGAAAAAGCCGGATTGCGGGGCGGGGGGAGCGGGGAAGGAGAGCTCCGAAACGAGTCGGCGCAGCCTCTCCTGCACAGGGGGGGGCCTCCTGCGCAGGAGGGGGAGGCGAAGGCGACATCTGTTTTGGATTTGGCCGATGAGCCATCAACAGATCCGAGCGAAGGGCTGCGAAAAATATCTGCTCATCAATGCGACACTGAAGCCCTTGGGCGTGAGTGCGCCGCCACGACGCCTAGCGAAGTGAGCGGCCGTGCCTCCGAAATCCTCATCCCTGTAAGTCCAGCATGTCTCGGGCTGATGGCCCTGCAATGATTCCAAGCCCATCTCGAGCAATTGATGAAGCTTCGGTCTGATGTGAAACACTTCCGGGCGCATGCCGCGCAGAGCGGTGCACTGCAGGCTAAACTTGATCGACTGCTCATTCAGAATGTCCCCCTTCAGGCAACCACTTCTCAAGCAAAGATAACGCTGAGACAAATGAAACATCGCCTCTCTCATCGCGGCCTCCTCCGTGACATTCGGGTCGCAGGGCTCGTCGGCGAGTGTTTTCCGAAAGGGTTTCATGTGCCTGATAACGGCAGCCTGCCCTGAAAGCAGTGACCATATCGTGCTTGATAGTTTTCATGGTCAAGGAATGGATGCGATCCATCTCTGGGTTCTGCTCGTGCCAAGTACTCAGGCGATCCCACAACTCACGGCGCTGCGCGTCGTTCGCGGGGCCACTAAATTTCTTAAGTTGAATCAGCATGAAAAACATTTGCCCCGACCAATCTGCTGCAGCGCCCAAATCAACTGCGCGTGACCAACCGACATAAGGTGCTGGATCAATTGCGCCTTCGTGCGCCTGTTGCTCCGCCACGGCGCCGCGCTGCAGATGCGCTGTGGCTGGGAGACCTGCGCGGGCGAGAAACGAGGAGAGCGGGATGCGCAGGGCGAAGAGGAGCACGAGGAAGCAGGCGAGGGAGAGCACGGGGGGGGGGGGGGGGGCCTGCTGCGGCGTCGCGGGCACCTCCAGCAGCACCCCGCCTTCTCGTTGAACTGCGGGAGCCCGAATGCACTCTTCCAACATCCCCAATCTGCGCGCATTTGCACCAGCGCAGACCTGTGCCCCAGATCTGCAGATGCCTTCTTGGCCTTGCGAAAGTCAGACTTTAACCGAGCTGCGCCGTCGTGGCGGGCGGCAGGGCATGCGCCTGTAGCCATGAGCCGAAAACCCCGAGCAATCACATCGAACATGTCATGCCACGCGTTCGTGCTCATGGAGGCCTTCATCAAGCCAGTGATGGGTGCGCGTGGCTTGTGCCCCTCCATCGCTTTCGGCAGCCCAGGCGCATTTAAGCACGCGAGTTCTACTGACTGATCGCGGCCCCACTGGCAGGGGGGCGCCGTCGGCCCACAAGCCTGCAGGAATCATCGAAGCAGTTTGCATTTCCGAGAGGCAGCGTGCCGCGTGATCTGCCCCCCCTTTGCCCAGGCCGCCGAAGCTCCCCGGCTTCCCCAACGAGCCGTATTTCACCAACTGGGCAAAATATTCGCGTGACAAGCCAAAAGCGACCCGTTCCTTCTGCTCGCGGCCGCGCCTCTTGTTCCAACAGCTGACCTGCGCGAAGTGCGGTCTGGGCCACAAGCTCCCTCGAATCATTCGTCTCCGCAGCCTCCTAGATGCATTGCCACCGGCGTTTGCCTATTTGCGCTTCTTATCACCTCCTCGGCGGCTGGTCAAGGAGAGCAGCCCTGCGTGCCCCCCCGCGCGGGCGTCGTCGAAGAGCGACTGGGCTTGGTTGTAGGTGAGCGCGTTGGTCGCCAGTAGCGCGCCCACGTTTGCCCTCGACCTCCTTGCAGGAGGAAGAGCCGCAGCGTCGCATTGGCGCTTGCGCTTGCCGAGCATAGCGGCCCTCGGAGAAAAGAAAAAAACGAAAGGAATGTGGGCCGCAAAGCTGATGCGGAAGACAAAGATGAAGGATCGATTCTTGCATGCGCAGGAGGGGGCGCGGCGTCGTCGACGCGCCCATATTTTCCGGAGTGAAGCGGCGGCGAACCGCTAGGGTATACGTACGGTTGCGGCAGCGCACTCTGCGAACGCATGTCCTTCAGTCCCACTGTGTCTCCTGGCTGTCAATCCCCCATGCTTGTATACAATTCTCGTCTACCCATCCCGTCGTCCTCGCCCTCCGCCCCTCCCCGCCGAGCGTGCTCGCGCGCGCCTGCCAGAGCCTCGCGCCTGCTCGAGCAGCTCGGAATACTTGCGTTTGCAAGCCGTCGACCCTGTCAGGTGGCGCTCGAGCATTTCCTTCGCGTCGGCGAGCTTCTTCTTGAGAGCGGGCAAATCCTTCGTGCCCATGGGGTGCGCGCCCTCGGCTAGCGCGATGCGGCAGTAGCAATCGTCCACGAAGTTACCCAGGACATCGACGCTGCTCTCGAGCTCCGCCGAGAAGTCCGACCAGAGCTTCTTCTCATTATCCACCTTGGCGGCAGTGCTCTCCGCAGTGAGCTGGCTCTTGCACTGGCGCAGAGTCGTCTGGATCTTCTGCAGCCCATCCAAGTCAGTCCTGGGAGGCAGAAAACCGAAGCTCCGAGCCCCCCCCCCCCCCACACACACACATACACACCACACAAACACACACACACCACACACCCACGCACACACCACGCACGCACACGCACACGCACAACGCACACACCACACACGCACACACACACACACACACCACACACGCACACGCACACGCACACAGCACACACACACACACACACACACACACACACACACACACCCACACACACACACAACACACACACACACACAACACGCACACAAGCACACACGCACGCACGCACGCCGCACACACACACACACACACACACCAAACGCACCGCACACGACACGCACGCACACACACAGCACACACAACACACACACACACACACACACACACACACACACACCACCCCCCCCCCCCCCCCCCCCCCACCCCCCACCCCCCCCCCACACACACACACACACACACCCCTCCCACCCCACCACCCGCCCCGCCCCACCCCCACCCCCACCCGCCGCACCCCTGCCGCCCAGCACCGACGAGCTTTGGGCCAGGGAGCGGCGGAACGGGAAGAGAGAGGAGCGAAGGTAAATTTCCCTTTGCGGTCTCTAGAAGTTTCGCCGCCTCCTTCACCTCGGGGATCGCGGGATCCTCGTCCTTGATCTGCACATTCGAGTCGGATGGTGACGCTGCTGCTGCCAACGGGGCGCCCATGCTGTCGCGCACGCTCAGGAGCTGCGCCCCGTTCTTCACATCCGTGCAGCCAGACATCTTCTTGGACTGGGTCTGCTTCCAGGACTCCCGATGCCCCTCGCCCGCCACGAAGAAATATCTGCTCAATTCCTCATTCGCGTCACGAATGCACGCGGGATTCGCCTCCTTGGCGTCGAACTCTTCCGCGTTCTCATCGCGCGAAGTGACTGCAAACTCGATGGCCTCCTTGCGGGCGTCGAAACCCATGAACGAGTAACCCTCCTCCTTGAGGATCTGCGCGGGGATGAGATACTTGCCCCTGCTTGAAAACTCATCATCTTGCTGCTGAACGCACGATTGCTCGAGGTGCACGGCGAACTGCAATCCCGACGAGGTTGCACCGCGGCCGTTATCCTCCCACATCTTCAAGAAGCGCTTCTTATCCTCGACGTTAACACGAGAGTTCCACTTCGCCTGGGCTTCCTTGGCGGCCTTCTTCTTCCCCTCGTCCTTGGCGGCGGCGCTGGTCTGGTACCTCATGGAAGCGAGCATGCGACTCAACGCGCCGTGATCGAGGGCGGTCTGCTTGGGCTTGGCCTTGGCCTTGGCTTTCTTGAGCGGCATGCGCGCGCTCAGGGCGGCCCCAATCGCAGACGCTGGCAGGCAATGCGGCGCGCACGCCAAGAGAACGAAGGACTGCGATCACATCGCGGAACCAGAACCCACTGCGGGCGGGCGCCGAAGATGCTGGAGCAAGCGGCAGATTTGGAGCCGACAGAACTCCGGATGTCCAATCAGTCCTGCGACGCGCAGAGCAGATGCGCACCGCCAGGAGGCCCGTGGCCCTCCTTCCGAACAAAATATCCCACCTCCTCTTCCTCAGCGTTCTCCTCCTCTTCCTCCTCCGCCGCCCTCCTGCGCAGGGGGGCAGAAGTCGCACCTGGGTGTTGTTGCGTGTTCAAAGGGCATGTCTGCGGTGACCTCACCGTCTGGGTTTACGGCGGCGCGAAAAGACTCTGCGAGCGTAGCGCGGCAGCGAAGACCTGCAGACAAGTCGCATCTGCTCAGCGCGGCGAAACTACGCGATCTACGCAAAGAGCCGAACGGCACCAGCACCGCCCGCTTAGCGGTTGGACGGCCCGCCGACTGCAATTGTTGAGGTTATTTGACGGGGGCGGCGCTTGGACGCATGATAAGCGCGCGTGCGACATTGCCTTGCTTGCCAACTCACCTGCCGTTGCCGCCGCCGCCGCCTGCGCAAGTGGTGCATGTGCGCAGGCGTGCGCAGTGCGTGTGCAGCGCGCTATGCGACTGGACGCGGCACGCGCGCAGGCGGATGCACGACGCGCGCATGGCAAGGCATGGATGCATATGACATTTATGAATTATATTACATTTGTTATACGCATGAGAATCGCCATGCAACCTTCGCTCAGAACTCGAATGCGTTGCGAGAGCCTGCCCGCAGAGATCCACGCAGGAGTTGATTAGGTCCTGGAAGGGAGCTCTCAGAAAGTTTTTTTCCAAAAGAAAGCGTTCGAACTAATTCTCTCGAAAAAACTTGTTCGTAAAGTTGTGTTTTAAACAATAGGAAAATCAACGAACTAATTATTTCGAACGAATTCTTTCGAACAAATTGTGTCTGAAGATTTCCGTGCGGAGGTGGGTCGGTGGTGGGATCGGTCCGACGCGACCTCTGACAGCTGCCTCACTTTCCTCGGATCGGTGGTGAAATCGGTCAGGCGCGACTTCTGACAGGCGGCGTTGCTCTCCTCTGCGGAGCCAACATGGCCGCGCATGCGGCATCGATGCCCGCAGGTCGCCTCTCCTCCGTCTGACTTCGCCTCCACCATTCTGCCTATCCCTTCCCCCCTCTGGAAGCGGTGCCTCCTGTACAGGAGGTTGATGTGATGATGCTCATGATTGTGACGACGTGTTTTTGTTCGTGGCGCGCGGCCGCCAGTGCGTCGCAGGACGCGCGCTGCGACGAAGAGACTGCCTCAGGCGGCCTGCGCCTTGCCGCCGTCTGGCTTGGAGCCGCCGTCGCCCTTGTCCGTGTCGTCCTTCTGTTTCTTCTCGGAAGGGCCGTCGCCGACGCTCTGCATGTCGGGTTTGCGCTTCTTGCCTTGGTCCTCCTGCTCAGCGGTGGAATATGGAATCTCTTTGTCGGCGGCGGAGGTGGACTGAGCGGCAGGGTCTGGGCTCTCTAGCTCAGCAGCACGCTGTTGTCCTGCGGTGGCGTCGCGCGCTGCTTGGGCTGCCTGAGCTTGCCCCCTTGCTCTTGCCCGATTCTCAGGGCCCTCCAAACCCCCGGGCGTCGTCGGGGCGGGGCGAGCAGCGCCTGCTGCCTCATGGCTGGGGGCCGTCGGCGTCGGCTGAGGCAGCAGCTCGATGGGGGTCGTCGGTTGCGGCGGAGCTGCCTCCTGGCTGGGGGTCGTCTGCTGCGGCAGTGCCGCTTCCTCCGTCGGCTGCGGCGGAGCCGCCTCCTGGCTGGGAGGGGCCCTGCGCGCGCCCCGCGGAGCCCCTTTCGCAGGTGGTCGGCTTTGTTTCCCGCGCAGGCGTCGCAGCTCGGTTTGCGCTGCTGCTGCAGCTGCCTCGGGCGCCTGCGTCTCTGCCGCAGCCTCTGCGGTGGCGGGCTCCTCCTCGGTGGTTGGCCCCACTGGCGTTGCCATGCCGTCGGCGCTGCTGCTGGCGGCGCCCTGCAGCTCTCTTTTCACGGTCTGGCGGATCCTCTACATGTCGGTACCTGCATGGAGTTGATCTCGCATTCGGAATCAGAGTCGTCTGCAGCCTCGCCCTTCACTGCAAGCGGGTTCGCTTCGGATGCCGCTGATGCCGCTGCTGCCGCTGCCATTTGAATTTCTTCTTCATACGTCAGCGGCCACTCTTCTGGACTCTCAGAGTCGGTTCCGTCGCCCCCCCCCCCTCCCCCCTGTGCCTGCCACCTCGCATTCTGCTGGGGTGTCGGCTGCGCCTGGCTCTGCTGCTGGGGTGGCTGCCGTATACGGCGGCGCTGGAGGGAAGGTGTGCCCCCCCTTCGCGGCTGCGTGGCGCGCTGCCAGGGGCGGTGGCGGCGGCTGCTGCCCTGCAGCGGTCTGCGGCGGCGGCGGCGGCGGCGGCGGCGCTGCTCCTGATGCGAGCTGCGCGCTGGGAAACGGCAGCGGCTGCAGAGTGGCCTGGGGCATCGCCGCCTGAGGCCAGGCATGCCGCGGAGGCGTGTACGGCATCACGATCACTTGCGGTTGCTGCTGCGGCTGCTGCTGCTGTTGCTGCTGGAGCGTGCGCACGACCTCCTGCGCCACCTCATGCGCCGTGGGTGCTGCCGCAGCTTGCCTTCGCGCGCCCATCATGTCAGCATTCGGCGGGGCTGGGCCAGTTTTGCGGAGGTGGTCTGGCGGTGGAGCGGCTGGCGGGCGGGGGCCATACCTGGGCTTCGGTTTCAGCGTTGGCGGTGGCATCGCTGTCGGGCTCTTTGGCGCAGGCTTCGGGGAGCAGGGGAACGCGGCGTCGCCCGGATGGCGCGCAGGTGCCGTGCCAACCTCGAAGTGCACGATGGGGGTCAGCCATGGGCCTGCAGTCTTGGGGCCCGTGGGTTTCGGCTTCGGGGGCGCGGGGATGCGCCCGTGCTCTGCGATCTCTGAGGCCTCGCTCTGCTCGATGTGCTGCCACCACCTAGGAACGCCCTCCTGTACAGGAGGGGCGCCCCTGTACAGGATGGCAAGAAGGAGCTAACAACGCAAACCATCCTAAGCTAGTTGCAAGCCGATCTCGGCCCGCGGCCGCTAGGTGCCGCGCTCTTCTATCTTCCTGCCCTCGTTCTTCTTCGCGCCCTGCGTCTTGTTCGGGAGCTCATGGAGGCCGAAGGTTGCGCGGGGGCGGCGGCTGGCTCTGCTCCAATCCTGGCACTTCAGCGAGAGGCACGAGCCGCTGCCGATGCATCTCATCTCTCCGCAGTGCCTGCGCTTGCTTGGCGGGCGGCGCAGGTGCATGCCGAAGGGGGCCTTGCGCAACCCGCCAAGCTGTTCATCCTCCTCATCCTCCCCGTCGTCGCCCGCGAGGTTGACGCCGCCGCCCCTGGGGTCGTCGCCGCTCTCGCGGGGGCCATCTCCCCCAGGCGGGCCGCCGCCAGAGGGGCCATCTCCACCAGGCGGCGCCGCGCGCAGGCCGACGCCCATCGCCCGGCGGATCTCTCTCTCCTTCCTCCTCCTCTTCCTCCTCCTCCTCATCCTCCTTCCTCCTCCTCCTCCTCCTCCTCCTCCTCCTCATCATCATCATCGCCCCATCTCCCCCCCCCCCCCCCCTGCGGCCCTCTGCCCGTGCTGCCCGCGTTCCCCCCTTCCCCCGCCCCTTCCTCTGCCGCCAATGCAATCGCCTTGCTGGTCAAGGCCAGCGGCAGAGCCAGGGGGGGCATGGCTGCTGCTGGCGGCATGCCTCGCGGCGGCCTCGCTGCTCGGGCAGGCCCGCCCTGGGCCCTCGCGCGCCCTGCCTGGGCCCTCGGCGGCCCCAGAGCCGAAGCGTCTTCAGGCAGGATCAGTCTGGAGCTCTCTCTCCCCGGCGCCCACTTTCTCCCTTCCCAGCGCCCCCTTGCGCAGGAGGGGGGGGGGGGGGGGAGCGGGGGGGGGGC
>CAUYUJ010002910.1:67500-84296 GCA_963575745.1 Prorocentrum cordatum | reverse complement strand
TAGTCGTAGTCGTAGTCGTAGTAGTAGTAGTAGTAGTAGTAGTAGTAGTAGTAGTAGTAGTAGTAGTAGTAGTAGTAGTAGCAGTAGTAGTAGTAGTGGTAGTGGTAGTTGAAGTAGTAGCAGTGGCAGTGGTAGTAGCAACAATGGTATTGGTAGTGGTAGTGGTAGCATTCATAGCAGTAGTGGTAACAGTAGTAACAATACTGGTAGTGGTAGGAAGTAGTCGTAGTAGTGGTGGTAGTGGTAGTGGTAATGCTAGTCGTGGTTGTGGTAGTGGAAGGGAAATGGGGAGGCAGAGGTGGGAGGAGGAGGAGGAGGAGGAGGAGGAGGAGGAGGAGGGGGTGTTCTGGGAAAACAAAAACCCACTCAGGATGTGGGGTATGATTACATGTTGGTTCAAATGCCGCAGACACTAGACTTGTGTAGTGCAGTTTATACGCTTACACATAGAACGATAGCAGTGCACACATATGAATATACAAATATAGACAACTATAGATCTGCAGTGATGTATAAAAGGACCACGGCGCATGGCGCGGAGCGCTCATGGAGTCCTGCGCGCATGTGCGCACGTATGCAGGCGCTTCTCGTCGCGATCCGAGGACGTCTGGCGACGACGGCCACGCCACCGACGCCGCCCGCGAAGACGACGGCGAGCTCGAGGCGCCCAGGGGGGTCCTGCGTGCACGTGCGAGCGCCTGTGCGCGCTTCTCGCCGCGACCCGTGGACGCCTGGCGACGACGGCCACGCCGCCGCCTGCGCCCTGCGAGGACGGCGGCGACGGCGGCCGCGAGGCGGGGGCGCCGCGCGGAGGCGCCGCGGCGGGGGGGGGCGGCGCCGCGGCGCGGGCGGCGGGCCGCCTCGCCGAGGGAGAGCTTCAGGAACCTGGCGATGGTGGGGGGGAACAGGGCCGAGGAGGAGGAGGAGGAGGGAGAGCTGGACGAAGAAGCGTCGACCTTTATTCTGGATGCCAGCTCTTCCGTCATGGATGCCTCCTCGCGTCGACCTTGTCTTTGGCGGTCTTGAGCCCCATGGGCGGATGGGGAGATCGAGGAGAAAGGTGGAGAAAGTCGGCGTGCTCCTTTGGGGGCCAGCCCCGTGAACCAGAAGCGTGTGCCACCGCCGCTCCTCGACAGCATGTCGAGCCCGGGGTTCTCCAGCAGATGGGCCAGCCCCACTGTGCGGACCACCTCCTTGATCCTGTCCTTCCGGCGCGGGCGAGGGAGGGGGGCATACGGCAGAGGGAAGCAATCAGCGGACCCCCCCCCCGCTCCCCAAAACCCGAAGTTGGCACGCGCGGGAAAGCCTGCGGCCGAAGTGCAGCTCTGGCCATCGCTCGGACGTCCATTCCCTGTGTTTTTTTCGGTTTCGTGCGTGGTTTTTTCGCCAAATGATCAGGGATGCTCCTCGATGGTCCTCGCCAGAGGAAAAATGCACACGTCCGAGCGATGCCAAGAGCTCACTCGACCCACCGCCAACATCGATCAGATTGGGCGGGGGGCACCGACACATGCATGCGGCACGAGTGTTCGCCAATGCGAAATTCGGCTCCTCCTCCGGCGCCTCCTCTGGCGCAAGAGGCGCCACGGCGTCCAAGGGAAGACACGCCCGGCGGCGGGGCGCAACACTGGGGGCCTGCGCCGGCCACACGACCCGTGAGTCTCCCCCTCCCCCTCCCCCCTCCACCCTCCCCCCTCCCCCTCCCCCCTCCCCTCCCCCTCCCCCTCCTCCTCCCCCTCCTCCTCCTTCTCCTCCTCCTCCTTCTTCTTCTTCTCCTCCCTCCTCTCCTCCTCATCCTCCTCCTCCTCCTCCTCCTCCTCCCTCCCTCCCCTCCTCCTACCCTCCCTCGCCTCCCCCTCCCTCCCGTGAGTCTGGCCCGTGGGCAACCAATCCCATGATCGGGGACCATGCCGCTTGCAGCTTGCACGAAAGCCATGCCGCCCCATCAGGCGGCGGAGCCCGCCGTCGTTCGTGTCTGCAGGTCCCGCGAGCGCAGCAGCTTCGCTCCTCCTCCTCCTCTCTCCTCCTCCTCGCTCCTCCTCCTCCTCCTCCTCCCCCTTTTCCGGCCCTCCCTCTCGCACGCATTGTGAGTGAGACTCTCAAAGCCCCCCTCTTTCGCCAGGCCTGCGCAGTGCCCATGAGAGCAGGAACGCAGCTGAGCACAGGAGGGCGCGCAGGCAGCTACGGAGCTCAGGCATGCAGAAGCAAGGTGCGGACGACGCTGCAAAGCCCTAGGATCGGGGGCGCGCAAACATGGATTAGCGATCCATGGATTTGGCGCGCGGTCGCCAAATCCATGGATCGGGGGAGGTGCCATCCCCAAAATGCAGCCGGTGCCGCCTCGCTCGGCGGCGGCAATCCGCGATGTCCCCTGGAAACGGGACCCGTCGCTAATTCACGCCCCCTTCATCCATGTTTGCGAGCGCCTGACCTAGGAGAGCAGAGCATTGACAGCGCGAGCACCAAATCTGCAAGCGGCACGGGAGCCTCCCTGCGCGCACGCGTGCGGCACGTCTCTCTCGCCCGAGCCCCGCACAGCTTCCGCAGAGATTGGCGCCCCCGCCACGTCTTGCCTTCGCCAGCCCCGTCGAGTCTAGGCCGCCCGCGAGAGGAGGGCGGAACGGTCCGATCTTACGACCTTCGTTCGATCCTCCTCCTCCTCCTCCTCCTCCTCCTGGGCCTCTCCTCCTCCTCCTCCTCCTCCTCCTCCTCCTCCTCCTCCTCCTCCCCCTCCTACTCCTCCTTCCTCCCCCGTACCCCCTCCCACTCCCCCCTCGGCCTCCCCCTCCACCTCCCTCCTCCTCTCCCCTCCCCCTCCTTCTCCTCCTTCCTCCTCCTCCTCCCTATCCTTCTTCTTCTCCTTTCCTTCCTCCTCCTCCTCCCTGCCTCCTCCTCCTCCCCTCCTCCTCCTCCTACGCCTCCTCCTTTCCCCCTCCCCCTCCCCCTCCCCCCTCCCCCTCCCCCTCTCCCCTCCCACTCCCCTTCGTCCATCCCCCTCCCCCTCCGCCTCCCCCTCCTCCTCCTCTCCTCCTCCTCCTCCTCCTTCTTCTTCTTATGTTTCTTGAGGAAAATCCTAAGTCTCTCTCTCACCTCCTCTCCTCCCTCCCTCCCTCCCCCCTCCCTCCTCCCTCCCTCCCTCCCTCCCTCCCTCCCTCCCCTCCCTCCCTCTCCTCCTCCTCCTCCTTCCTTCTCTCCTCCTCCTCCGCCTCCTCCTCCCTCCTCCTCCTCCTCCTACTCCTCCTCTCCTCCTCGAGGATCTCACGGCCGTCGCGGCGTTCGATCCCATCCTCGGAGACCCCACAGCGCTCTGCCAGCGTGCCGTGGTCCCGGGGCAAGACCCGCCGCGGGTACAGCAGCTGCTCCGCCAGCGTGCCGACGCAGAGGTATGATGGGCCCGTTTTCCGCCACCACCACCATAAGTTGGAGGGGGAAGGAGGAGGAGGAGGAGGAGGAGGACGTCGAGAGTATGACGGAGGAGATGACGAGAGGAGGCGGAGGAGGATGGAGGAGGAGGAGGAGGAGGAGGAGGAGGAGGAGAAGGAGGAGGAGGAGGAGGACCCCCTCCCCCTCCAAGTTATGGTGGTGGCGGTGGAAAACAAGCCCATCAGAGGTAGGGCCGCTGGGGGACGAACAGCGACTTGTCGCTGTCGGACACGGTGATCGTCCCCCGGCCGTTGCGCCAAAGGCCCGCCACCTGAGGGGGGACGACAGCCGGACCTCCTCACGACCGGGGGGACGACAGCCGGGACGAAAATCACGACGGGAGGTTCTTCGCTAAGACCTCTGGGGGTCGACGTCGTGAAAAAAAACACGACGTCGGGGGTCTGGGAGCAGAGGGCAGAAAATCCACCCCTATCGTAATCACCCCGACACGCAAAGCCGTTCAGTAAACGCACCCACAGGAGGAATCGAGGAGGGCAGCGGCTGTTTAGGAAACGCCCGAGGCCGTTTAGTTGACGCCAATTCTCGGGTTCCGGTGGTCCTCCCTCCCTTGAGATAGAGGGTTTGGGGTGACTGGTTCAATGAGGCACACATGGACCTGGAACATCGGCGGGGCATCGCCGAGACATCGGCGACGGGGCCCCGATAGAAGAGCTCCCCGCGTTCCTGGGCGGGGCAGGCCGTCGAGCCTCCATCGCCGATCCATGGTCGACTGGGGGGTCGATGCATCCCCCCCGCCCCGAGCGTATGCCCCAAGCAGTCCCCCCGACGACCGCGCGCAGCACGGAGCTCTTGCCGATGCCGCTCTCGCCCGCGACCAGCAGCGTATCGCCGTAGTGCAGCCGCACCGAGAGGTGTGGCACGAGGAGGCTCGGGATCCCGGACATCTTCGCGGGCGTCTTGAGCTCGAGGTCGTGCAGGGCCAGCGTGCCCTCGAGGGCAGCGTCTTCCTCCAGCGCGATGTCGCCGCCCCAGCGGTTCTGGCCGAAGATCCCCGGGCCGCCCTTCTTGATGTGCCAGGTCACCATCGACAGCTCCCACAGGCGCTCCATGGCGAGCTGGCCCTCCACGTTCGTGAGGATCGACCCAAACACCTGCATGATCTGCCAGCTGCCCGCGATGATGCCTCTGGTCATCATGTTCTGGCGCTCGAACGACAGGTGCCCGCTGAGCACCATGGGGCCAGTGATGTACGTGATGCCGATGTTGGCGAAGCGATAGAAGTAGAAGACCCCCAGTATCCTGGTCAAGTCCTTCCACCACTGGAAGGAGGACGCGTATCCGATCGACTTGTCCAGATACATATAGGTGCGCAGCCGCTCAGAGTCGCACCCGTGGATCATGGCCACGGCTTCTGCGTTCTCTCTCACGTGCAAGAGCCGATTGTTGTTTTGGGTGGTGGCATCCACCGAGTTCACGAGGCCGTCCATCTGCTTGCTGCCCGCCCAGTGGAAGAACACCGCGCCGACAAATACAAAACACACAAAGTATACAAACGCGTCCTTGTCCATGCTGTAGAGATCTCTTGCAGCTACAGCTGCAGCCATGACAGCTCCAGCCATTGTGGAAGATATCCCATTCACCCACACATTCGCTGAATCAGTGTCCCACGTCGAGATGCGTGAGCCAGGGTTGCCCTGCAAGAAATTGCCGATGTTCAAATGGTAAAACGCATCAGTCTTTGGATCTAAGTATCGCTGCGCCAGATCCCGTTTAATTGTTATGCGAGTCGTAGAATGGAACCCTCTCAGCTGGTACATTGTGGCAAACTCCAACACCAACTTCACTATGTAATACCACACCATTACGTCATACATAAACTTCCAGAAGTGCTCCGGCTTGGTGCTCGACTGGATCACCCCGATGATGCTGGACATGGGGTACCCGAAGTACATCTCGACGGCCACGCCGAGGTAGGAGAAGAAGTACGTCAGCGTGAAGCCCATGCTGATCGGCCGGATGACGTGCCGCTCGGTGAACATCGGCCAGAAGATGTCCCGGACGGCCCGCACGAAGAGCGACAGGGGCCCCTCCGAGCGGCTCAGGTCCGGCAGGGGCCTGGGCGCCTCCTTGGGCGGGCCGCCGCCGCCCGGCGCCCGGGGCATCTCCCCGTGCGGGGCGCCCCCGCTCTCCTCGACCGGGGCTGGACCTAAACTTAAGTCGGGCGTGTCCCCCTACAGGGGGATCTTGGGCGAGAAATGAAAAATACTTGAAAAAAATTGTCCCAACATGTTCAAAAATAGTCCAAAGATAGTCCCCAGACTATGTTTGAACTATTCTTTTGAATATCCCTCCTGCAGAGGGACAGGCCCGACTTAAACCTAAACGTCGTTTTTCGTTTTCGTCTTGTTTTCGTTTGTTTTCGTTCTCGCTCTTGCCTCGAGCCCGCCGCCTCACCGCAGAACGACGTCGAAACGAAGACGGCCCACGAGATCGCCAAGGACACCGCTTTTCGTAGGTCCAGCCCTCTCCTTGACCTGGGCGCCGCTCTCCGCGGGAGGCTCCCCCGCGGCCCCGCCCTGCTCGCCCCCCGTCTCCTGGGGGGCGGGCGAGAAGCGCAGCACCGTGCCGAGACGTAAGCTCCCGGGAGCGCCGCGCGGGCTTCCTGGAGGGGTCGGCGCGGCGCGCGCCGGGGCCGCGCGCCTCCAGGCTCGGGTTGGGCATGTCCCCCTTTTCGGGCCGATCTTCGACGAACCAATTTTTCAGAAAAAAATCAAAGAAAACTACAAAATTAAGACATTTAAAACACTCGAGCACATCATGAGCAACAACAGGTGCCCAAAAATCGTCCCCTGGCTCTTTGTTGATTACGTTGTCATATCTCCTCCTGTAAGAGGGGCAGGCTCGACTTTAACTCCAGGAGGGTCCGGCGCCGATCCTAGAAACCCGCGCGGGCCCCGAGAGCTCAGGCTCGTGCCACTTTTTCATCTTCGCATCTCCAGCACCAGCCGCTTCATGGCCCACACCTGGGCGGCAGGAGGGAGAGGGGCCTCGACTACAGCCGACCCGTCTCATGAGAATGCGCGATGAGGATGCACGAGCCTTGGACGACCATTTCCATTTCCAAGCTTTTCGAGCGGGGCGCGGCCAACGCCAGTGGCCAAGAACGGGCCGAGGAGGGAAGGATGCAAGGGCACCTTTGGGAAAGTGGCCCACCCTTACTATGCGGGTTGACTGCACACACGTCGGCTACACGCAGGAGCGATCCGATGCCAGAGTGACCTCTGGCTCCGGCGCGTGGCTTCGGGGGGCCGCGGGGAAGCCGAGTGCAGGCGCGCCAGCCGGTGCTGGGGGGACACCTGTGGGCCCTCACCGAAGGCCACCCTGACTCTGGATCCGCCCTACTTTGGGGAAATTCGTAAGTAGGGCTTGGAATTTCCGCCTCACTTTTCAAGCCCCGCGGATGCCGATTTCCGCCCTGCTTTTCTGCTGCCGTTTCCGCCCCACTTCTGTGGGTGCTCGCCCTCTTTTGTGCTGGGTGCAGACACTTCCGCCCTACCTGTTCGGCCTCTCACACAGGTGGGCTTCCGACATCTGGAGTCAGGGCACTCCGGCGAAAGGTCACTCCCACGCGTACGGCAGGTTCGTGTCGTACCGACCCCAGCGTTGGTTTTTGACACCGCAGGGATCGTTCAACCTTGAACGATCGGCCGCTGCCGCAACGTCCGATCGTTCAACATCGATCGATTCTGGGTCGCCGGCGGCGTTCAACCTTGAACGCCCGCGCTGGGGTCGCCGCTGGTCGACACGACGCAAACCTACCGTAGCTGGACACGGCGGCGCGACCGCCCCCACGCGGACTCGCGCGGCGGCTTGCGCCTGGGGCACCGCCCAGCGCGGCGCACCGCGCGGAGAGCCGCGGGCGCCCTCGCGCGGTCCCTGCCCGGGGCAGCCTGCGCGCAGATTGTCCGCGCGGCCAGCCCGGCTGCGCTCTGCCAGGCTGCCAGGGGCAGATGCGGCCAGACGCCCCGTGCGGAACGCTCGGCTGCGCGCAAGAGTGGCTTCCTCGTCGCTTCTCGTCGTCGTCCTCCTCGTTGCCGTCCTCGTCTTCGTCGTCGTCGTCGTCGTCGTCGTCGCTCTCGTCCTCGTCCACGTCCTCGTCGTCGCCGTCGTCGTCGTCGTTCTCGTCCTCGTCTGGTGCGCAGCTCGCCGATCGCTGCCCTGCGCTGCAGCAGCCGCGGGGCCGCCGGCATGCTCGGGCCTGGCCCCCCCCCCCCCACGCCCCTGCGCGGCCCCCGCGGGCCGAGCACCCGAAGGGCCCCTCCGGCGAAGGGCCACGCCGACGGGTCGCCGACGCACGTGGCGGAGGACGACGCCGACGACGACGACGACGACGACGCCGCCGCCGACGGCGACGGCGACGACGACGACGGCGACGACGGCTTCTTGGTGCGTCGCTCGCCTGCTCCTCCCGATTGCCCTCCATCTGCGAGTGGGCGTGGCTGTCCACCTCGCCGAACTCGCAGTCCTCCCTCGTCGAGAACCTCGCGACCGCCAGCGCGGCGTCCAGCTCTGGGGGGTTCATCGTCATCACGGTCACGTGGGTGTGGTACTCGCGCACGGAGGGGCGGTGCGCCACCGATATGTAGTTCGGGACTGCCTGAGCAAGAAGAAGCGGCAGAAACATACGTAGGGTCGGACCTGGGACAGAGTGACGTCCTTCAAGAGCATGAGGCCCTCGGCGGGCCCAGACTGAAGAGCATTCGCACGAGGACATCCAGCAGACACGAAGAACATCAGGGCAGCCTCCCCGAACCGGCCTCGACCTTTGCACCTCGGTCCGTCTCTATGCTTTCCGAGGCCCGCGCGGATCTCGTCGTCGTCGTCGTCGTCGACGTCCTCGTCGTCGTCGTCGTCGTCGTCGTCGTCGTCGTCGTCCTCCTCCTCGTCGTCGTCGTCGTCGTCGTCGTCGTCAGCAGAGGCAGGATCGCCGCTGGGCCCCAAAGTCTCGCACGCAGAGCGCGCCTGGGGCTGCGCCGGAGGCGCGTCCAGGGGAGTCCTGCGCCGATCCGAGAGAGGCGCGCGGACCTGGAACGTTTGTGCGTTCGCCTCCTCGTTCTCCTCCTCTTCCTCGTCCTGCTCCTCCTCGCTCTCCTCATCCCCCACATCAGCCGCCTTATCCAAAACAACTCTCATGGCCACCGTTTCTGGTTGGGCTGGTGGGGATACTTTTTTTTACAGCCGCAGGCGGAAGCGCCAGCGGCGGGCGGTCGCGGTCGGGCTGCGGCCGCGACTAACGGCGGGCGCGCGCGAGGCCGCGGTCAGGCGGCAGGCAGCAGCGACCCAGGGCGTCTGAGCCAAGGCGTGCAATCCAGGGAGTCTGCAGGGCAGCCCCTGAACGAAACATGCAACGGCGCATCCAGGGGGTCTGAACACAGGCACCGAGGAAGCCGAGCGCAGCCAAAATGGCGCGTAAGGCGCTCCCAACAGTTCGGATACGAACAACTAGGAACGGTCCCGAAGACGTCAATCCAGGGAGTCTGACGGGTAAAACAGACTGACTTGCGACACAGTCCAGCGGGGAACCCTGACGGCGGATCAGAACAACGACGTCAGAACACGCATCCAGGGTGTGGAAACAGAGTAGCCGGATAGAACCTTCCACAAGTGAGATGCGTCAGGCCCTTGGTCGAGCGACTGGTAAGGGCGCAGCAGTGTGCACGAAGCCACACGGTAGGAACACGCAGCCGGAAGTACACATCCAAAGTGTCTCAGCGCCACCCATAAACGTATCAGGTGGCACCCGAGGGACGGGACCGTCGTATACCCAAAACGCGTCCCTCGCTGGTGGGGATACGCAAAGTGTCACGATTTGTTTGTCCGAAGTCACCGCGCTACCATGGAAGCCACATTTAAGGAGACATCTCCAAAACTACAATACAAGGCGGCCCGCGCTGGTGTCGTGCACACCACGCCTAACGGGCTGAAGTGAACTGCCCCCTCTAAAACAAGATCGTGCGCACGAAGCCCCCACAACAAAATCGTCGCACAGCCCACGCCTGGGAGCGACTACGGACTACAGATGGAGCGCAAAGACCCTTGGAGAGCCAAACCAATGACGATACCACTGCTGCCCGGACCCCTCCGGAGGTGCGCTCTGACGAGAACTTCAAGTAGAATCTCACCGCGTCGGCGAGGGCCCTCCAGGACGAGCACCGGGATCTGTCTCGCTTTCTCCTATGAGCTCAGCTATCCTTCGAGTTTGGCGGCGCGTACAAAGGGGGTGGAAGGACGGGGGGGATTCTTCTCAGAAAAGCCGGCCTTCCACCCATAGCCAAGGCCCGCGCCTTCTGAAAAACGGGGGTGCTCCTGAAGCCCTCCCCCCTCCCCCAAGACCGCCCTTTGCGTGGCTGATCGAGGCCTGCATCAGGGCGCTGTACACCTTTAGAGGCCTCTTAGATGGGGTCCGAGTAGATGGGGTCGGAAGATCTCGCCGCACCGCCGATACATCGGCGATGCATCGCCGATGCATCAACGACACACTGGCGACGTCGCCGATGCACCGGCGACGGCGGCATGGAACAATTTGCATCGACATCGAGTCGCATCGCCGATGCATCGCCGATGCATCGGCGATGCGGCACGATCCTCCGACCCCATCTACGCGGGCAAGGTTCATGTCCATATCCACTGCGTGTTGGACTTTCTGTGAAGGGGCGCCACAAGGCCGAGGCGCAGTGGACATGGATGAAAAAATCTAGCCTCTAGGGGCCAGACACTTCATCCATGTCCACTGCGCCTCGGGCGTCCAGGGAAAGGGGGCCCGAAACTCCAAGCTGCAGTGGATGTGGATCTGAATCTGCCCACAATCTGCAAGGGAACGAGAAATTAAATCAACAAAAAAACTCGGAGGTCCGCGCGGATTTCTCGGATCGGCGCTGGACCCCCTCCCTGGCGCGCGGAGCGTGCCAGGGGCGGCGCCAGAAGCGCCGCCGAGGGGGTCCAGCGCGGATCCGAGAAATCCGCGCGGACCTCCGAGTTTTCTGTTTCTGTCATTCCTCGTTCCCCCAATCTATCCCGACCCCATCTGGGAGGCCTAGGACCTTCCTCTCGTTGCCCAGGTCGAGCGCCGAGGTCGCCTCGTCGAGCAGTGCGAGGCGCACTCCCCGGCGCAGAAGCTCCCGCGCGGCGCCCAGGCGCTGCTGCTGGCCGAGGGAGAGCACCGCCTGCCACTGGCCCTCGCGGGAGGGCGCCCGCCGCACCGAGGGCGCTCGAGGAGCCGCTGGTCGTTCAAGGTCGAAGGATCCGGGAGACGATCCTCCTCCTGCTCCCCCTCCCTCCTCCACCTCCCTCCCTCCCTTCCCTCCCCTCCTCCTCCTGTCCCTCCTCCCCCTCCTCCTCCCTCCCTCCCTCCTCCACCTCCTCCTCTCCCTCCTCCTCCCTCCTGCCTCCTCCTACTCCTCCTCCTCCTCCCTCCTCCTCCTCCCTCCCCTGCTCCTCCTCCCAGCTCCTCCTCCTCCTTCCTCCTCCTCCTCCTGCCTTCCTCCCCTCTCCTCCCCCCTCCTCCTCACCTCCTCCTCCTCCTCCTCTCCGCCTCCTCCTCCTCCTCCTCCTCCTCCTCCTACTCCTCCTCCTCCTCCTCCTCCTCCTCCTCCTCGGTTTCCAGATCGCCGTCGCAAAATCCTATCTCCTCCAGCAGAAGAACGTGTGCTGAGGATATATTGATATTTTCCTTCACCGTCTGCTTGCCACCATTGCCATTGAAACACTCGAAAACACAGTGACCACCAGCCTGAGCAGGAGGGGGTAACTCCGTCGTTCCCTGGGCAATCGGCAAACCAGAGACCCGAATGGGTGCGTAACCTTGCTCCACCAGATCATTCGTCCATCGTGCAGGGCCATCAGGAACGTCGCTGTTTCTTGGCAAGCTCTCTGAGGACCCCTTGAAACTTGGAGAAATCATTGTTCGTTCCATGTTCGAACAACTCTTTAAGCTCTCCCTCGGACAACTCATCGCATGCTTTCTTAGCGGCGGGGTCGGATGCGCGAGCGCCATGAGATGCATCAGACCCTTCAGCAGCAGCAGCAAGAGAAACGTGACCACCTGTCGGCTGAGAGGCCGTGCCCGACTTGATCTTTTGCACAATGACCTCCTTGAGCGATGTCCACATGTCGGATGCCGGAAACTCCTTGGGCTCATCCGTCTGAAAATCCCCAGTGGATATGGAGATGTCATGAACTCGGTCTTACTGGCAGCGATCGCGGCGGCGAGCTGCTTGTGCTCCGCCTCGAGCGCAGTGACCTCTGCCTGCTTCGCTGCCAGCTGTGCTCTGCGCGCTTCAATCGACTCCTGAAGTTCTCTGAGTTGCTTTTCCTTCTCACCAGACTCTTTTTGCAGGCGGTCTCCTTGAATCTTGGCCTTGTGCAGGTCCTGCGCGACTCTGCGGTTGGCAATCTCAGCATGCGCAAGGATGTTGCCTTTCCTTGATCTCACGCACTTTTTGAAGGGTAGCCTTCCTGACTGGATCCTCATCACCGTTGCCGGGGAGGTTCTTGAGCATTGTCTCATACGTCGCCAGCTGCATCGCCAGCTTCTCACGCCTGGTTTTGTCACCATCATCTTCTGAAATCAGCTTCGTGTTGGCCGCTGCCGCCGGCGTGGTGGAGCTCCACGGTGGCGGCTTGGCTGGAGGAGTGCTTGCTAAAGGCGAGCTGCCCAAACCACTCGACGACGCGAGGGTCCGCAGCATCTTCCCCAGCTCAGCCAACTTCCTGGAAGTCGGATCATTCTTCTCATTCGTATTCTTGTTGCCCTTATGCGGGGGGTTCTCACCGTTGACGATCGCATTGTGATGGTCCCAGGCGAACTTCCTGATCCGCATCGGGGCCTCATTGCTACACTGACAACGGATCCGCGATGCCTAATCGATGAGGCAGCGCACCGTCCGCATCCCTATGTTGGCCGCCTCGGCCCACGGAGAGCCGCAGGAGGAGGCGGTGAAGGTGCCATGGCGGCGGCGCCTTGGTCATTGGTTCGTCCTCTGCCTCCAGGAGGCGCCAAAAATCGTGATCAAGCCACCAGGCTCGCTGCAGCATCGCCGTTCTGAATCCAGCTGCAGCAAGCGCAAACCTGCGCCAGAACGGCTGCCCCGTAGGAGGAGGCGGAGGAGGAGGAGGAGGAGGAGGAGGAGGAGAAGGAGGAGAAGGAGGAGGCAGCTGTACTGTCCAGCATCAGCTGTGCGCGTCGCCCGCAATGCGAGTTCGGCAGCGCCCCGCGCCGCGCCGCGTCTCCGAGCTGCTGCGAGGAGTCGAGCAGCTTCGGCTGTATTTGATGGCGCCTTTCGCCTCCAGGTGTGGATCTTCATCGTCTTGCGAACGCGTGTGTGTGTGTGTGTGTGTGTGTGTGTGTGTGTGTGTGTGTGTGTGTGTGTGTGTGTGTGTGTGTGTGTGTGTGTGTGTGTGTGTGTGTGTGTGTGCGTGTGTGTGTGTGTGTGCGATGCGGCTGCGACGGGTCTGGTCGCGCAACCTGTCGTTCGCGAGCGCGCTGCCCGCGCCCGCCCAGCCCAGCCAAGTAATTAGGCACTGATATCTCGAAGGTTGGCGGCTCAGATATGCCCCCCCCCCCCCCCCCTCGTGCGGCAGCGGGGAGGGGGACCCCGCCCGCGAGCGCAAGGGCGAGGGAACAGGCGCGGCACTCCTGGGTGATCGAGCTCGGGAAAAACGCGATCCTTGCTGCGAATCGCTACCTCGTGCTCCCGGCGCAACACGGCGGCCCCATCTACGAAGCAGCTGCCCGCGACCCGCGTCGCTGGGCACGCGCCGTGCTCCTGCTCCACGTGCGCTCCTGTTGGTAGGCCGCCGCCTCCAGCTCGTCCGCCCGCTGCATGTTCTTCATGGCCGCGCGGCGGCGCCAGGGGCGTGGCCTGCGCGAGCTCGATGGGGGGCGCGCCCCGCGCGAGGCCCGCCGCGCCGCGCCCCTGCAAGCCGAAGGCGCTGCCTGCGCCGTCGAGGACACCCGCCAGCGCCTGCGCCAACTTATGGTTCCTCACCAGGCCCGCTGGACGCTGAAGGAGGAGGAGGAGGAGGAGGAGGAGGAGGAGGAGGAGGAGGAGCGAACGTCGCCTGGAGGGGCGGATGTTCGATCAGCCGCGCCGCGGCGCGCCGGCTCCACCCGTCAGGTCGGGAGGTAGGTGGAGCGCGTGGCGAGCGGCGGAGGCGGCGGTGTACTGCTTGTGGTAGGTCATGGGCTGCTCGTCCTCCTTCGTGAGGTGGTACATCCTGGTGGCCACGCTGAGGCGGGCGACAGAGTTGGGGATGCCGTTCTCGCCGTCGAAGAGCTTATTCAGGTTGGGCAGCGCCAGGCGCGTGAGGAGGTTGGCGCTCAGAAGAGCAGGAGGAGGAGGAGGAGGAGGTGGAGGAGGAGGAGGAGGTGGAGGAGGAGGAGGAGGTGGAGCAGGCGAGCGGGCGAGGGTGCGGCCAGGCAAGCAGAGACGGCTTGCGGGCCGCGGGCGCACTCAAATGGCAGGCGTCGGGGCGGCATCTTGAGGGGGGGAGGGGGGGGTGGGGAAGGGTGAGGACGATGATGTGATGAGGAGGAGTGAAGACTGGGGCTGGGCGAGGAGGGTGAGGGCGAGCGGTGAGTGAAGAGGAGTGAGCGTCTCAATCCTCGATCCTCGGTCGACCCCCGATCTTCGACCGACCGCGATCCTCGATCGAGTACCAAAGCGTGCCGCCGACGAGTTTCACGACACGAACGCTGAGCCCTGCCTCCGGGGCCTTCGGTGGAAGTCCCCATGGGCCAACGAGGCGTGTCAGGGGTGTGCCGACATGGACATGCGGTGGGCGGGGACCCGCATGTGGACCCTGCCACTGGGGCCTTCGGTGGAGCTCCCTGTGGGGCCACGAACCGTGTGAGGGATGTGCCGACATGGACACGCGGTGGGCTGGGAGCCGCATGTGGATCCTGCCGCTTGGGCCTTCGGTGGGCCCAGAAACGTGTGAGGGGTGTGCCGACATGGACAGGCGTTGGGCGGGGAGCCGCATGTGGACCCAGCCACTGGGGCCTCAGGTGGAGCTCCGTATGTAGACACGAAGCGTGTGCGGGGTGTACCGAACTGGTAGACTGATGCAGAGAGCAAGGGGACGAGGGGGAGGAGGAGCGGGGGGGACGAGGGGGATTACCGAAGTAAGAGGGGGACGAGGGGGAGGAGGAGAGGTGAGGAGGAGACGCATGCGGAATTTGCCACTGGGGCCTTCGGTGGAGCTCTATATCGGGCCACTACTGGGGGAGGGGGAGGAGACGAGGATGAGGACGCGGGGACTGTCTCTTCAAAACGAGGACCTAGCACCACAAGATGGTTGGGAAAAGCTGAAGGGGGAAACAACAACAAACACACATACACATCAAACAAGCAACCAACAACAACAACAACAACAACAACAACAACAACAACAACAACAACAACAACAACAACAACAACAACAACAACACCAACACCAACACCAACACCAACAACAACAACAACAACAACATCAACAACAACAGCAACAGCAACAACAGCAACAACAACAACAAATTACTGAACTATGAGACAGGCATGAATATACGAGGACAGCCACGAACAAATACATATACATACACGCATTTGGATATAGGTGAGCGATCGCTATGTGGTTGGTAGTTGTGATCATGTCGATCGTCTGGAGCATACCTCCAAGCGGAGTGCCGTCGGAAGCCTTCGGACGGCCTCCGAAAGCCTCTGTAAGCCTTGCCGGAAGCCTCCGCGGAGACTTCCGGAGAGCTCCAAAGGTGATCCTGGGCCAAGGATTAGGTCGGGCATGTCCCCCTACAGGCCGATTTTGGACGAAGAATAAAAATAATAAACATTGCCAACGTTAATAAAATTGCCAACGTTAATAAAAAATCAAACATCGTCCCCATACGATTTAACAAACAACTATTTTTGAATATTCCTCCTGTAAGGGGGCCAGGCCCGACTTAAGCCACGGATCGGAACACGGATGCTGTGCTCGCTATGTCGGCCTGCCCAGGATCCGTGCGGGTGCAGGTTTGGCGCTAGGTCGGGCATGTCCCCCTACAGGCGAACTTTGGGCAAAAAACAAACTAAATACTCCAAAAATACCCCACACCAGCAACAAACATGTCATACAAGAATCGTCCCCAGACTGTTTTGTTGACTACCTTTGAATATCCCTCCTGTAGAGGGACAGGCCCGACTGAAGTTTGGCGCCCTGTGGCCTCGCTGTCCAGGCCGACGGACTCCACAAAGTGCCTCGCTGGCAGGAGCCCACAAAAACTGCCAGGCCTCCTCCTCCTCCTCCTCCTCCTCCTCCTCCTCCACAATTACACAATATGAATACTACTCTCCCACTTCCCCTGATGGCGTCCGGAAGATGTTCGGCACCCCCCCGCGTACTGTTTTTTTACACACAGGATTCCCCGGAGTTGGGTTTTCGCTTGTGTTTTTTTCTAAAATGCTGCTCTCGCTGAGGCGCTGGCCTAATTTTCGGGCTCCCGCTCCTTCCGAATCGTGTTCCCGCTGCAGCGCTGGCCTCATTTCCGCGCTCCCGCTCGTTCCGAATCGTGCTCCCGCTGCAGCGCTGGCCCAATTTCTGCGCCTCTCGTTGTTCCAAAACGTGCTCCCGCTGCAGCGCCGACGTTTTCGATCCTTTTTAAGAAGCCCCAAATCTAGAAAATGATCCCCGGCAAAAACATTGGAGGTGATTACACATCCGGTGTCGATTCGTTGATTTTTGGGGCCGCAGAAAGCCCCCCCCCCTTTTGGGCGGCGTCCTTTTCCGCACAGGATTCCCGGGAGTTTGGTTTTCATCTATGTTTTTGAAAATCCGAGTCTTTCCGGTCCTTCAGAATGTTGCTCCCGCTGCAGCGTTCGTCCTATTTTCCGCGCCGCTGGTCGTTCCAAATCGTGCTGGCGCGGGTGCCGCTCCGGCGCGGTCGCGTCGTCGTCGTCGTCGTCTTCGTCGCCGGTCGTCCTCATCGTCGTCGTCGTCGTCGTCGCCGCCGTCGTCGTCGTCGTCGTGGTTGTCGTCGTCGTCGTCGTCTTCGTCGTCGTCGTCTTCGTTTTCATCGCGCCGTCGTCCTCCTCCTTTCCCTCTTAGGTAACAGGGTCAGATGCGAAGCCCGATTCGGTGAGAGGACAATGAAGTAGCTCAATGGGAAGGGATGGGAGGGAGGGGTAGGATGTCAGATGTTGACGCGAGCGCACCTAGCTTGTCCTCCTCCCCCTCCTCCTCCTCCTCCTCCTCCGCCTCCTCCTCCCCCTCCTCCTCCTCCCACCGCTGGAGGAGGGCGGGCCGAAGTTCTGTCCAGGCCTCTTCCCCGGGCCTCCGGGGGCTCGGGCCCCGCGGCCCGCAGGCATGGACCCGCGACGGAC
>CAUYUJ010002910.1:10000-62500 GCA_963575745.1 Prorocentrum cordatum | reverse complement strand
AGTCTTTGTTGTTTCAAATATCGGGGGGGGCGGGGTTGGGGGGCAGCGGAGCGAGGAGACGGGCAAGCTGGGTGCGCTCGCGTCGCGTCTGCCATCCCCTGGCGCCCACCCCTTCGGCGGTGGACAGGCCTCCCTTTCGTAAACGCCTCCCTTTAGTGAAAATAGCCCAGGACCGAAACCGGCGGGCCTGGACCCGCAGCAATGACGGCCGCGACGCCCTCTCGCGAACCGAAAAGGGCCATTTCGCGGATCGACGCGTCAGGGCAGGAGGCCTATCGACCTCCGATCCCTTCCCTCGGCGCCGAGTTGTCTCCGTCCGCCGAGGGGTGTCCTGGCGGACCTGAGCCCCCCCCCCAAAAAAAAGCCCCAGGGTTTGATGCGACATCACAGGGGGGAGCTGCGCACATCGGGCGAGGAGGTGGCCGAGGAGCAGGGGGCTGAGCCAGAGGAAGAGGAGGAGAAGGAAAGCTGCAGTGAGATGTATGTCAAAAAAGCAAGCTCCCTCACATCCTGCGAAACTTACGGACTCTAGTTGCAGTGAGAGGGGGCACCACGTCCCTTTGGGCCTGCTCGAAACTCTCCTATACATCCTACGTTCAGAGCGGCACCAAAGTACCGTCTCCCTGGGATCCTGGAGCCCATGCAACGCAGCAGTTTTATGCATGGCTGAGGGCTCGGGCACCTCAAGCCCGTGGGGACCTCCCCCATCCTGGGGACCCGAAGCTTCAGGACTGTGCACCTCCCCCACCCACAGGGCTCGGACATCCAATGGCGGAGCGACGATCGACTCGAGCCCGGGGGGGGGGAGATTGCGTCGAATCAGGATGTGGGCCTCTCCGAAGCCTACTGCTCTGCGCGGGAGGACCTGGATTGGGCAAGCCGCAACATGGCCAGACCCAGGCCCGAACTTGTTCTGCACGCTGGCACCACAGCCCGTGCGACATAAAACTGGCGGTCCATGAACGAGCCCATGCAGTGACGCCTGCATACCCATCGGACGAAAGAAGTAGGCAGAAACATGAAGTAGGAAGGCGTTGGAAGTAGATTGGGCTTCCCCCGCCATCTGAAGAGGAGGGAAGAAGGAAATCAGTCGATCCTTGAAGTAGGAAGGCGCCGAAAGTAGATTGGAATCTGGGACTCCCAAAAATCCGCCGATCCGGCGTGAGTTTCTGAGAGCGTGGGCGTGAGCTCGCTCAAGCTTCGCTCTGCAAAGGGGGGGGGGCCCCCCAAACCCTTCCCGACGCCATTCAGTGCTCGGGAGCAGGGGGGGGAGGGTCGCTCTGCAAGGGGGGGGGGGGACGCCATTCCCGACGCCTCGTGCTCGGGGCCAGGGGGGGGTTCGCTCTGCAGGGGGGGGGAAGGAGGGACGCCATTCCGACGCCATCCAGTGCTCGGGAGCCTGGGGGGGGGGTCGCTCTGCAAGGGGGGGGGGCCATTCCCGACGACGCCATGCGACGACGCCATTCAATGGAGCTTGGGGGGGGAGGGTTCGCTCTGCAGGGGGGGCGGGGGGCGAGTGCTCGGGGGCAGGGCGGGGGGGTCGCTCTGAAGGGGGGGTGGGGGGGGGGGAACGCCATTCCCGACGCCATTCAATGCTCGGGAGCTCGGGGAGGGGGGAGGGTTCGCTATGCAAGGGGAGGGAGGGGGACGAGTGCTCGGGAGCAGGGGAGGGGGGGTTGGTCGGGGGGGCTTCGCTTCCGACGGTACCAAAGGCCCCCGAGACCGCGTCAAGACGGCTCAAGAGGCTCCCAAGACGACCCCAAAACGGCCCAAGAGGGCGCCGTCCACTTCCTCCTCCTCCCCCTCCTCCATCCTCGCTCCTCGTGCTCCTTCCTCTCTGCTCCTCCTCCTTCACCTCTCCCTCCTCCCTCATCCCTCCCTCCCTCCCCTCCTCCCCTCCTCCTTTCTCCCTCCTCCCTCCTCCCTCCTTTCCCCTACCTCTTGCCTCCTCCTTCCTCCCTCCTCTCTCGTCATCCACCCTCCATCCTCCATCCTCTTCCTCCCTCCTCACAAAAGCCAAACGCAGTCCCAGGACGGCCCCTTATGAGCTCCACAGGATGTGAAGACGGAAGACACAGCATATAATGGCCGGCCTCTTCCTTCTCATTATCTTCATCATAACCGTCGTCATCAGCATCCCCACCATCACTATGGTCAACATCATCATCAGTATCATCAACATCAGCATCAGCATCAGCATCAGCATCATCATCATCATCATCATCATCATCAGCAGCAGCAGCATCATCATCATCAGCAACATCACCATCACCATCACCATCGCCGTCCTCACCAACTGCATCATCCTTAGTACCCTGAGAATTCACATCACCAACATCACCACCAACGTCATCATCATTATCAGCATCATTGCGGGCACACCGCTATCATCATCACAACCACCATCACAATCACCATCACCAGCACCACAATCCTGATTATCGTCGTCGTCATCACCATCTTCATGCTCTTCACCATTTCCATTACCATGATAAACAATCTCCGAATATTCATCGACATCATCATCATCACCATCATCACCATCATCACCATCATCATCATCATCATCCTCACCACCACCATCATCATCATCATCATCACCACCACCACCACCACCACCATCATCATCATCATCATCATCATCATCATCATCATCATCATCATCATCCTCCGGAGCGCCCCGGATCGCCGGCACCGGCCGGCGGCCAGCACAAGACCTACTCTCAGCTGGCGACGGCCCGCGCCCCCGGCGGCCAGGCGGGCCCGCCGCGGGAGGCGGGGGCCGACGCTCCGTCATAGGGCAATACGGCTCGGGCGGGCGATCGGAGCGAGGCTCTGCGTCCACTCCGGTTCTATACAGTCGTGGCTTTGACCTAAGGAACCCTACGGCAGGTTCGTGTCGTGCCGACAGCGTTGGTTTTTGACACCGCAGGGATCGTTCAACCTTGAACGATCGGCCGCTGCCGCAACGTCCGATCGTTCAACATCGATCGATTCTGGGTCGCAGGTGGCGTTCAACCTTGAACGCCCGCGCTGGGGTCGCCGCTGGTCGACACGACGCAAACCTACCGTAAATAAGGAACAAGGCCCCTATTTCCCATAAGTTCAACCTCGATTTTCCATGGAAAACCTCAGGAAAACCCGAGGCAAGCTGCGAAACAATCAAGGAACACCGAGCCCCTCCCCAACGAAAAGGGTTCCTTCTTCAGGGCCCCGACTGTATGCACCCACTCCGGTTCTATAGAAGAAGGGAAAAAGGCGCAAACATATAAACTTTTGGCACTCCGCGCGGATGTCTCGGACCTGCGCTGGATCCCCCTCCCTGGCGCGCGGACCGACCGCTCCAGGGGCGGCGCTGGAGGCGCCGCCAGGGCGCTCCAGCGCAGATCCAAGAAATCTGCTCCGAGCGCCAACAGTTTGTGTTTATGCAATTGTTTCTTCTTCGATTCTAGCTGCGAGGCATCCCACTCGAGCTCTGTCACAACGCCAGCCGCGCCTCCAGCTCCGCGGAGGTATTGCATGCCGGCCTCCTGCAGCCTCTCGTGGAGCCTGCCGAGCCACAGGGCACCGTCTTCAGCCCTGCGCTCGCCGGCTTCAGCAAAACAGACAATCCCCGGGGGCCTCCCACAAACGGGCCCCAGCTGTGGCCCACTTGTCGGCCAGCTGGCTTCCCCCGAGGCATCCCGAGGTCGCCCGTGAGAGGGGGAGGCCTCCGAGAGCCTCCTGTGAGCCTTCACCTCGGGGAAGCACTGGAAGAGTCCCCAGCCTTCTCCCAGAAGAGCTTCCACAGGTGCACGCGCTCATCCTGGGATCCTGCCCGGGAAAGCACACTCACCATAGATTTCGGGGGCTACATCTTCGCTCCCTTCCGAGGGAGGCTCCGAAAGCTGAGCCGCCATGCGAGACGCGAAAACCTCCCCGTCGCACGCCCACCGGTCGGGCCCCCGAGACCTCGGCATCATCCCATACCGCAGGCAGCGAAGTTGCCGTCGAGACCTGCTTACACAGCTGACCAGCCAGCTCGCCTGCGTGAGCCGCGCTTCGCGCTAAAGGCTGAGCCGCCAACGGACATGGGCCCTCCCCAGAGCCACCTAAAATGGGCCCCGACGCAACGCACCCAGTTCTCCTCAGCAGCTTCAGGTCGTCCGAAACATGTCTCGGGGGAGGGAAAAAAAACCCGCGGCCACAAACTTAGTGGCATATTCCCGGGCAGCCGCCACCCCGACCGAGTGGGGCATGCCAGTTCGTCTGAAGCTGCCAGATCACTAGCAGGGGAAGCCACGATGTTGCAATGTCCCTGGGCACCCGCACATCCTGCAGCCCCCCACCATGGCCCTACCGCGACGAAATCTGGCGCTGCTGAGACCAGCGGGTGCCCGACACCAGGCTCCGCACAAGGCTCCTACCATGCCTGCTGAGCTTAAGCTTGCGACTGAACAGCACGCCCTCGAGGCGCTGCGCGTCCGACTCAGAGCGCCACCCGGGGCATCTGCTCGCCGACGCATCATCAGTCGCCGCAGCGGCCATGGCTCTCACCAGCGTCACAGATCTGCCTGGAGAGAGCACTTTTGGAGTGACGAGCTTGCGTCGGGGTCCTTCAACCTCCATCACAGACAACGTCCCAGCTCCCATCCTGGCCGGCACGAGCACCCTGGCAGGGTTGCTGCACTGACTCCAGGGGCTTCTGGATCTCCGGGTGCCCCTAAACTGTTCCAGAACAGCTTCGATAAAGGGCACATAGGGCGGCCTCGACGCACATGGCCCAAGCGTGGACTGCTTCTCCTGCGCGCGCACCATGGCTGGGCCCCTCCAGAGCCCTCTAGACATCGAGCGAAGCCCGGTGCCCGCGTCGGCTCCAACTGGGGCCTACCTTCGGGCCCCCGGGTGCTGACGCGAAATCGATCACTTCTGTGATCACCTAGCCCTGTGACCGCGAAACCCCGGAAGGCGGCGGCGGCAGGGGTGCCGACGCCCCCGCCGAACGCAAGGCATGCACCCGGCTGGCTACGTACACCCTTGCTCGGATTGATCCTTTTGCCCTGCTCAACCACCGACCGCCGCAGAGGTAGCGGGCGCCCCCGCTGCGCGCAGGGCTCCAGGAATCCGCCATGATTTGACCGAGCTCCGAGTCTGCCGTGAGACGGCCTGCCCTGTCCCAGTTGACCTTGAGCTTTCTCTCCGCCAGCTGAGTCGCCACCAAATTTAGCACCGCTGGCATCGGCTTCGCTGCCGGAGCTTGCGCGCCGAGCGCCCGCGGCGGCTGGTCGCCGACTGGCGGCCGCGCTCTCGCTGGTGGGAAACGCCGCGCCCGCCCAGAAAGCGCGGCGTGAATCGCCAGCTTCGCGAGCCCTGGCGCGCAGGAGCAGCTGGCAGCGACCGCGCCATTTGACTACCTACCAAACCACCCCAACCCAACCCGAAGACCCGAATTCCTGGTTCGGGGGGGGGCACGGGTTCCATCTTTGTTTTTCAATGTTCCCCGACCCCCCTACCACCGCCGGAAATGGAAGGCAAATTGAAGCCTTCGGCCTTGGTGGGTGGCGACCATTGGCCCCGATGGTTGGGCAAATCGCTCCTGCGAGCCTCGCGCGCCCAGGCAGGCGGCAGGCGCAGCACTGCGCCCTCGGCAGCGACTGCGGGCCGCCGGCGGCCCTGCCCCCCCTCGGCGCGACGTCGCGCGACGCGCGATCGCAGTGCTTGCTGGGGCCCAGCGCCGCCGCGCCCGCCGCCGCCCCGCCCTGGGGGGCGCAGAAAACTGCCGACAGTTTGCGCGCGGTCTCTGTTCGGTCGCACCTCGTCCGAAGGGCCGCGGCAGAACCCCCCTGCTAGAACTCGCCCAGGCCGCCGCCGGCGGCCGCCTCGCCCTCGACCGCGGTCTGAGCCAGACGCAGTCGAGCATCAAGGGGCGGACCCCCCCCGCAGGGATGGGCTCCGGCAGCGGGCGCGCCGGCGTCTACTGCGACGTGCTCTCGGTGGGCCCCTGCCCCCCGCGCCGCGTCGGGGGGCCTCTCCTCGCGGCTGTTCGGCAGCCGCCGCAGCTGCCTCGGGCGGAGCCAGCGCCGCCCTAGCCCCGCCTTCTACTGGCACTCGTCGATGGCCGCGTCGAGGTCGGAGGCGGGCAGCTTCGGGAGGGAAAAAAAAAGCGTCGGGCGCTTTCGCGACTCCCTCCCGAGGGTGAGCCTCGCCATTCCCATCCGCGCTGACGCGCGGGGGGCGCCCGCTGCCGCGCGAGGAAGCGCGCGGCCTCGCCGCCGCCCGGCGGGGTGACCCAATCAGCCCCCTCATCCGCGGACTCGATGACGAGGGCGCGACCTGCGCAGACCTGGCGCAGACGAACGCCACTGGCCACCTCCTCTGATGGACGCCACCTCCATGGCCCAAGCCCGCCATTGAGCCTGTTGCCGCCGCCGGCCCCGCCGTCGCAGCCTGCGCGCGCGCTCGCCCATCGCGCAGGCGAGGTAGACTGTCGCACTCGCCAAGCCACTGCTGAGGACCTTCTGCAGCTGCGAAACCTGCAAGTCGACCAGAGAGCCTGACGTATAGGCCACCAGCCACGCTCCATCTCGTACTTATCAATCACGAGCAGCTGCCTGCTGAGAAACCCCCTTGGTCAGCACTGCTTACTGGAGGGCTGCAGCTCGGAGGCGAGCCGCAAGCAAACTGGCCCAGCACCTGTGCTCCGCCGACGTCCTGGCTTTGAGCTGACTCTTCCCTTCAATTGCTAGCGGCGGCGCCAAGTGCGCCATCGCGTCGCGCCCTCTGTCCGCCGAGCGGCCGCAGCTCACGTTGGCGCGACAAGTACTTCTCCGCCTTCTCAAACCACGCCGCCATCGCTGCGCGGAGGCCCCCTGGAACAGCGCCAGCACCCCGAGCGTCGCGCGCGGCCGCGCGAGCTGGCGCCGGCAGCGCGACGGGGGAGGTGTTGGGGGGGCAGCGCCTCGGAAACCTCGCCTCCGCGCGTAGTCATCTGGGCCTCGGCCTGGCTGGGGCGCGCGCGTGGATGCTGGCGCCTAGCGCCGCCTCGGCCCCTTCCGCGCAGTTCCCGAGCAGCCTGGAAACGGCGAAGAAGTCGAAGGCGCGCTCGCCATGAGTCGGCTCCTCTGGGGCGGCCACCACCCCGTGCGCTAGCCTGGCCCACTCCCTGACTTAGTCAGGCTCCAGACCCCAGCCGCCGACGACAACCCGCGGCCCGGGTGAGCCCGCCAGGCCCGACGCGAACATGTCGCGCCGGGAGGGGTCGGGCTCGGCCAGCCCGACCTTCGCGGCGAGGTAGAGGCTGACGAAGCGGAGCGGGATCCCGAGGCCCGCGTCGACCACTCCGACCCGGAACCCTCTCCGTGGGGTTCCCTCCATCAGCGCGTCGAAGCCGTCGAACATCGGGAAGGGAACGGGCACCGCCGCGGCGCTGGGCGACTCCATCGCCGCCTCGCCTATGGACTCCGCCAGCCCGAAGACGGGCCTCAGACTGGCCTTGGATGCCCATCTCCTCGCGGAGGCCACCAGCCTCGCCTCCTCGACGCGGTGCTCCTGCATCAGCGCCGCCTGCGGCCCCTGCGGCCCTTGAGATCCAGCGGCGGGCATCGGCGCTGCCCGCTGGCAAAGTCCTGCCCGAAGGACCGCGTAGTCAGATTCGCCGTCATGACGTCGAGGCTCGCAGCTCGACTCGGCGCGGGATGATCCTGTTCACTGACCTCCCTGCCCACGCGACCCCACCCCCCCGAAGGCGGGGAACGCTGGCGCAGTTCTGCCGCGGGGTTCCCGAGATCGCCGCCGACGACTTGGTCGAACTCGCTGCTTCTCCCTGCTGGACAGGAGGAGGTCCTGCAAGCGCTTGGCCTTGGTCCTGTGCTTCTCCGGCTTGAAATCGACATCTCCCAAGCCTGCCTCCTTGAGCTCCCTGTGCACCTCGGGGCCGCCCAGGTCGCCGTCGTCGACTGCCGTGTCCACGCCGTCGGCGCCGCCAGCAGCAGAGGCAGCAGCCCCAGCGCGTAGCGCCGCAGCTCGCTCGACCTCCGCCTTGCGCGCCCGCTCGTCATCGGCCCGCGCGGCCTCCACCTGCGCGCCCTGCTCGGCGTCGCTGGCGGCCCCGGCCGCGGCGCTTTTGCGGGGCCGACCATCTGCGCGAGCGACTCGAGCGACCCCTCGCACGCAGTCAGCGCCTGGGCCGCGGTGACCATCTTCTTCTCCTTGATGACGGTGTCCAGATCCTCCGGCGGGCTTCTCCTTGAGCTGCTGCACCTCGCTGGAGCCAGACACATTGGCCATGATCGCTCGCTGCTGCCCCCAGAAAGGCCCATATTGGGATCGCCTAAGAGCGTGTCCTGCAGCTCTTTCTGGAGTTCCTTCTTTGCCCGGGCCACCGCTTCTTTGATGTTCTTCTTCTGCGTGCAGTCCTTGTGCAGACCTTGACCCCACTTCCCCCCCCCCCAAGGGCGCGCTGGCGGCGTCGGAGGCCTTCGGTTGCAGTGTCTGTCGCTGCTCGATAGCCTGAAGGGCCCACGGCAGCGCCGACTTCCCGCACACCTGGCAGTGGGTCCTCCATCCACGATTCCTGTGCCCACCGCAGGAGCCAGAGCAGCGCAACTGGGAGAGCGGCCCTGCGCCAATGCCCTGCCGAGGCATCTGGCACGAAGAATCTTGGCTCGGGGCAGTTCCGCCACTTCCGAGCGCGCTGCCACGGAGGACCTCGCTCCGGCGGCCTGGAGATACCTGAGAGCGAGGAAGAGAAAGGAGGAGCAACAGCACGATCAGGAGTCCGCCACCGTGCCCCTGGGCATGCTGAGCGAGGCGCCGTGGAATGCCGAGGGCCGCCTGGAAAGGTTCCCATGATCTCCTGAGGGGCCCCACCCCACTCTCGGACGCACCTAAGCTTATGATGTTCCAACCAACTTTAGCCTTGATCACCAGAAATAACTTCAAGCACCAAAAAAGTACCGAAACTCCAGGGTTTTCGCGTGTCGGGCCCTGGGAGACACTCGCCCGACACTGTTCCGACACTGCTTCGACACTTTTCCGGGTGCCCGGGATCATTTCTGGGGCGTGGCCCTTAAGTACGATGGGCGCAACATAAACCTAAGCGCTCAGCCCCCCCCCGATTTCCTCACAAAGCAGTGGGCCCGCACCCCCGAGGCCACGTCCTCTCGCACTAACAAGAAGGGCCTGCGCTTCCGAGGCCACGACCCTCTGTGCAACGGCGACGGGCCAGCGCCCCTGCGTGAGAGAAGCTGTGGGCCCGCGCTCTCGAGCCTGACTGGCGACAGAGGCATGCAACCAAGGCCGCTACGATGACCCAAGATGCCTCGAAGAGCCCAAGACGGCCCAAGATGGCCCCAAATGGCTCGAGAGGCCCCCAAGACGGCCGAAGAGGGGGCCACAAGCGGACCTCCAGTGGGGCCTGGAGAGGCACATCTACTTTACCCCTTATGCCTTTCAATGAATTGCGCGTCTTCACCTTTACTGGCTACCTTCACCCCAGACGGCCCCCAAGGCCCCCAGGATGTCCCTACGACTGCCCAAAATGGCACCCAAATGGCCCGACAATCCCTTAAGACTGCCCCAAGACAACCCAAGACGGCCCTAGACGGCCCCAAGGGAACCCCAAGCTGGCCCAGGAGGGCCTCCAGAGGGACCCGAGACTGCCTGATAGAGCCCCTTGGCGGCCCAAGGTGATCCCACAATGGTCGCAAGAACGCCCCCCAGACGGCAAACATGGCCGCCCGTACACCCCCCGAACAGCCGCCACCAAAGGTGCTGGGCGGGCACGGTGGCGGGCCTTGCCGCAGACAGCTGGATCGGAGGAGCGGGGGGAGCAGGAAGACCAAGGGAACGTGGAGGATGGGAAAGGATTGGGGGGGGTCGACAACGACGACGAAAGAATCACATCCAGACATGTGGCCCGCGCGGGGCGGGAACGCCATTCTGAACGACGGGAGCGGATCGTCGACACTGAGATGTGGCCGACACTGCAGCAGGGGGGGCGTTCCTGAAAGGAGGAGAACGCTGTGAAAGGACACCAACCACATATAAAGCAACGCGGTACAATCGGGTCTAACAAAACAAGCAGCATAGGCGGGGCAATACTCAATCCAGTATCAGGAGAACCACCTAAGATTACCATGGCAGATGTAGATGTGAGCGAGGGGGGGCGGAGGGAAAGGGACATTAGTGGAACCGCACACATCATACACATTTTTGTTCGGACGTCCAAGCGGATTTCTCGGATCGGGCTTGGGCCCCCCTGGCGGCGCATCTGGCGCCGCCCAAGCGTGAGCCGGGCGTCATGGAGGGGGATCCTGCGCCGATCCGAGGGAACCGCGCGGACCTCCGACAATATAAACGTATGCAAGTGGTGTTGTCTTAGCGTTCTTCTCCTGAGCTCGAAATGACTTGTCCAGCTTGCCGACCCGCACGATCGTCCCAAGACGCCCAGGATGGCCTCCAGACGACCCAAGTCGCCGCCAAGAAGCCCCAAGGGAGCCTCAAGAGACTCTCCTGGAGAGCCTCAAACAAGCAAAAAATGTCCCATTCCCTTCAGAACACGTACATGTTGCCCATATACAACGTTTCGAGGTCCAGCGCATCCAACACTGCCCAGGAGACCTTCAAGATCGCCTCAAGACGGCCCAACATGCTCCCAACATGGGCCCAACACGGCCCAAGAGGGCCCACCAGACGGCCCACGAGGCCATCTGGACAGCCAAGACAGTCCTAAGAGGAGCCCCATCGGAGGAACACAAAATGAACTTTCCAGTTTGCCGACCCGCACGATCGTCCCAAGACGCCCAGGATGGCCCCCAGACGGCCCAAGACGCCGCCAAGAAGCCCCAAGGGAGCCTCAAGAGGCTCTCCTAGAGAGCCTCAACAAGCAAAACATGTCCCATTCCCTTCAGAACACGTACACGTTGCTCATATGCGACGGTTCGAGGTCCAGCGCGCCCAACACTGCCCAAGAGACCTTCAAGATCGCCCCAAGACGACCCAACAGGCTCCCAGCATGGGCCCAACACTGCCCAAAAGGGCCCCAAGACGGCCCACGAGGCCCCCTGGACAGCCCAAGACAGCCCTAAGAGGGGCCTCGTCGGGGGAACTCGAATTGAACTTCATAGCTTGCCGACCCGCAAGGCCATCCCCAGACGCCCAAGGTGGCCCCCAGACGGCCCATGACGCCACCATGAAGCCCCACGAGAGCCTCAAGAGGCCCTCCTAGAGAGCCTCGAACACCTAGAGCCTCGAATCGGATCGAAATAGACCCTGCCAGGCGCCCCTCTCCCTGCAGGACCCGCCCGCTCCCGCCCGAGGCCGCCCAAGATGGCCTCAACACGGCCCAAGATGGCCTCAACACGGCCCAGTAGACCGCCAAGACGGCCCCAAAGGCTTCATCTCCTCCTGCTCCTCATCCTCCTCTCCTCCTCCTCCTCCTCCTCCTCCTCCTCCTCCTCCTCCTCCTCCTCCTCCTCCTCCTCCTCCTCATCTTCCTCCCCATCCTCCCTCCTCCTCCTCTTCCTCCTCCTCCACCTCCTCCTCCTCACTCGCCTCCTCGTCCTCCTCTTCCTCCTCCTCCTCTTCCTGCGGTCGCATTCACAAGCCGCCACCCTCCCAAACGGAAAGGCTCAGGCTTGCGACGAATACATACGTCCGATCTGCGACATGGCCCCACAACGACCATCCAGAATCATCAACCCCTCACCGACACAAGAAAATCACCGATCAGAATCTGCGACGAACCCCCGAAACCAAATCCACAGTCACTGCGACCCCCTCAAGAATACACCCCAAAATCGACAGAGGTGCGGCAATAAGGACCGGCGAAATGAGCGAAGCGATTAACTGTAAAAGTATACAAGTGTTGTTGTCTTAATGATCTTCTCCTTCGCGTTGCAAGAGAGAGCTCGAGCTCGAGAGAGAGTACCAACAAAACGATAAAATATATCGAGGAACACACAAGAGAGAGAGAGAGAAAGAAAGAGAGACACAGAGAGAGAGAGAGAGACATTGGTGAGGGGCGGAAAAAAAAACAAGGAGCATGCCCCTTCCTTCCCGCTCGCCTCGCCATGACCTTCAAACGCCTCCCACCCCTTGTCTCATCCGTCCCTCCGTCCGCCATCCCCTTGAAGTCCCTCGTCAAGATGTGGTCGTTGCTCTCGTGGTCCCTCTCCGCCAGCAGCTGCAAGGTCCTGGCGTGCGAGGTGTACTTGGCCCCCCTGTCCTCGGGGGCGAGGGGGGATACGAGATGGGGCGTCTCTCTCTCTCTCTCTCTCTCTCTCTCCCCATGTTCGCCCCTCGATTTCGCCTCCGCCTGTCTCCGCCTTCCCCCCGCCCGCCTCCGCTGCCGCTCACGCGTCCACCTCCATTCCCGCCCCCGCACTCTCGTCGTCGCTGTTGTTGTTGTTGCTGTTGTTGTTGTGGTTGTTGTTGTTGTTGTTGCTGTTGTTGTTGTTGTTGTTGTTGTTGTTGTTAGTGCTGTTAGTGTTGTTGTTGCTGTTGCTGTTGTTGGTGTTGTTATTGTTGTTGTTGTTGTTGTTGCTGTTGGTGTTAGTGTTGTTAGTGTTGTTAGTGGTGTTAGTGTTGTTGTTGTTGTTGTTGTTGTTGCTGCTGTTGATCCTCCCACCGGTGTATACTGATTTTTCTCAATCAACGTGTGCCCCTCGACGCTCGCACCCTATTTCTTGACAGGGGAACTCTTGATGCTCAAACTGGGCCCCTGGCCCCCGGGTTACAACAACAACGGCTCCCGCCGAAGACTTCCTCACAATTTAGCCAAGACCCCCGCTCCCGCCAGAGACTTCCTCGCATTTTATTCAGGAATCGTGTTCTCGCTTGGGACTTCCTTACAATTTATTCAGGAATCGCTCTCCCGGCGCTCTGGAGTCGCGCTCTCGCTGGAGACTTGCTTGCAATTTGCGGTTTGTCGCGGGCCCTCTGGTGCCCATCGCGGCTCGTCGCATGATTCCTTTCTGCCGGGCCTCAAATATCCCCAAGACAAGCCAAGAGGGTCCCAATAGGCCATCAAGACAGTACAAGAGGGCCCCGAATCGCCCCATGGCCCCATGACGGCCCAAGAAACCTCCGAGGCACCCCACGAGAGCCCCTCAGAGCCTTCCTTAAGGGGGCCCCGAGAAGTCGCACACGTGGATCATTTCCTTGACCTGGGCGCTTCGATATCCTTGGTCCTCATCCTGGAGCTGGCCGAAGCGCGGCCTCTTCCGACACGGCCCAGCGAAGCTGGCCGCCCAGGCTTGCGCCTCACCCCACCGCCCTCCCGGCGCCTCTCCGTAGGCCCCGAGGAGGCCCTCCGACGGCCCGAGGCGGAGGGGCGGCGGCCCTCTCTTCCGGCGACCTCCGGCGGGCTGCCGGCCCCCCGGGCGTCCAGCAGCGCCGCGCACTGGCGGGGGATCAGGTCGAAGGACTTGAAGGTCACGAAGACGTTCTGCAGGGAGCTCAGGCTCGTCTGCACCTCGGGGGCGCCCCGGCCCGGCCGCAGGCGGCTCCGCTCGCGCGCGCGCGCGCGCCGCGTGCGCGCCCGCGCGGCACGCCCGCAGGCTGAGCGCTGCTTCGCGGGTGGAGGGTGGTGGGGGTGGCGGCGGCCCTGGAAGGGCCCCCCGCCCCCCCAGGGCATTCATGCACCTTTTCGCCCCTCGGGGCCCTCGGAGGACCCCGAAGGCGCCCGAAAAAAGTGGCCTTTCTTCCTCTTCCAGTCTATCGCACTCCCCCCTCCTCCTCCTCCAGCGCCTCCTCTTCATCCTCCTCCTCCTCCTCCTCCTCCTCCTCCTCCTCCTCCTCCTCCTCCTTCTCCTCCTTTCTCCTCCTCCAAATTTCTCATCCTTCTCCTCCTGCTCCCTCTCCTCCTCCTCCTCCTCCCCCTCCTCCTCCTCCTCCTCCTCCTCCTCCTTCTCCTCCTCCTCCTCCTCCTCCTCCTCTTCCTCCTCCCCTGCAGAAGCACGCCCGAGCTGGCCCATCGCCCCGCCGCCCGGAGGCGCGTCGGAGATGGAGACGGCGGCGCCTCTCGCTATGCCCGGCGCTGCGCCCCCCCTGGGCCGCCTCGCGAATCGGTCCACACTCGAGGGGCCGCGCGTCGAGGCGGGGCCGAGAGCTCTGGCCGTGATCGTCCGCGATCTCGCTCTCTCTCTCTCTCTCTCTTCCTCTCCCTCTTTCTACGTATTTATACATACATCTATATATAGGCATACATATAGTACGTATACATATATATATGTATATATATATATGTGTATTTGTTTATAGGTACACCTGTGCACACTCGCTTACAACATGTATACAACATCGAAGCTATACCAACTCTAGTGCAGACGGAGCGAGCAGCGAGCTCAAGGAGCACGCGTAAGTCGCAAGAGTGAGTCGTAAGAGCGATATGTTGGCGGACCCCTCGGCTCGTGAGAGGGATAGGGCCAAACGGTGGAGCCCGACTTTGGTTCGCAGTCTCCTGCGGGGGCGCATGTCTTCCCATCTGACTGCGATGGGGAGTGCATTGGCCTCCCCCTCAAGATCGAAGACGCCTACTGCGAATCATCGCCGCCCTCTGCCTTTTGGAAGTGCCTCTGTGGCCGAACGTTGCGGCCAGAGCTCGGTCAAGCTATCGGACTATGTGTTTTCATAACCGTGGCGAAATGACTCGTGAGGAAGAAAGAAGAAGAACATATAATCATACTATTCTAAGGAGAAAGAAGAGAAAAGAGGAAACGGAGGAGAACCAGGCCTCTTGGGAGCCTCTTGAGGCGCTCTTGGGGCCTTGTGGGAACTTCCTGGGGGCCTCTTGGAAACTTCCTGGGGGCCTCTTGGGGGTCTGTGGAAGCTCGTTGGAAGGCTCCTTGGCCGTCGGAGGGCGTTCCTGGCCCGTCTGACGCCGTCGGAAGCAGTCTTGGGGGCCTATTGGGACGCTTCAGGGCCATCCTGGAGGCCATCTTGGGCGTCTTGGAGGTATTCGGGGCCGTCTTGGGGCCCTCTTGGGGCCGTCTTGGGGGCCTTTTGGGCCGTCAGGTGGCCATCTCGGAAGCTTCTTGCGCGCTCTTAGGGCTGCCTCGGCAGCCTCTGAGGCCGTCCTCGGCCGTCGGAGAGCCCGAAAATGAGCTAACGTCCACATTCGCCAAAAACACATGAGAAACCAACGATTGTGGCCTGCCGGGCCGTCCTGGAGGTCCCCTTTCTTTTCGTGCGCATCGGCCATCTACTTGTCGAGTGCCGCGCACAAGATCAGTGCACTGCTGCGGCTGTGCCCCCCAGACGTAGTCCACCTTCGCTCTTGACCACTGCGCAGTGCCGTGGACTTCAAACTTGGCAGAGTTACGGCTGTAGTCGGGCGTATTGAACTCATTGGCAACCCATACGCAGTTCTCTGGACTGTAGCCATGCTCATTGTCTAAGCGCTCCAATGACATTCGCCAGTGCGAATGTGGTGTCGTATATTCCATTGGAACGCCTGAGTAATAGCATCTCCCACGCTGTGCCCAAAGCTGGTCTAGCAGAGTGTCGAGGGTCAGCTCGAAAGACTGATTCCAAACTTTTGCCGTACGCGATGCGGCGCCAGCCATGATGGACAGAACACTTCCGCGCAGAGATGCGCGGCGAAGTTGCGAAGATGCACATTCGCATGCCTTGCATCGACTTGAGAGTTTCAGAATCTGAGAGACACCCCGTCTGCGAGCATAAAACGAGCCTGCTGGCTTATACGCTAAGCAAACCGAACACCTCCACTCGCCGGCTGCGTTCGGCATCCTTGGGCTGCAGCGTGAGGCACGCGAAGCAGGCTCACGGCGACCGCTCCAGCGGGCCTCCTGGACATGGCTGCATAGTTCTGTTAAGTCGAGTGGCGCCTGTCGTAGGATTGGCACTTGCTGGAATTTACATCTTGACCACTGAGCAGAACCATGAATAGGCGACGCCACATGCCTTCCAATGCTAGTGTCAGACGTGTTGAATTCAGCAGCAATTAAAGCGCAGTTGTCGCGACTATAGCCACTGTTATTGCTGATACGCTCCAGAGACATTCTCCAGTGAGAGTTCGGCTGCAAGAAATTGAGAGGCACTCCAGAGTAGAAGCAACGCCCTTGCTGCTCCAACAACATCGCGAACACATCGTCGGCAACCAGCGCGTGGCTGGAGCCACGCTGCGACGCTCGGTACCTGGATGACGAAATGAGGCCCTTGACGCAGCCGCTCAAGGTGGATCGATGCAAATAGTTCCTGACCGACTGGCACTCTTTGCAGTAACTTTGCAAGCCAGTGGGAGACACTGAGCGAATGCTGAATGCACCCCGTGCCTTATAGCACCCACACTGGGAACACCGCCAATCACCTGCATCGTTCGGCTGGCGGGGAACTCGCAACGTGTGCCCTCGATCTCGCAGCACAATTCTCTTCCTGGCATCCTCGACAGCTTTCTCAAGGTCCTTCAAAACGATATCCTGAGTGTTGAATGTCGCCGCAAATCGCTTGAGCGGTTGCAAGGCCGTGTGCCATTGACCAGGCAGTTGAGAAGCAGTAATGCGCGAGGCAAATGAAACAAACACAGACCTGCGCGCTACAAAGCGAGACATTGAGCAATGGCACAACTTGCGGCGAATACGTAATATCATATGTTCGAGCGTTGCGATTCGTGGAGAAGGCGCACCAACTTTGCCATCATTTCTGCTGCCATTCGCGCAAGGTCAACGGCATGCATACTGCGCGGACGAGTGCGGCCCCGTCGGAAAAAAACAGACGCCACAACGCATCAGCCTGCCCCAAGCTGGTCGAACCAATCTGGCCTGAGCCGAGGCGGCTTGAGCCAAAGTGGCTACGGACTGTCCTGGAGGCCCTCTTGGAGGAGGCCTCCTGGGTCGCCCTGGAGGCCTCCTGGGGGCCGTCCCGCGCGACCTTCAAGGCATCCTGGGCCATCCTGGGGCCGTCTTGGCCCGTCTTGGAGACACCTTGGGGCCATCTGGGGCTCACTCAGGGCCGCCGCAGCCCTCTTGGGGACCGCCCTGGCGAGACCCCCCCCGAACCGCTTCTCCCGGCGTGTTTTCGCGTTTTCCGCGGCTTGGGGTCTTCCTCGGTCAGGGGGTCGAGTTCCCTCGGTCTGCTGGCTCTTTCCTTGGTTAGGGGGGTGTCCCCCGCCCTGGAAGCCTCCTGGGGGCCGTCCCGCGCGACCTTGAAGGCATCCTGGGCCATGCTGGGGCCGTCTTGGCCCGTCTTGGAGACACCTTGGGGCCAGCCGGGGCACTCACTCGGGGCCGCCGCAGCCCTCTCGGGGACCGCCCTGGCGAGACCCCCCCCCCCCGAATCGCTTCTCCCGGCGTGCTTTTGTGTGTTTCCGCGGCTGGGGGTCTTCCTCGGTCAGGGGGCCGAGTTTCCTCGGTTTGCTGGCTCTTTCCTCGGTTTTGGACGCCCGAAATGGGCACGGAAAGAATGGGTACAATGCCCAACATCAAATGTTGTCCCAAACCAACAGCGGCCGCTGTTGGGCAGGCGGCCTTCTGTCTCGAATGGACACAGGCCGCGGCGGCGTGGACAGCGAGTCCTGTTCAAAATGAACAAGAACTGCTGTTGGGCATTGTACCCATTCTTTCCGTACCCATGTCGGGGTGGAGGAGGAGGAGGAGGGAGGGAGGAGGAAGGAGGGGGAGGGAGGGGGAGGAGGAGGAGGAGAAGGAGAGAGGAGGAGGAGGAGGAGGAGGGAGGAGGAGGAGGAGGAGGAGGCGGAGGAGGAGGAGGAGGAGGGCGTCCAGATCGGTTAGGGGGGGTGTCCCCCGCCCTGGCCGTCCTGGGGGTCCGCCCCGGGGCCCCGCACGGCGCGGGGGAAGAGGCCGACGGCCGGGAGCGCTCGCGGGGGGGCCCCCCTCCTCGGGGGCGGCGGGCCGCGGAGAGGCCTCCGAGGCCCCCCACTGGGGACTGACTACCTACCAGACCACCCCAACCCAACCCGAAGACCCGAATTTCGGGTTGGGGGGGGGGTAAGGGTTCCACATGTGTTTTTTCGCTGTTCCCAGACCCCCCCCCCCCCAACTGGAAATGGAGGGCAAATGGAGGCCTTCGGGCTGGGTTGGGGGTGGTCTGGTGGGTGGTGAGGGACAGGTCAGACGTGCATAGGGCAGCGCAACGTCCAGCACGCCGCGCACCACGGTGGCAGGCCATCAATGGAGGTCAACACAACTCCACCCCCGATAATACATAACCACCCCGACGCGCGAAGCCGTTTCGTAAGCGCGCCCAACGAAGGAATCGAACAGGGCAGGGCTGTTGCAGTGAAACGCCCAGGGCCGTGCAGTGAACCCCAATAGTCCGGTGCGGGTGGTTTTTCCTCCCTTGAGACAGGGGGCGGCGGAGACTGAGCCTCTCGCCGCACTGGAAACGTGCTAAACTTACACAGGGCAAAACAACGTCTGGCACGCCGTTTGCACCACGGTGGCAAGCCATTGAGGGCGACGGAGATTGGACCTCTCGCCGCATCCGCAGGGGTCTCGCCCCGCGGTCGGCGTCTGCGCTTACGCGCGTGGGGGGGGCAGCTTCTTCGAGCAGGCCCCAGGGCGGCGCTCTCCCGAGCTCTGCCTGTGCAGACGAGCGCGCTCCACGACTCGCACAGTAACTGCTCGCAGACGGCCTGGATCCGCCGCCGGGGATCTACGATACACTCCGTCGGAGCAGGCATGTGTTTTTCGGACGTTTGCGAGTAGGCGCTTTGCGAACAGTGGGACGCGCTCGGCGACTAGGGGTGCCTCGCCTGTTCGTGAAATGAACGGGTGGGTGCCCGGGGTTGCCCGTGCCAGTGCCAAGCACTGCCAAGCGACGCCAAGCAATAACAGACAACGCCAAGCAGTGCAAAACAATGCCAGGCAATGCCACATAGTTTTAAAGCGATGCCAGGCAATGTCAAGAAATGCCGAGCAATTCCAAGCAACGCCGAGCAACGCCAAGCAATGCCAAGCAATGCCAATCAATGCCAAGCAATGCCAAGCAACGCCAGGCAATGCTTTGCATTGGATTGGTTTGCATTGCTCTGGACTGCCTTGAACTTCCTTGGATGCAAGAAGGCCCCTACTTGGTTAGGATCACGCCATTAAATATTTACTTGCGGAACAAATCTGGATCAAGTGCCAGGGGCCGCCGTAAGGTCGAAACCAGCCTCCATCACGTTCCAGGGGCCGCCGCACCGCGTAGTTTCACGTGCAACCCACAACCTCCAGCACGTCCTACTGAAGGGCGGAGATCGCCGCGAACTGCACACGAAGAGTCCTAAATTCCGTGTTCACCTGCAGAGCTACCTCCAGCAGGCCCAGGGCCCGCCGCACCGCGTGGTTCCTGGTGCGGCGCAGCCTCCAGCACGTCCCGGTGGAAGGCCGGGTCTGCCGCGAAGTGCGCACGAGGGCACGCGAATCCGAAAGCATGCTTCCATATGCGGGGTAAGGACAGCAGGCCCCCTTGTGCGCTTGCTCTCACGCGCGGGGCCGTGATGGTGTTGTCATGCTGGGAGCAGCTTCGGGCCTCGGGCAAGCAGCAAGCACCAGTGGCCACCGCAAGCGTATTGGGGGAACCAACAGGTACCGATACCGCCACTCCCCAGAACTCTCCTGGGGTGCTTTCTGATCAGAATTTCGAGGCGAATCCAGCGGTGGCGACGACGGAGGGCCAGGAGGCCCAGAAAAGGGAATTGCGGGGCAGCCTCTGTCAAGCTCCAGGGGCCGCCATAGGCGCTTGCTCACGTGTGCGGGCCGCATGCAGCGCGTCCCACGGGCCGCCGCAGCACGATCCTCCTCCTCCTCCTCCTCCTCCTCCTCCTTCTCCTCCTCCTCCTCCTCCTCCTCCTCCTCCTCCTCCTCCTCCTCCTCCTCCTCCTTCTCCTCCTCCTCCTCCTCCTCACATGCCCCACGCCCCAGGGACCGCCGCCGCAAGCCGTGGGGGGTCCTCCCGGCAGGGGCCCCCTCTTCCCTGGGGGTAATGTCGCCGGGGAGCCGCCAGAGCCAAGTCACGACGCTAAGCGTGGACCCCCTCGGTAACTCTCAGGGGCCACTGGGGCCGTCAGGGAGTTTCTCTTGTCCGAGTTACGCACAGAGACGAGCGAGGCGCCCGCCGCCTTGCGTCACTTGGATGCGGACGAACCTGGCATCGTCCGCCCCGTCGTTCGTCTGGCGATCCGCTGGACTCTCCGACTAAGGATTGTCCTCCTCCTCCTCCTCCTCCTCCTCCTCCCTCCTCATCCTCCTCCTTGTCCTCCCCTCCTCCTCCCTCCTCCTCCTCCTCCTCCCGCGTCCGCTTGCTCCCTGCCTCCTCGTCCTCCAACTCCTCCTCCTCCTCCTCCTCCTCCTCCTCCTCCTCCTCCTCCTCCTCCTCCTCCTCGTCCCTCTTCCACCCTCGACCTCTGCCTCTTTCCGCCCGTCCGCCGGCTCCGTGCCACTCCTCGCCCCCCTCTTCCTCTCCCCCGCCTTGTCCCTCTGCTCCCTCTCAGGCTGGGGCGCGGACCCCGAAGCACAGGCCGATGTAGACCATGCCGGCAGATATAGACCTCTCTGTATTCGTTTGCCATCTCTCACTCTCTCTCTCTCTCTCTGTCTCCCTCTCTCTCTCTATCTCTCTGTCTCTCTCCCTCTCTTTCTTTAGTCACTTCTCTCTCCCTCTCTCATTATCATTCTCTATTTCATGCTCTCTCTCTCTGTCTCTCTGTCTCTCTCGTTTCTCTCTCTCTCTCTCTCTCGTTTTTTTTGTTCTCTCTCTCTCTCTCTCTCTCTCCCCCCCTCTCCCGCGTAGGTCCCCCGTGACCGAGCGCAGCCGTCCGAGGCTGCCCGCCCCCCGAGGCCTCCTTCCGCTCCTCCGGGCGGCACCCGCCCCATCGCGGCTCCCTCGCGCGCCGCGCGCCGCCACGGGCGAGGGCCCGCACCGCCGTGCTCCTCCTCCTCCTCCTCCTCCTCCTCCTCCTCCCCTCCTCCTCCTCCTCCTCCTCTCCTCCTCCTCCTCCTATACCACCTCCATTTCCTCCTCCTCCTCCTCCTCCCCCTCCTCCTCCTCCTCCTCCTCTCCCTCCTCCTCCTCCTCCTCCTCCTCCTCCGCCTCCTCCTCCCTCCGCCGCCGCGGGGCTCCTGCGCGCCATGCGGGACGACGGCGTGCAGCCCGCCCAGAGCGGCGCGCGCACCAGGGGCTCTGCCCTGTCGGCGACGTCGGCACGAGCCTTCCCTTGGAGCGTGCCGCTCTGCGATCTTCCTGTTGGTCCGCGCCACGATGTTCGCGTCGATCCACGCCGCCTCGCGCAGTGGCCGAGGGCGCACGCACCACGCGGAGTCCCAGACGACGCCCCCTGGGCGCCCCCCGCGCCCAGGACCAGGAGAAGACGTCCGCCGAGACCTCCCTCTGCACGAGCTTCGAGCTGCTCTGCGCCCTCTCTGTGTGCACACCCACGCATCTTCAAGCCCCCCCCCGCGGTCCCCGTCGCTGCCCGCACTGCGGCTCCCGCTGGTCAGCCTGTCCCCTCCACTGGTGCCGCTGCCGTCGTCGGTGCCGACGGGTCCTACCGACCCGCCCGCCCGCCCCGGCTGCCATCCCTCCCCCCCCCTCTCGGCCTACGCAGGCCACGACCACGCGGGGGACCAGGGCCCACGACGACGAGGCGGACAACCGTCGCCCCTCGCCCGCCTGCCCTCACCGCCCCCGCATGCCCGGCCAAGCGCCCTCCGCAGCTGCAGTCCCGACACCGCGCACCGCGCGCTGGCGACGCTCGGCGCGACCACGTGTTTCCTGCGGGTTCTCATCGGGAGACTCCCCCAGGCGAGGAGGAGGGGGAGGAGGAGGAGGAGGGCCGAGGAAGGGGAGGAGGATGCGGAGGACGAGGAGGAGGAGCAGGAGGAGGAGGCGGAGGAGGCAGAGGAGAAGGAGGCGGAGGAGGTGGAGGAGGAGGAGGAGGAGGCGGAGGAAGAGGCGGAGGAGGAGGCGGAGGAGGAGGAGGTGGAGGAGGTAGGAGGCTGAGAGGAGAGGACGGCGGAGGAGGAGGGGGGAGGAGAGGGAGGAGGCGGAGGAGTCGGGGAGGGGCGGAGGAGGGAGGAGAAGCGGACAGGAGGAGGCGGAGGAGAGGCGGAGGAGGAGGAGGAGGTGGGGAGAGGAGGGCGGAGGAAGGGAGGAGAGGAGGGAGGAGGCGGAGGAGGCGGAGGAGGAGGAGGACGAGCCCGAGGAGGAGGAGGAGGAGGAGGAGGAGGAGGAGGAGGAGGCGCCAGAAGCGCTGAGCACCCTGCACTGCCGCGCGACGCTGCCGGCCGCGCCGCACGCGCCGTGCTGGCAGCCCTCCTCGGATCGCGCCTGCCCCTCGCAAAAGCCGCCTCTGCCTGTCGCACGGTCTCCGCCGCCCGTCGCGTCGCCTCCCGCCACGCGCACCCAGGACCCGCGCAGCCGCGCGCTGGGTCCGGGCCCGCGGGAAGGTGAGGAGGGGGCCACATGCAAACCCTACCCCTATCTCTAGCGCCTCACTTCCTCTGCCTCCTCGTACTGCCCTCACCTTCCTTCTCTGCCTCAACTTCATCTTCCCCCTAGCCGCAGCCCTCAGCCCCTTACTGCCCTACCTCTGGCGCCTCGCTTCCTCTGTCTCCTCGACCTGCCCTAACTAGGAGGCCACCTGCGAACCCGGTCCCTACCCCCTACACGATTTCTGAGGGGGACGGTGGGGTTCGGGGGGTCGTGTGGGGGGTAGGGGCAAGGTTCGCAGGTGACCCCCTAGTGAGGGCAGGATGAGGAGACAGAGGAAGCGAGGCGCCAGAGGTATGGCAGGAAGGGGCTGAGGGCTGAGACTAGGAGGAAGAGGAGGCTGAGGCAGAGAAGGAAGGTGAGGGCAGGACGAGGAGGCAGAGGAAGCGAGGCGCCAGAGGTGGGGCAGGAGGGGGGCCGAGGGCTGCGGCCACAGGAGGAAGAGGGGAGGCCGAGGCAGAGAAGAGAGGCGATCCGCAGGAGGGAGGAACGACGAGCAGGAAACAGGAAGCGCGCTTCTCCCACGTGTGCGCCGTCGTGAAGCTGCTGCGCACATCGGTCAGGCACGCCCGCCGAGCCCGCCGGTGCCAGGCCGACTCCGCCCCGCGGGCGCGGGGAGCCCCCCAGGCGGCGCGGGCCTGGCCGCGGCCGCGCGGCGGCGGGGAGCGCACGGCCGTGCCCGCACGCCTGCGGGGGGCGCGGGCCGGCGCGCGTTTGGCAACCGCCCCGCGCGAGGTTTTCGCGGATGCCGGGCGTCCGCGCCCAGGGCCTCGGAGCGGGGCGGAGGGGGAGGGAGAGGGAGGGAGGAGGGAGCGATAGAGAGGGAGGACGGGGGGAGGGAGGGAGGAGGGGGGCGGGGGAGGGATAGGAGGGGGGAGGGAGGGAGGGAGAGGAGGGAGGGAGGAGGGGATGGAGGGCTTGGGGGAGGGAGGACATGCTGCCCTCCATCACGTCTCCCAGCAACTTGTAGTACACGGGCAACATGATCAGCGTTCCGACCACCTGTGGGGCGGCGAAGAGCAGACAGGGCCCGTCCCCCTCGGACGCCAGGGGGAAAATGCGGGGAAGGAGAAGCAAGCTAGGTGCGTTCGCGTCATATGCGACGTCTTACCCCTCCCTTCCATCCCTGCCCATTGCGGAGAGCCCCTCTCTATTGGCTCAGTCGGGTGCCGAATAAGCCATTGATCCCGAAAGGGTAGACGCCGCACAGCATAGCATGGCACAGCATGGGGTAGGAGAGCACGGCAGATCGTAGCACGGCGGCATAGCATGGCGTGGCATTGCGTTGCCAAGCATTGGGTATCATAGCATTGCGCAGCAAGGCATGACATTGCATAGCGGCGCATTGCACAACACGAATTGGCATACCATGGCATGGCGATACACAAAACATAATGGCATGCCATTGCGTAATCAAACATAGCATGCCACAGCTTTGGAGAGCAAGGCTGGGCATCGCATAGCGACATTTCGTAGCAGACATGACGCCAGCGATGCAGCGGGAACACTTCTGAGAAAGACAGCAATGCGGAGATGAGGTCAGAACCGCAACAGGAACCCTACGTGTAATGACCGACAACACGGAAGGAGGCCAACGCTACCCGCGGGAGCACCATTGAGAAGGACCGAAAACGCACAAGCGAGGCCAATTCTGCAGCGGGGGAACAGGTCTGAGGTACCGAGAACGCGGACATGGAGCCGATGTTGCAGCGGGAGTACCTTTTTGGGGAAGGAGCGAGAAAGTTCGGACGGGACAAGCACACGAAAACAGATCACCTTCTGCAAGCCCTGCATGTAAGCATGAAATCGGCCCACCGGCCCCGAATAGAATTCAGAGATGCGAGGCGTGGCAGCGTTTCCAAGGCACCTGATCAGGCGACAGGCAATGGCAATGCTGAAGGTATCGATCGTGATGTACCGTGCCAGGGGCTGTGCTGTGCTGTGCCGTGCCGATTTGAGATGCGTCATGCCGCGATGAACTGCTTTGTGCCCTGTAGCGTTGTGGATGCACTGGCCCTTGACATCCGAATCCTGACCGAACTGATCTGGATCTTGAGCTCGAGCTGCCTGAGCGCATAGCTGGCCCAAAGCTGACTGCAATCGAAACGTGTGGGGCGCTCAATCAGCTCGAGCTTAAGACCAGACTCAATTCCGAAGCGGGACGAGACGACACGGGGCGCAAGGCGCATGGACGCGCCACGAGATTTGCCAGGGGAGCACTCGGGACTTGGGCATGCGCTAGGGGACGTGTCAAGGGATGTGCCGTGAACGTGTCAGGGACCTGCCACGGGACGTGCCAAGGTGCGTGTCATGGAGCGTGCCAGAGGACGTCATGACAGGGGACGTCCCAAGGGACGCTCAAGCAGCGGACGAGCCAGGGGACGTGGCAAGGGACGCGCCACGGAACGGGCAAGGGAAGCGACAGGGGACAAGCCAAGGACCGCGACAGAGGACGAGCCAGGGGAAGCGCCACGGGACGCGCCGAGGGGCGTGCTAGGGGGGCGTCACGCCAAGGGACGTCACAAGGGACGCGCCAGGAGACGCGCCAACGCGCCAAGCGATGCGCCACGGGGAACGGGCAAAGGCAAAGCAAAAGCACAGCATTTCGGCCCATGGGGCGAAAATAATCAGTGAAACACATGTTTTGAGATCGTCATTCGGTCTTGGCCGCTGGGCCGGCCAGGGCCGGCCCGCGGGGCGCGCCGCGAGGCGCCCGCGGGCGAGCGCGGGGGACGGAGGGAGGCTGAAGCATCAAGTTGAAAAGTTCGCTGACTGCTGGCAGACAGGAATGGTGGAGGACGCTCGGTTTGCCTCCACTGGTTGTGGGTGCGCTTATGGTGCCCGCCATTGGTTGTTGAAGCATCTATGGTGTCCTTCGGTGCCCACCCTGCCCCGTCCTCAGGCAGGGGCCTCGCAGATTGGCCCTCCTCCCCCCCCCCGCCTCCTCCTCCTCCTCCTCCTCCTCCTCCTCCTCCTCCTCCTCCTCCTCCTCCTCCCCCTCCTCCTTCTCTTCCTCCTCCTCCTCCTTTTCCTCCTCCTCCTCCTCCTCCCCCTCCTTCAGTGCCCACCCCGCACCGTCCACAGGGACTTCGCATCCTCCCCCCCCTTTGGTGAGAGGTGGGCGGACGGGCCGCCCTGGCGTCGCACGTGCTACGCCAGGGGCGGTGGGGATCTGGGCGCGGAGCGGTAGGGATTCCCGCCCGCCCATCCCGTCCCAGGAGGCGCCCCAAACCCAAAGAAAACACCCCGAAGATGAGGAATGGGGTGAGCAAAAGGGGGGAAGCCACACCCGGGGGGCGGTCGGTGAAGGGGGCTGGTCAAGTCAGCACCCTCGCGGTGAGGCAACGGGGCCCCGATGCCCAACGGCACCCAGAAGCAGCAGCCGCCTGTGGCGATTGAGAAGTCCTCTGGTGTGCCTGCGCTGTTGAAGGGGCCCACAAACACACACATAAATACACACAAATAAAATGGTTCCCCATATTTCCCAATCTTTTCCAAGTTTTTGTCCTCCCCCCCCCACTTCCCATATTTTCCCATATTCTCCTGGGAATCGGCGATTCATTGTGTCTGTGTTTATTTTCCCATCCTGAACTGTGTCGAAGAGGATGGGGTTAGCAGATCCTCTGGTGTGCACTGTCAGGGTGAGCCCCGGGCCTGTGAGCACGGGTGGGCCGGCGCACACAGAGTAGTAGTGCATCCTCTGGTGTGCCTGCGCTGTGTCGAAGATCGGGAGCGGCAAAGAGGGGGGCGTCAAAGAGGGGGGGGTGCAAATCATGACCGGCGGCATGTGCGCGGCCCAGCGGGGGGGCCAGGGACGTAATGAAATAAGAAGAGGCGCCATGAAATCTGGGGAAATATCATGGCCCCCGCCATGATATCCACCCCTCCTAGTCATCACCCCCCTCTTTTCCGCTTCCGAGAAGAGGGTGAGGTTAACATATCCTCTGGTGTGTCATAGTGCCAGGGTGAACACTGGGCCTGGAATCGCGGATCGGCCGGTACACACAGTAGTAGTAGTAGTAGTAGTAGTAGTAGTAGTAGTAGTAGTAGTAGTAGTAGTAGTAGTAGTAGTAGTAGTAGTAGTAGTAGTAGTAGTAGTAGTAGTAGTAGTAGTAGTAGTAGTAGTAGTAGTAGTAGTAGTAGTAGTAGTAGTAGTAGTAGTAGTAGTAGTAGTAGTAGTAATAGTAGTAGTAGTAGTAGTAGTAGTAGTAGCAGTAGTAGTAGTAGTAGTAGTAGTAGTAGTAGTAGTAGGAGTAGTAGTAGCAAATCCTCTGGTGTGCCTGCGCTGTGTCGAAGAGGGTGAGGTTAACAGATCCTCTGGTGTGTCATAATGCCAGGGTGAACACTGGGCCTGGAATCGCGGATCGGCCGGTACACACAAAGTAGTAGTAAATCCTCTGGCGTACCAGCGCTGTGTCGAAGAGGGTGAGGTTAACAGATCCTCTTGGTGTTAGGTCGGACACGTCCCCCATACAGGCAGATTTTTGGGGAAACCATCAAAAATTATTCAAATATGGACAAGAATAATCATATAAAATCCTCCCCGTACTATTCTTTGACTATTTGGGAATATTCCTCCTGTAGAGGGGCAAGCCCGACTTAACTCTGGTGTGCAATCCCAAGGTGAACGCCGGGCCTGGAAGCGCGGATAGGCCGGTACACATCAAAGGGAGACTCCAGGGCGTTGCTCGCCATCTGCTCTCGCCCAAGCGCCCACAGCCCTCGACACCCAGCAGGAGACGGTGAATCTTCATGGCGCTCTCGGCGCCAACGTCGTGAAGGAGTTCGGCGTGGTCGCAGGACCTGCCGCCGACGGACAATCAAGAGCAAGGTGACCGCGCATGCCGCATAGCGGGAACAGCTGACCTGACGGAGCCCTAATGGTGGCTCCTGGAACGGCCGCCGCCCCTCTGTTGGGCAGGGGTCCGCTCCATGTCACGGGCCCTGTGGTGGCACCGTGCCCCTGTCCCGCGGCCGTACCCTATGGCGGCTCTGGCTTCTGCTCCTATGATCCCGTGGACCCCCAGAACGAGCATCACGAAGATCTTCCCTTCCACGACGTTGCTCGCCGAAGCCTCCCGTCATGGCGAGTAGACCGCTCGGTTGCGCCCGCAGGGACCTACGGAGCAGATGCAAACCACCTAAAGGGGCCTGAAAGGGCGGCCAAAACTTAAGGGGACTATCAAAACCCTCCCGCCATCCCCCTCCCAACTTCCATGAATTCACTGAAGTCAATGTAGGGGCACTGGACGGCAGGCAGGGATTACGAGTCCCGATCACATTCCAGACTTGAGAGAGGTTGAAGTATCAATTTGTAAGTTCACTGACTGTTAGAGAACATGAATGCTGGAGGACGTTTGGTGTACCTCCGTTGGTTGTAGGCTTATGGTGCCCACAGCCTGGTGTGTGAAGGACCTATGGTGTCCTTCAGTGCCCAGCCCGTCCACAGGGACTTCGCATATGGACCTCCTCCTTCCCCGCTTCCTCCTCCTCCTCCTCCTCCCTCCTCCTCCTCCTCCTCCCCTCCTCCTCCTCCTCCTCCTCCTCCTCCCCCTCCTCCTCCTCTCCTCCTCCTCCTCCTCCTCTCTCCGCCTCCTCCTCCTCCTCCTCCTCTCCTCCTCATCCTCCTTATGTGTTCCTCCTCCTCCTCCTCCTCCTCCTCCTCCTCCTCGTCCTCCTCCGTGACCCGTGACTCGTGACCCACCGGAAAGGAACGCGAGCGTCACTGTGCCGACTCGCCCCTGGCAACGCCATCTCCGCCAACTCCCGGGCTGGGCACCTCAGACCTCCTCCTCCTCCTGCTCCTCCTCCTCCTGCTCCTGCTCCTGCTCCTGCTCCTCCTCTCCCTCCTCCTCCTCCTCCTCCTCCTCCTCCTCCTCCTCCTCCTCCTCCCTCCTCCTGGTCCTCCTTCCTCCTCCTCCTCCTCCTCCTCCTCTCTCCTCCTCCTCCTCCTCGCCTCCTCCTCCTTCCTCTCCCTCCTCCTCCTCCTGCTCCTCCTCCTCCTCCGCCTCCTCCTCCTGCTCCTCTCCCTACCTCCTCACCCTCGCTCTCGCCTTCTTGCTCCCCCTGCCAGACAAGCCCCCCCCCCGGCTCGCCTGCGTCATCGACTGGTAGATGGCCTCCCAGAACACGATCTTGATCTTGCAACGTGCGGGCGTGGGGGTCTGGGAAGAAGAAAAAGCAGGGCGCCTTATCCTCCTCCTCATCCTCCTCCTCCTCCTCGTCCCTCCTCCTCCTCCTCCTCCTCCTCCTCCACCCTCTCCCCCCCTCCTCCTGCTCCTCCGAGGGTGAGCGAGGGCGGAGTCAGGGAGACCTTCCTCCCCTCCTCCTCCTCCTCCTCCTCCTCCTCCTCCTCCTCCTCCTCCTCCTCCTCCTCCTCATTCTCCTCCTCCTCCTACTTCCTCACCACTTCTGACTCTGAAGCTGAAAATGTGGCAATAGTTTCACATATGGAGGGCGGCAGGTTTTCCTCATGTGGCTCTCGCTTTGGCACGGCGCACATTCGATCTAAACAGTTGCAAGACTTTCTTCGGATTGAAGACGGGTGGTTTTCAACATGTGCCTCGCGCCTCAGCGCGGCGTACATTCGCTTTAAACGTTTGCAGTAAGTTCACGGATTGAGGGCGGGTGATGTTCAAACGTGTGGCTCTCGCCGCGGCGCACATTCGCCTTTTGATGGAAAAACATGTGCAAGAGCTTCGCGGATTCAGGGCGCGTGGTGCTCAAAATGTGGCTCTCGCTGTAGCGCGGCGCACATTCTGTTTAAAACGTTGCAGGAGCTTCCCGGATTGGGGGCGGGTTGTTTTAAACATGTCGCTCTCGCCTTAGCGCAGCGTGCATTCGTTTGACAAGTGCAAGAACTTCACATATTGAGGGCGGGTGGTTTCCAAAATGTGGCTCCGCCTTAGCGCGGCGCACATTCGTTGTAAACATGTGCAAGAGTTTCACGGGTTGAGGGCGGGTGGTTTTCAAAATGGGGTTCTCGCTATAGCGCGGCGCACATCTGTTTTAAACAGGTGCAAGAGCTTCACGGATTGAGGGTGATTCCTTTTCAAAATGTGGCTCTCACCTGAGCGCTGCGCACATTCGCTTTGAAAAACCAAGAGCTTCACGGATTGAGGGCGGGTCGTTTCCAACATGTGGCTCGCGCCTCAGCGCTGCGCACAGTCGCTTCTTTTCTGTTTAAAAAAACTTCAAGAGTTTCACAGGTTCCCATCATCAACATATCAGAAATGGTGTGTTGAAGGGATCAGGATTATGCGGGCGCAGTAATTACGTTGAGTCTCTGTGTTGACGTCCTAAGAAAAGCGTTCTGACACGATTCAGGATTGTCAAGACGCAACAGTCACGCTGATCCGTGGCGTTGGAACCCCGAGAACAATTTTATGGCATGATTCAGGATCTTCAAACGGGTGCCTTCCAACGAGGTAGTTCCATCAATGGAAATGAACCGTTGCAGGGGCCTATGAAGAGGGAGCTTGGAGGGAGGGTTTACTCCAACATCGTTGATGACCCTTGGGTTTACACTGGTCCTCCTCCTCCTCCTCCCTCCTCCTCCCCGCCTAACGTTCGTATGCCTTCTCCCTTCCTCCTTTCCCACTCCCTACGTCTCACCCCTGACTCCCCTGTTCCCCTTCCCTGTCCATGTATTGCTCTTCGTCGTCGCCGTCCATCGTCGTGGGCGCCTTGCTCTGCTGCCAGCTGTCCACGAATGCGCCGAAGCGCACCAGCTCCGCCGACCCGCCCCGGAGGAGGGCGATCTGCTCCTAGCCCGCCCGCGAGCGAGGTCGTTGTCGTTGTCGTCGTCGTCGTCGTCGTCGTCGACGCGCTCCCGCGCTCTCGGAGGAGCCACCGTACGTCAGATGAGATCGTCAGGCATCTCGGGCACGCAGGACGTGGAAGGCAGCAGTAAGGCACTCCGTGCTGGTATGGTGATTAAGCGGCGCGGCGCCACGCGAGCGGAGGAGGAGGAGCAGGAGCAGGAGGAGGAGGAGGAGGAGGAGGAGCAGGAGGAGGAGGAGGAGGAGGAGCAGGAGGATGATGATGATGATGATGATGATGATGATGAGGAGGAGGAGGAGGAGAAGGAGGAGGAGGAGGAGGAGGAAGAGGGGAAGGACCAGGAGGAGGAGGAGGGAGGAGGAGGAGGAGGAGGAGCAGGAGGAGGAGGAGGAGGAGAGGAGGAGGAGGAGGAGGAGGAGCAGGAGGAGCAGAGGAGAGACGGAGGAGAGACAGAAAGAGGAGGAGGAGGAGAGCAGCAGCAGGAGGAGGAGGAGGAGGAAGCAGAAGCGGGAGGAGGAGGAGGAGCAGGAAGAGGAGGAGGAGGAGAGGAAGGACCAGGAGGAACAAGAAAACGAGGATCAGGAGGAGGAGGAGGAGGGGGAGGAGGAGCAGCAGGAGGAGCAGGGGGAGAAGAAGGAGGAGGAGGAGGAGAAGAAAGAGGAGGAGGAGGAGGAGGAGGAGGAGGAGGAGGAGGAGGAGGAGGAGGAGAAGGGGGAGAAGGAGGAGGAGGTCCGTAGCCATTTTGGCTCAAGGGGCCTTCTCCTGAACTTCCAACCTCGCTCGAGCGATTGTAGCGTGTTGGTTTCAGGGCCCTTGAGGCTCACTGGCTTGGGGTTCGCGACCCCACTGGTGTTTTCGTGCAAGCGCGGGGCGCATGGCGGCCAAGCCCAATGGCTGGCAGTGCGGCTCGTGTGGCTACTACAACTTCGGGTTCAAGGCAAAGTGCAAGCAAGCAGGTTGCACGGGTCCCAATCCGCTCTTGTCCAATGGCGTTCCTCCTTGGCATGCTCCTCAGCCTCGTGGGTTCTGGGCCTCGGGACCACCACCTCAAGGGGGACCTCGTGGAGCTGGCAGCCAGGGAGGAGGTGGAGGAGGAAAAGCTAAAGGTAAGAAACAGGCTCTCACCCCCGAGCAGCAGGCCCCGTGGCTCGAGATGTCCGAGCCTCAGTTCCTGGCAGCCAGCCAGGCGCTTGATCAGTCGTCTAAGGACAAACTCGTCGGGCTACGATGGCGTGCTAATTTGGGGGTCACCAGCCTGGCCACGGTCAAGGAGCTCAAGTCCGCCCAGTCCGAGGTGGACCGTAAGGCTCAGCTCTTGTGCGATGCTCAGGGGGGTTTGGCAAAGAAAGAAAAGGCTGCCAAGGATGCGTTTGAGGCCCTCCACAAGCATCGCCTCAAAATCCAGCGTCTGGAGGAGGAGGTTAAAGCAGCTGTGGAGGAGGCTCGGTGTGCGGCAGCTGGCAGGGGCGGGCAGGGGGCGCCGACGCCCGCGACCGCCGCACCTCCCCAGGGAGCGGCGCTGCTCGCGCAGCAGCTCGACGCGGCGCTGGGGGAGGTGCCGCATGGCGCGCTGGGGGCCATCGAGGGGCCGCTCAAGGCGCTGCTGGCGGCGCTGCGCCCCCCAGCGCCAGCGGCGGCGGCACCCGCTGCTTCCCCCGCCGTCGCCCCCGCCGCAGGAGAAGGAGGAGCAGGAGCAGGTGCAGCAGCGGTCGGAGGGCCTGGTCTCCCTGGTCTCCCTGGTCTCCCTGGTGCTGATGTGCTCGGGGCTCTTCCAGGCCCTGCTTCAGGAGTTCAGGCAGTGGACGACTCTGATATGGATGAGGATGACGCCGATGATTTGGACGATGCCTGGGCCGACGATGCGGGGTCAAGGCCGTGGGCGCATGTTGACACTGGCGCCAAGCGTGCCATCAGCCACCGTATATGGGATGAGATGGAGGAAGCATGTGGGGGTGATCCTGAGCGCCTCGCTTCTCTGGCAGAGCTCAAGGCCACTGTCATCAAGAAGCCCAAATGCGGGGTTTAGCAGCTGGTCAGTCATTACCGCTAACGTGAATGCGTATTCGTCTCTGCAGCCACTCTTGGTCCATGGTGAGTTTAAGGCTGCAGATGCTATCCTTGTCCAGGAAACTCACCTATATGGCCACCGATGTGCGGAGTCTGAAGCAGAGCTGGGCAAACTTGACTGGTGTGCTCGATCGTCTCCCGCTGATGATGTGGTCGAGGGTAATCATGGGCATGGGGGCCTCATAACTATGTGTCCTAGAATGCACGGCATTTCGAAGTTAGAGACCATGTCCACGGAGGTTCTGGTTCCTGGTAGAGTATCTATGATGTGCCATTCTGGCGTTGCCAAGCACGGGGTCCTCGTTGTGAACGTGTACATCGTCAGCGGTGAAGGCATGGGTGCTAGAAATTTCCAGATTCCTTTGGAGTTGGCTGAGCGCCTTCGCGGTGTGAATATGCCGTATATAGCCGGAGGTAATTTCAACTGTACACCGCATGAAGTTCTCGAATCGGGTATAGTGAAGTACTTTGAGGCTGACATGTTCCATCCTGCTGTGGCCACCTTCTCCAGTGGACGTACGATTGATTTCTTCGTCGTGTCGAATCAGCTGGTGGTTGACAAGGTCGAGGCGCTGGTGGACATTCAGATTAGTACGCACTCGCACGTGGCCGTTCGTTTGCAGATTTCGAGTGATGCAGTGCGGCCGCGTGTGTGCATTGTTCCTGTGCCTCGTGCTTTTCCTGTCGGTCGCCCCATTGGTTGTCAGCGTGGTGAGCATGATAGTGCTTGGAGGGATGTAGGCCAGAAGGTGGAAGCTCAGTTGTTGAATTGCAATCAGAACGGCTCCCCAACGTGCTCTTCTACCCGTCCTGTGCTGTCGAATGCGTGGAACTGTTTTCTTCGCCAGGCAGAGTTCGAGCTATGTGACGTATATGATGTTGTAGGAGAGGATGAGCATAAGTACCAGGGTCGTGATCAGCCTCTTTGTCCCAAGTGGGTCTCAGTGTTGGCGCCGAAGGTCCCCAAGTTCCCAAAGGCGCCGCCTGAAGCTCTGTGGCTGCGCGCTGTCTCGGCTAGCCTGCACTTTGCGTCGTGCTCTGCTCAGCCGCTCACTCGTGTCACCGCATTGAGGGCTCTTGCTCGCAAGCAGGCAACGGCGCCTGCTAGTGTGCAGACAGGCGCAGGACCTGCGGGTGAATGGTGGGGATGTTTCCAGATCTTCGGAGCCGAGTTCTGGGATTGCGAGATCCTCGTGGTCCTGGCGGACATTACCAAGAAGGTGGCCCTCAAGTTGGCCAAAAGTGATGAAAATCATCGTCAAGCTAAGTTTCGAGCGTGGGTTGATGAGCAAGCTGTCGGAGGGGCTGGAGGGCTCCACAGGATCACGAAGCTCCCAGAGGGCTTTCACGACACCAGCACTGAGTCGCTTTTTCGTCCTCGTGATCGGCAGCAGCAGGTGGACAAGATACAGGAGGAATGGAGCAGGTGGTGGAGGGTCGGAGAGTGGCACAAGGGCCTGAGTTGGCCCGAGGATCTTGGTGTTCGGCCAGAGCGTCCATGTGCCGGGCATCTTCGAAAAGTTTTGAGGACCTTCCCCAAGCACACTGGCATGAGTTTCTGTATGATTAGGCCGCAGCAGTTGTCCATGCTGTGCGATCCTGCTCTGGAAGTGTTTATCGACATCCTGATGGCCGTCGAGGCGTCGGCCGAGTGGCCGAAGTTTGCCTCGAAGATCGCCTTCTTGTCCAAGCGCCTGGGCGGTGTGCGCCCCATAGCGCTAATTAGCGTGCTGGCTCGGGTTCAGGCACGCCTCCGCCGCCCGATAGCTCGTGAGTGGGAGTCTCGCAACGATCGATCGTATTTCTGGGCCTCCAAGGGGAGATCGTGCGATCGAGCCGTCTGGCAGCAGACGGCCTGGTCTGAGTATGTGACAACTAAGGCTAAAGGCTCCACTAAGGGCATTTGGGTCTCTGGTATGGTTCTCTTGGATCTGATGAAAGCCTTTGAACAAGTGGAACATCACTGGCTCTTGGAGGCTGCTGTGGCTACTGGATTCCCTCTCTGGCAGCTTAAGCTGAATGTTGAGTTATATCGTGCTGGGCGTTTTTGTTGTTTGGGCCAAGTCGTCTCGTCTCCGATGATGGTTGAGCAGACCATTCTACCAGGGGACGGCTGGGCTACTTGCATGCTCAAGCTGATTTTGGTTCGGCCGCTTGACTCCATGTACAGAATGCACCGTACCGTCGTCCCCACCATTGTCGTCGATGACTTGCTATTCCACAAGATTGGCACGCAATCTAGAGTCACGCGTGAGCTGGTCCAGGCGTCGTTCGACTTGCAGGAGGCTCTCGCTGCAGTGGATTTACGTGTGCATATTGACAAATCACGTGTGTTGTGCAATGAGCAGTGTGTGCGTGATGAGGTTGCACGACGTCTGCAGGCGAAAATGGGCACAAAAGCTACACTGCATGAGCGTAACCTCGGAATTGATTTCTCTTGTGGGCGGCGTGTCGGGCATGCAGTACGCAAATCTCGGATTCAAGGTGCTCGTCAGCGCCTGAGGCGGATTGGCCTCATTCGCACGGGACAGAAGAAACGAATAGGAGTTCGGAAGGTTGCTCGTTCGGGTTTGGAGGCGAGTATGTCATATGGGATGAATGTCACAGGATGCTCGACTTCGAACCTTGAGACGATGCGTAGCACCGCGCTTGCGTGTCTCACTGGGGCCACCGCTGGGAAGTCCCGCACTCTTGCCTTGATGCGCGAGAAGGATGCTGACCCGATCTTTCGGGCCACCTTGATGCCTGTGCTCACGCTCTGCCGAGCTATATGGGAGGGGTGGGTGCCGAGGCATGTGGTGCGGGATGGGCTGGAAGGTAGTTCGCCGGTCTCGCTCTGGACTCAAGTGTCTGGTCCTTTCAGTGCGTGTCGGCTGTCGCTGGCTCGCGTCGGCTGGTCGATACGCTCCGCCTTTGAGTGGACTACGCATGAGGGTTTAGACCTTGATGTCAGTGTGCTCTGTCCTCGAGTGATCCGACACTATTTAGTTCAGGCCGCTACGGCCTGGCAATGGCGACAGGTGGCGAAGCATGATGATTTGAAACATCTGGAGTTTGGTGCGGTTTGGGTGCCCCTGGTCCAGGCTGTCTCTAGCGGACGGCCTCGCTGTGGCCAAAATCGGGACCTTCCGACCCTGGGACCCGAGGCGCGTGCGTACCTTCGTTCGTGCATTGTTGGTGGGCAGTGGCCCATGGTCAGGAAGTTTGAAGCTAGGAAGGCTTTGAGCAATGAGTGTCTCATTTGCCGCAAGCCTGGTACTCTTGTCCACAGGCACTTCGAGTGTAATTTATGTCAGGAGCTACCGTGCCCTGATGCGTTTACTCCGCTGGTTCAGGCTCAGGATCGGTCCCAGGTCCGAGTGCTTCTGGAAAGGGCGCTTTGGCCCATCCCGCGGACCTCGTGGAGGGCCCCTGCTCAGGACACTGTTGTCTGGCATCAGCATGCGGGGCCTGGGGTCATAATTGCCAAGGAAGCCTACCTGGACGGTTCGGCCTTTGAAGGCCAGTGGAGTAGTTTGAGTTGTACAGGCTGGGCCGTCGTTACTCTGCGTGATGAGGCCCCTCTCGGTGTTGTTGACATTGTGTACTGCACGTGTTCGCAGTCTGTGTTCGACATCGACGGGGCCGAATTGGAGGCCTTAATCTTCTTGATTCAGAATTCGCTGCCTCCGATCACTGCCGTCACTGATTCTGATTTTGTGTTTCGTGGAGTGACCGAGAGAGGGGAAAGGGCCACCACGGCCCATTCCTCCGCCTGGGCTTGCCTCTGGCGGGCCTTCTGGAGGGCCCTGGCTGATTTCGGCGGCCTGTGCGAGGCTGGTCTTTCGTTGCGGAAAGTCAAGAGTCACTGCACGATGGCTGACGTGGATGCGGGCCGCATCACACGGCGAGACCGTTTCGGCAACTTCCAAGCCGACGTTTGGGCGAAGTTTGGAGGCCAGCTTGCGCGTGCGCCTGTCGAGGATAGGAAGCGCATGCAGCAGGCCGAGCAGTTTGTCGAGCAGGTGGGGCACAGGATTGGGGAGGTGGGCGCGCATGTGGACGGACGTGACACGACGCATGTTGCGCGCCGCACGCGTGTGAGCGCGCCCCCTCTCCTCATTGTTGTCCCTGCTCAGCTGCCTCATGATTTTAGAGGGCCTTCCAGGAAACCCTGGTGTGCTCGTTGTCGTGCTGTGGCCCCCGTGTCCGAGGTCTGCCCTGGGTCGATCTCGACGCGTGCGCGTGATGCCAACGCGCGCTTGCACGAGCAGGGTTTGAAGGTGCATCGTTTAGTTGTTTTTAGGGAGGAGGAGTCCCTTCAGGATGCGGCCCATCCCGTGGTTGCGTGTACGCTCTGTGGTGCTCACAGTGCGAAGCAACTCAAGGGATTCCTCGCCCCGTGCTGCAAGCCTGGAGAGTGGGGCAGGCGTGCCGTCCGAAGGATGTGCCAGGGCTACCTCCCAGGCGTGGCTGGGAAAGTTCCAGCCGTTGTTGTTCCCCTAGTGTAGGGACTTCCCGCGTGGACAGTTGCGCCCTCAGAGGGGGGCTCCACAGCTTCGGGAAGAAGAAGAAGAAGAGAAGGAGGAGGAGGAGGAGGAGGAGGAGGAGGAGGAGGAGGAGGAGGCGAAGGAGCAGGTGGAGCGTGGCCCGAGGGGGCGATCCTGGTTCCGCACCGCGGCGGTCAGGCACTATGGGGGGGCCGCCGGAGACCTTCACGGCGAGGCAGCGCGAGCTTCAGAGCTGCTCCGACTGCGGAACAGGAGAAGCAGGAGGAGGAGGAGGAGCAGGAGCAGGATGATGATGATGATGATGATGATGATGATGATGATGATGATGATGATGATGATGATGATGATTATGATGATGATGATGATGATGATGATGATGATGATGATGATGATGATGATGATGATGGTGATGATGATGACGATGATGATGATGATGATGAGGAGGAGGAGGAGGAGGAGGAGGAAGAGGAGGAGGAGGAGGAGGAGGAGGAGAGGAGAGGAGGAGGAGGAGGAGGAGGAGGTCGATCCGAAGCCGACGGCGACGGCGGCGGCGGCAGCAGAAGCACAGAGGGAGACGACCTGGTGCGCTCGAGGAGGCGCCGCGACGGCCGAGAGATCCCGCGGCACGCCCGGAGCTCGGCATAGCCCAGGGAGAGAGGGCCGAGGCGAGCGGCGGGCTCGCGAGGAGCGCTGCGGCCGAGAGCGCCTGGCACGAGCGACCCCGCTCGGGAACATCGCGCTCCGAGTGATCGGGACGCCCGCACCCGAGCGCGCAGCTGCGGGGCAAGAGGCGCACCGTGGCCGGAGGAAGCCTGTCCCTTCCTTACAAGGCAGTTCTTACACATCGGTATATATATATATATATTATATATATATATATATATATATATATGATTTTTACATGATTTATTTATATATTATATATGATTTTACATGATTTTACATGACTATAATATATGTCCCTTCCTTACAAGGCAGTTTTTTAATACATCGGATATATATATATATATATATATAATATATTATATAATATATATATATATATGATTTTTACATGATTAGTTTATGAATAAACTTATGCATTAACTCATCGTTGCTTTTAATTCTAAAAGCCCCTTATATGCATTTTAATACATGATCCGCACGCGGAGCATGTATAAAAAGAACACGGCACTGTATGCAGCGTTCCCTGCACGTCTCGGGCCGGGCGAAGCGGGGGGCTAGCAAAGGGCGGGTTTGAGAATCCGCCCACGTAGCTGATTTTCCCGGCGCCTCCGGGCGCCGGAGGCGGCCATGTATCGAGGAATGGGCCCCTCGGTGGGGCCGAAGCCAGCTGCATGCAGCAGATTTCGTACCCCCCCTTTCCCGATCCCCCCCTTTCGTCCGTCCCGAACGTCGGTCGGATGTAGATAAAAACATGATGGAGCAGGACTACCTACCAAAACACCCCTACCCAACCCGAAGACCCGGATTTCGAGTAGGGGGGGGTACGGGATCCGTATGTGTGTTTTCAATGTTCCCCGGCCCCCCCCCCCCGCACTGGAAGTGGAGGGCAGATTGAGGCCCGCGGGTTGGGTTGGGGTGGTTTGGTGGGTGGTGAGAGTAGGAAGGCGGATCAAGTAGATTGGTAGCAGTCCTTCCCAGGGAACAGCAGAGCACAGCAAAGGCATGGCGGCTCTTGCAGTAGGACGGCGCTTTTGAAGCAGGTCGGGGTCTTGGAGCCCCAAAACAGCGTTCGACGGCCGGCGCGTACGGTGGCACCCTAGCTGCGGAGCGAGCCAGGAGCAGTGCGGCGCTCCCCGGGCGCAGCCCCGCGGTCTGCTGCCGATCGGCCTACTGCAAGTGCCGCCAGCTGCAGCGAAGAGTGGCCCGGCGGCTGCCCGTCTGTGGCTGGGCGGCCCGCGGGAGAGATGGGAGCCGGGCGGATTCCGTGGGACACGGGCCTCGGCTCTGGGCCCATTCCCATCTGATCGGTCCGATTCGACATCGATTCCAGCCAGCTCGATCCGACTCGACCCCGATGCTCCGACGATCCGAGGCGTCTCAGAGTCTGGACAAGGCGCTGTTTCGCAACCATCGGGACGTGCTCAGGCGAGCCTTCACCTCAGCTACCTCCAGGGCCTCCAGGGGGACACGTGGAACTCCACCCATCGGTCTCCCCACCGCGCCATCAGGATGCGAGCCGGACCTCTGGAGTCGCCGTCGGCGAGGCGCAGACGCCGGAAGGCACCTCGAGACTGGAAAGCCGTCGAGGCCCGACGGAAACGTCCCAAAACAGCGCGAACCTCGAACCCGTTCCCCCCGTGAGCCCATCCCCCCCCCCTAACAGTGGCGTTGACACCCTCCGGCTCCTCCGGCTCCTCCTCCGGCTCCTCTGGCTCCTCTGGCTCCTCCTCCTCCTCCTCCTCCTCCTCCTCCGCCTCCTCCTCCTCCTCCTCCTCCTTCTCCCCCTCCTCCTCCTCCTCCTCCTCCTCCTCCTCCTTCTCCTCCTCCTCCTCCCCCTCCTCCTCCCTCCTCCAGCACTGCTGCCTTGGCGCGGGCTCCCGCGCGGCGCGCTCCCGGGGGGGCTTTGCCCTCGGCCCGTCCCCGCCCTCCGGAGCAGAAGCAGGCGGAGGGCGAGCGGAGGCCGGCGGAAGCAGCACGGCGGCTCCGCGGGCAGCAGAAGCCGGCGGAAGGCCACCGAAGCGAGGCGTCGAAGTCTCCGAAACAGATACAGTCGGGGCGCTGAAGAAGGAACCCTTCTCGTGGGGGAGGGGCTCTGTGCTCCCTGAGTGTTTCAAAGTTTGCCTTGGGTGTTCCTGAGGTTTTCCATGGGAGATCGAGGTTGAACTTATGGGACAAAGGGGCCTCGTTCCTTATTCAGGGTTCCTTGGGTCAACGCCTCGACTGTAGCGCACACTCATGCCAGATTCATCCGTCGGTGCCCCCCCCCCTTCCGCCCCAGAGGTCCAGGGTTGGCGGCGGCTCTGACGAGGTGCACGTCGACCGCAGTCTTCGCCGCGCGTGCCAACTTTGAATTTTGGGGAGAGGGAGTGTCCATTACTTGCTTCCCTTTACCATCAGTCAGGGGCGCCGACAAGGTGGATAGACCCATCATGTATCCGAATCGTTAGGTCTTACCGCCTGACGCCAGTTGCTTCGAAACTTCGTCGCCCTAGGCGGGTTCGTCCATGCGAGTTCTGCTGGGACCGCACGGGCGCATTCAAGAATGGGTCCGTTCGGGGCTGTATGACCCATCGTCTGGCGACAGTGACGATGGCGTTTTGTCCAGCCTGACGCGTCATGAAGAAAGGCTGGTCGGTAGCTCTTATGGCAGGCCGTCAAACTCAAATATAGAGTCTGCCCGAAGGGGCCTGAAAGCAGAGATGCGGGCCCTGCCGCCATGCGGCTGGCCAGAAATTTGTAGATGTGGGCCCCGTTGATGTGCGGCTGGCCACAAGAGCCTTGCCGCCATGCGGCTGGCCAGAAATTTGTAGATGTGGGCCCCGGCGATGTGCGGCTGGCCACAAGACTTCTTGCGCCGTCGGTGGATCTTGTGGCGCTCCTGGGGACCTCTCCTGGCTCCCAGGGGGACTTTTCCGCTGCAGGGTTGTGGGGGGCCACCTTGAAACGAGCGAGGGGCCCGAAAGCATAAGTTAGTAACAAAATAGTGCGCACAAGTCAGCCGTACACCAGCTCACCATTTGCGACACTAAGATGCGACACCAATGCTAGATGTGCAGCGTCGTGAACCACCTGCGGGCTGATCGACCCAGCGATGTTCAGCCTGTCCGCTGAATGCGTGTGCAAGGAGTGTACCTCGTCTGCCACGAAGTAGGCCTCACATTTAGTCTGGCTCCTCGTCCGCAACGTGAGACTACCAGTTGACAGGTCCAGGGCGCTGAATCTATAGTTTTTCAATTTCTGGTCGCTGTTCCACTGGCTGCTGAAATACACGCCGCACCATCGGAGGAAGCACTCGAAGAGGAGTAGTGCGGTGGGCTGCGCGGCCGTGCCAGGGACATGTCTGTAAAGCCCCAGCTGGAGCACGAACAGGCCAAACGATACCGCCTGGAAGGAGGACAGCGCACCCTCTGGCATAGTTTTGGCGAAGGCCTTCAGGAGGTAGATGTAGGCGTCGAAAGCGAGCATGCCTGCGTCGCCAAAAGATACCTCCAGTTGGACCCGTTGGTCTCGAAACACCTTGCGGAAGGCCTCTTGTCGGCCTTTTAGGCACTTCATCTCGTCGTCCGTGCTGACCACTATGATTTCAGACTGGAACTCTGGGACATGCTTGACGTCGACACTGTTGCACGAGAAAGTAAACTGCAACACGTCGAGGTTCTGCAGCCTCTTGCGCTGCAAAAGCTCGAGGCCGTTTATCCTGTCGTTCAGCTGCATCTTCTGCACGGCGCTCTCTAATCCGCCCTGCACGAATATGTTCACGTCCGACCCTGTGAGCACGTAGTTGCGTGGCCAGTCGTCTGCGCAACCTGGAGTCGATAGGCCAGGCATAGGCGCCATGGAGCCGCCCATCTCCGACTTCAGGCGCTCTCTGTTCCCGCCAGCGGGCATCATGAATGCCACGAGGGAGAGCTGCGCTGCCTTCTTAAGCCGTCTTTGGCGCTCAGGCGCCGCCGCGAGCTTGTGCACGACGTCGAGGTCGGCCAGATCGCTGGCCGAGCACTTGGCGCACACGATCGTCCGCACATTGACCAACGGGTGCATCACCTGTGGCAGAAAGGGGGCGGCCTTCCACTGCTGCACCGGCGGGGGCAGGTCAACCAGCAACGGCGGGGGCGCGTCGACGGGGCCGTAGTAGGGCTCCGGTGACGTTCCACGGCTTGGCGCAGATGGCGTCTTCTGAGGCGACGGCGAGCGACCACACGACATGGGCCTCGCTCGCCAAAAGAGCAGCGCTGCAGAGAGAGAAGAATGCTGCAGTAAGCAGGCGCAAACGAAGGCGCGCTTCACCCCAGGGCCCCTTGAGACCGAGTGGCTGTGGACCTCCCGAGCCGGCGAAGTGATGTGTGCAGTGTGCCGACGCCTGATGGGACCAGACCCACACGGACATGCATGTTTAACAACTTACACGAGACGGCCGCCTCCGCACCCGTTACAAAGAACTGTTGCCAGGGCACCTGGTTTGCAAGTGGACGGTATTAAGCCATATGTAAGGGTACGGCGCGCCTCGATCGGGAACCAGCAGCCAGGGCGGGCTAGACAGCGCGGGGGCGCAAACAATACGCTTCATCCTGGCGGGCACTGGCTGGGGTAATCTTCTGGTCTGTGCCGTGAAGCGGAGTGCCCGGCCCTTGGAGTGGACAGCGTGTCCAACTACAACCAATTAACTATTTTGCGAATGAGAGCGGGCACTGGCCGGAATAACTTTTGACCTGTGCCGTGAAGCGAAGTGCCCGGCCTTTGGAGTGGACAACGCGTCAAACTACAAGCATTTGAATATTTTGCGAATGAGAGGTTTGACTACAGTGGGGGCCAATCCAGAAGAAACCTTCCACAAGAAACCCAACCCGGAGACCCAAGGACATCAATAAACTTCTGGTGTGGGAAAAGCACTCTTTCCATCGCAAGGCCACCGAAACCCAGGAAATCCAGGGCACCCTGGAGGCAAGCAGGGTGTTTCTTGGTATGGGTCTCCATTGTATGTGGGCTCGTCTGCGTTCGTTGAGGCCCAGGTTCGCACGCCTGCGCTCGGCAACAAAAACGATGCCGCGCAGGAACGCGCGCGCCGTGGGCTGCTGGAACGCCCGCGCCCTGCAAACAATGCCGTGCTGGAGACCGCGCGCCGCGGGCTGCTGCAACGATCGCGTTCTGTGAAAAATCCGGTGCTGGAGCGCGCGCCGTGGAGCAGGAGGAGGAGGAGGAGGATGAGGAGGAGGAGGAGGGAGGAGGAGGAGGAAGAGGAGGAGAAGGAGGAGGAGGAGGAGGAGCAGGAGGAGGAACAGGAGGAGGAGGGGGAGAGGAGGAGGAGGAGGAGGAGGAGGAGGAGGAGGAGCAGGAGGAGGGCTGCTGCAACGGTCGCGTTCTCTGAAAAGTGCAGTGCTGGGAGCGCGCATCACGCGGGCTGGTGGAGTGCTGCCCTCCGAAAGGTTTGCTGCCGGAGCGAACGTCGCGCGTTGCTGGATCCGTGTCTGCAGTATGAGAAGCTTCAGGAGAGGTTTCCATCGTAAGATCTACGCGCTGGAGCGGCACCCCACTTAGAGCTTTCTCCTCCTCCTCCTCCTCCTCCTCCTCCTCCTCCTCCTCCCTCCTCCTCCTCCTCCTTCTCCTCCTCCCTCCTCCTCCTCCTCCTCCTCCTCCTCCTCCTCCTCCTCCTCCTCCTCCTCCTCCTCCTCCTCCTCCTCCTAGTTTCTCCTCCTCCTCCTCCTCAAAGATGGACTCGAGGACCGTCCTGGAGCCAATTTGTGCGCCTCCTGGGCCGTCCTGGAGGCCCCTGAAGGCGGCCCCTAAAAGCCCCAAATCGTTACAAATGACCATTGCAAATGGTTTTAGCAGTACTGCCTTTTTGGTGCTCTGGGCGCCCAAGATCGCCCCAAAACGGCCCGAGGGCTTCCAAGAGGGGCCTTAGAGTTTTGTTTCTGACTGCAAGAGACATCCGCACAGCACCCTAACAACTGGTCGCCTGAAAAACGATGCAAGCACCTTTCGCCTATGCCTTGCTACGTCCGCGCTAACAGTGCACACTTCTACAAGTGCGCGCGCAAATCAAACTACGAGACCGGCGCGAAACAGCAGGACGGCATAACAAGGCTAAGAGGCCTCCGGCCTCCGAAACTTGGGCCGCGCGGCACACAGCGGTCAGGCCGGGCAGCGGAAGTCCAGCCCGGCGTAGGAGCACAGCCCGCCCAGCTCCTCCTCGATGCGGAGCAGCTGGTTGTACTTGGCGAGCCGCTCGGAGCGGCACGGCGCGCCGGTCTTGATCTGGCCTGTGCGCAAGCCCACCACGAGGTCGGCGATAAAAGCATCCTCCGTCTCCCCAGACCTGTGCGACACCATCACGCCCCAGCCGGCGGCCATCGAGATGGTGGCGGCCTCGATCGCCTCGGTGACGGATCCGATCTGGTTGACCTTCAGGAGCAGCGCGTTGCAGGCCTTGCATCCCAACGCCTTCCTCACGCGCGTCGGGTTGGTGACGAGCAGGTCGTCTCCGACTATCTGCATGCCGCTGCCAACCGCTTCGCAGAACTTGGTGTACGCTGGGAAGTCGTCCTGGTCGAACGGGTCTTCGATGGACACAAACGGGTACTTGGCAAACCACGCCTTGTAGTACTCGATCATCTCATCGGCGGTCTTCTGCATCTCTGGGCTGCTTCCGGCGGGGTTCTTGAAGTCCAGGTCGTACTTCTGGATCTCGGGCTTCCAGAATTCCGACGCCGCCACATCCGTTCCGATCTTGACCTTATCCGCGTGCCCGGACTTCGCGAGGGCCTCCATGAGCACGTCCAGGGCCTCGCTGTTGTCCTGCACTCCAGGAGCGAAGCCGCCCTCGTCGCCAACGTTGCACGCGTCCTGCCCGTACTTCTTCTTGATCACTCCCTTCAGCGTGTGGTACACCTCTGCGCCGATGATCATCGCCTCCTTGAAGCTGGACGCCCCCGTCGGCAAGATCATGAACTCCTGGCATGCCAGCCTCGGGGGACGCAAAATGGCATACGTCAGGTTCGTGTCGTGCCGACTTCGGCGTTGGTCTCTGACGCCGCGGGGATCGTTCAACCTTGAACGACCGGCCGTTTCCGAAGCGTCCAGATCGTTGCACATCGAACGATTCTGGGTCGCCCGCGGCGTTCAACGTTGAACGCCGCTGGCGGGGTCGCCGCCAGTCGACACGACACGAACCTACCGTAAACATAAAAACTCGGAGGACCGCGAGGATGTCTTGGAGCCGCGCTGGACCCCCTGCCCGGCGCGCCGAAGGCGCCGCCAGGGGGGCCCAGCGCGGATCCGAGAAATCCGCGCGGACCTCCGAGTTGTTCTCCAAATAGGCTTGCCCTGTAGGAGTCCTAGCTCGAACCCTACTACTTGATCCGTTGCCCCCCCCCTAATTCCTACGCCCCCCCTGATTCCAATGGCTATGCCTATGCCTATGCCTATGCCTATGCACCAGGTCGACACTGTAGAAAAGCTATTCACGGGAATTCCCACGGCGGCGAAAAACAATCATAAAACACTATGCAGGGGGGTCCCAAAATCTGGCGGCCGACGCCCCGGACACAAAGTAGGTGGTACAAAAAAACTGGCGGCGAGACATTGCACAAATGAAAGGTGGCACTGAAAAAAACGACGACGACCGACTCTGCACACACTATGTGTAGTATACGATGCAAACAAAATAACATATTTGAAAAAATAGAAAACGGATTCACTTTACGCATGTAATAAACGAATGCTTACGCCACTTACGCCACTCACGCCACTCACGCCAGACCCGAGCCCGAGCCCGAGCCCGAGCCCGAGCCCGAGCCCGAGCCCGAGCCCGAGCTCGAGCCCGAGCCCGAGCCCGAGCCCGAGCCCGGGCCCGAGCCCGACCCCGCGTCCGAGCCCGAGCCCGACCCCGAGCCCGAGCCCGAGCCCGAACCCGAGCCCGAACCCAAGCCCGACCTCAAACCCAGGCCCAAGTCGGAGCTCGAGCCCGAGCGCGAACCCGAGTCCGAGCCCGACCCGGAGCCGGAACCGGAACCCGAACCTGAGCCCGAGCCCGAGCCCGATACAGACCCCCCGAACCCGAGCCCGAGCCCGATACGCCTCCTCCTCCTCCTCGTACTCCCCCTCTTCTTCCTCCTCCTCCTCGTCGTCGTCCTCCATCTCCTCCTCCTCGTCCTCCTCCCCCCTCCTCCTCCTCATCCTCCTGCTCCTTCTCCTCCTCCTCCTCCTCCTCCCCTCCTCCTCCTCCTCCTCCTCCTCCTCCTCCTCCTCCTCCTCCTCCTCCTCCTCCTCCTCGTCCTCCTCCTCCTCCTCCTCGTCCTCCTCCTCCTCCTCCTCCTCCTCCTCCCCCTCCCCCTCGTAGGTTCGAGCGTCCTTGCCAGCCCGGGCTTCGAATGCTGAAAGACGACCCAAGAGGCCACCAATGTCGCCCCAAGGCCACCAATATCGCCCCAAGGCGGCGCCCTTCGTAACCAGGGGTGATCCTGGCATTTCGGCGGCGGGCGAGCTCGACCGGAGACCCCGCCACAAACTCGCGGCGGCGGCGGCGGTCCCGAACACTAGGTGCACTTCACAAAAAACAGATTCGGCGACGGCGGCCCGCCCAGACACTGGGGGGCGCAGAGGCTTAGTAGACCTGGTGATCCTATGCCTATGCCTCCGCCCTAACTCCTATGCCTACGCCTATGCCTATGCCTACCTGCTTGCTTGCTTGCTTGCTTGCTTGCTTGCGCGCTTGCACGACTGCTTGCTTGCTTGCTTGCTTGTGTGCTTGCTTGCTTGCACGCTTGATTGCACGCTTGCTTGCTTGCTGAGGTGCGGATTCCAAGCATGCTTGATTCCCCTGATTCCTTGATTTGAGTCGTCGAATATATTTGGCGTCAACGCTGGCTGATATTACGTTTCTGCCATTCTTCGTTCCCCTGCAGCCGGTTCCCAGCGTGGCTGCCCCCGTTGATGACGTTGAAGGAGGGCACGGGCATCACGAACCTGTCTTAGGTCGGGCATGTCCTCCTACAGGCGGATTTTCGACGAAACAAACACAAACATTGCCAACAAAAATGCTAGAATAATCGTCCCCATACTATTTCTAGTATTTTTTGAATATTCCTCGTGTGGAGGGACAGGCCCGACTTGAAACCTGTCCGTGGGCTTGCCGGCCAGGGCGGCGATGTACTGGTAGAGCGGCATCTCGCTGGCGGCGGCCCCCGCTCGGCAGACCGCCATGGAGACCGCGAGGATGGCGTTGGCGCCGAGCTTGGACTTCGACCTGGAGAGCAGCAAATCCATCCCCATACGGTGAGGACATTGGATAAGGAAACCTTCGATAAGGAATCCAGGGTCTGGAAGCCAGTGGAAAGCCAATCGTGGATTGGCTATGGATATCACCGCCGCGCTCATCAGATAAGGAACCCTCCAGGGTCTGAAGCCTCCTGGGCACGTTCCTTAACGAACGCCCACACCGTAATAGTCACCCCGACACGCGAAGCCGCCTGGTAAACTCACCCACACAAGGACTCGAACAGGGCAGGGCCGTCTAAGGAACGCCCAGGGCCATTTCGTAGACGCCACGTATCGGGCCCGGGTGGCTTTTCCTCCCTTGACGGCCAGCCCCACTCGTTCTTCGTGCCGTCCAGCGTCTCCACCATCAGCTTGTCGATCTCCGCCTGGCGGGTGACGTCCATGCCGATCAGCTTCGGGGCGATGATGTCGTTCACGTTGGCCACGGCCTTCAGCACGCCCTTGCCCAGGCACCGCCCCTGGTCGCCGTCGCGCAGCTCCAGGGCCTCGTAGATGCCCGTCGACGCTCCGCTGGGCACCGCGGCGCGGAAGAGCCCCACCTCGGTGCAGACGTCGACCTCCACCGTGGGGTTGCCGCGGGAGTCGAAGATCTCACGGGCCCGCATGGACACGATGGACTGCGGCTGGCCGGCTCCCCCTGGGGCCGGCGCCGCCAGCATCTCGCCCAGAAGCCTCTGCGTCGGCCTCTGGAACACGGACGCGTCGCCCGCCCCACTGCGAGCCTCGCTCAAGTACTTCCGGACCTTGACGCCGAGCACCTTGCCGAGCTCGACGCCCCACTGGTCGAAGGAGTTGATGCCCCAGACCCAGCCCTGCACAGCGGTCCGGTGCTCGTACAGCGACAGGAGCACGCCCAGGTACCGCGGGCTGCAGGCGGGCATCAGGATCGAGCTCGAGGGCCGGTCGCCGGGGAAGGCCTTGTGCGCCACGAGGCCCTCGGGCACCCCCTCGGCGCGCACCTCCTCCTCGGTCTTCCCAATGGCCAACGCGTCGGGCTGCGCGAAAAAGTTTGACATCAGCTCGTCGTGGTTCGCGACCGGCTCCCCCGCCAGGGATATGGGCTGCTGAGACACCTTGAACCCGATGAAGTCCGCGGGGATGGTGCGCCCCTGGTGCATCAGCTGGTAGAAGGAGTGCTGCCCGTTGGTGCCTGGCTCGCCGAAATATATCGCGCCCGTCGAAGTGGGGCACACGGTTCCGTCCATCTGGACACGCTTCCCATTGCTCTCCATGTCCAGCTGCTGAATGTGCGCCACGAACCGCACGAGCGCCTGGCAGTACGGCAGCACCGCGTAGCCCTCGTAGCCTAGGCACGTGGCATTCCAGACCGTCAGGAGCCCCAGCAGCATGGGCAGGTTCTGCTCTGGGGCCGCCGTGCTGAAGTGCTTGTCCATGGCATGGGCGCCGTCCAGGAACTCACGCACGATGTCGAAGCCGTACTGCAGAGAGAGCGGAAGCACGCCCACGGCACTGCACACCGAGAAGCGCCCTCCGACCCAGTCCCAGAAGCCGAAGACGTTGGCGCTGTCGATGCCGAAGGCCTTCGTCTTCTCCAGGGCAGTGGAGCACGCCACTACGTGCTTTGCAATAGCTGCGTCGCTGCCCAGCTCCTTGATCAGCCAGGCCTTGACCGTGCGGGCGTTCAGCATAGTCTCCGCCGTCGTGAAGGTCTTTGAGATCACGATCACCAGCGTGGTCTCGGCGTTCAGGCCTTGCAGCGCCCTCTTCACGTCGATGGGATCGACGTTGGCGAGAAATCTCAGCTGCCGGCCCTTCGCAGCCTCTGCTGCCGCGGCGTGCGTCTTGAGCGCCTCGAACACAAACTCCACTCCCAGATAAGATCCGCCGATGCCAATACACACGACATCCGTCAACGGCTTCCCGGTGAAGCCCACGAATTCCCCTCCTCGCACCTTCGACGAGAAGCTGGCCATCGAGTCGAGGACGGCGTGCACCTCGGGGACCACGTCCTTGCCGTCCACCTCCATGCGCTCGCCCCTGGGGGCCCGCAGCGCCACGTGGCCGACCGCCCGCTTCTCGGTCTCGTTGATCTTGCCCCCCGAGAACATGGCCTTCGCTTTGCCCTGCACGTCCATCGCCCTGCCGAGCGCGAACAGCTGGCTCATCACGTCCGCGGTCACCTTCTGGCGGCAGTAGTCGAGGACGACGCCCTCCGCCTCCACCATCATGGAAGAGCAGCGGTCCTCGTCCCTGAGAAGGTCTCGCAGGTGTGTGGACTTCGCAGCCTTGGCGCTCTCGAAGAGGCTCGGCCATATGGCGTCTGCCATCGCCAGCGGAAGCGCGTTGCCAGCGCCAATCCAGACAGCTCCTCGGGAGAAAATGCTCGAAATGCTCTTGAGCCGACCAAGACAGCCCAAGAGGCTACCGAGAGAGCCCAAGAGGGGGAACACGAACTGACGTTTTGAGCCCTCCGCCACAAGATGGCCCCAGGATCCCCCGAGAGGCCCCCGAGGTGCCCCCAAGGGGCCCCAAGGGCCCGAGGCCCCGAGATGCCCAAATCAGGCCCCAAGAGGCCCCACGAGGCCCCCGAGACGCCCCCAAACACCCTTGAAATCGCCTCCAAGAGGCTTCCGAGAGCTCTCCCCAAAAGACCCTCACAGGCATCCACGGGGCCTCTCACCGACCACCCGGGCACGGTGGCGGGATGGACCGAAGGCCACCAGATCCGCCGCCCCCTGCGGTCTTGCCACAAGGGTTCCTGGCGTGCTGGATCCTACAACCCCGTGCGAAAAGCAACTGGGGTTTTCGTACCCCCCCCCCCACACCCACACACACACACACCCCACCCCACGCACCCCCCAATTTCAATGTTCAACGCGGGGTCGATTTTTTTTCGAACTTCGCTGGTCGCACGATGAACATTGAAATTCGGGGGCCGGGAAGCTCACCAAACCCCAGTTGCTTTTCGCACGGGGTTGTATGCTCGGCTTGGTTTTGGTTCTTGTTTCAAAAGAACTCCCCCGGGGGCTTCGGCCCAGCGCGCCGGCCACCCGGAGGGCTTGCCCAGAGGTGGCTGCAGACAGTCTTCCCTCTCCAGAGGGCCCCAAGAAGATGGCACGACATGGCCTCCAAGACGGCCCAGATGGCCGTTCAGTTCGGCCGAGATGGTCCAAGATGGCCTCCACGACGGCCCCAGAGCGTCCAAGACACCTCCAAGTTTGCCCAAGAAGCCCCCATGACGGCCCACGATGGCCTCGAGATGACGGCAGAATGACCAAGAGGGCCCCAAGAGGCCTCCAAGACGGCCCAAGATGCACCCAAGACGGCATAAGATGGCCTCAATGTTGCCCAAGACGCCCCCCAAAGGCCTGCAAGACAGCCCTAGCGGCCTCCAACACTTTCCAACACTACATACAGGAAAACCCGAGGGAGCCAAACTCATTGATTTCCTCATGCTGCTGGAGGGTTTGGGGCTTCTCTCCTTTTCAACCACCCGACGGCCCAGGAGGTCTCCACGATCTCCCGAAAAATCGCTCGCCAAAGAGGCTTCCAAAACTTGAGCAGGGACCGACCGTCCAGGCATTCCTATAGACCTACCGCGACATCTTCTTAGAACCCAGAAATGTTCCAAGAACAAAAACAATGTTCTTAGAACACGAGCCCGATGCGTGAAAACAGGACAGTCCCAGCCAGAAATGTTCGAAGAGCATTTCGTGGAAGCCACAAAAAGGTTCTTAGAACAGTCTTTTGGTAGGCCTATAGGCACGCCAGGACGCTTCGCCACTGCTTCCAAGATGGCTCCACGACGGCCCCGGAGACCGTCAAGGCGGCCCAGGAGGCTACCCAGGCAGGCCCCGACGAAGGCCATCCAACGGCCCCAGGGGCGCGCGGCGTACCGAACGTTCGGCAGATCTTGGATCGTCTTAAGGCTTCTAGCCAGTCGAGGAGGAGGAGGAGGAGGAGGAGGAGGAGGAGGAGGAGGAGGAGGAGGAGGAGGAGCAGGAGGAGCAGGAGGAGCAGGAGGAGAAGAGGAGCAGGAGCAGGAGGAGCAGGAGAAAGGAGAAGGAGGAGGAGGAGGAGGGGAGGAGGAGGAGGAAGGAGGAGGAGGAGGAGCCGGAGGAGCAGTAGGAGGAGGAGGGAGGAGGAGGAGGAGGAGGAGGAGGAGGAGGAGGAGGAGGAGGAGGAGGAGGAGGGAGGAGGAGGAGAAGGGGGAGGAGGAGGAGGAGGAGAATTCGGCCCATCCCGCCGGCACGAAATGGAGCACGTAAGCTCCCCAGGTCGTCGGTCTTCCCGCCCCTCACGGGCACGTGCATGTTCCAGTTCATCGGTCTTCGCGCTGCAGACGGCCCCAAGGCGGCCTCCTAGACGGCCGAATGGTCTCCAAGACGGCTACGATGACCCCAACAGAACCCCAGATGGCCTCAAGATGTCTCAAAGACGGCCGAACATGCATGCAGAGCGGCCCGAGATGGCCCAAGAGGCCCCCAAGAAGCCTCCGAGAGAACCTCTAGGAAAGCCCGACGAGGTCTCTTCTCCTCTTCTCCTTCCTCCACCGCTTGTTCCCCGAAGCCTTTCCACAGCGGCTGGAGGAACACGTGTGCCGCTGGCTTGGCCGAGCTCTGGCCACAACGTTCGGCCACCTAGGCACTTCCAGAAGGCAAGAGGGAGGGAGACTCGCCGCGGGCGTGTCTCTCTACAGGAGGAATATTACGAAATAGTCACAAAAGATGCTCGGGGGACGATGCTTCTACTATCTTTGGCTACTTTTGAATATTTTTGGACCAGGCGTCCTCGATCCGCCGCTCCCTGTGGCTCGCCACAGGGACGCACGGCGTGCCAGATCCTAGGGTCATTGGGGCCCCCTGGGGCCCTCGGCCCAGCCCGTCGGCCCCCCGCGCCCTCCTCCCCCTCCCCCCCCCCCCCCGCGCGCGCCCGCTCCCGCGCGCAGGAGCGCGCGACGAGGACGAGGACGAGGACGAGGACGAGGACGAGGACGAGGACGAGGACGAGGACGGAGGCCGGAGGCCGCCCCCTGCACCCCCCCCAGCGCCCACCGAGCTGTCCGCGACCCGGCCCATGGAGAACTGGAAGTCCAGGTCGGCCTGCCTCGAGAGCTTGTAGTGCTCGCCTCCCCCCCCCCGCGCGCGCGCGGAGGCGCTCGGGGGCCCGAGGCAGCGGACGGATCCCAGCGAGTCTTCAGTCGGGCGTGTCCCCCCGACAGGGGGATTTTCGACGAGAAACCACAAATACGGCAAAGATGCTCCAACATGATTAGAACATTCTTCAACATAGTCCCCGTACTATTTTGCGACTATTTTTGAATATTCCTCCTGTAGAGGGACGGGCCCGACTTGAAGCAAGTCCTGGAAGTGTCTTGGAGCAGACCTGGGCAGAGTTCGGCTGTTGACGCCGGAGGGGCGAGCGTGCTCGCGAAGCTGGGCCAGCTTTCTGGCAATTTGGTTAAGGAGCGCTGGCCCAGCTTTTTCGGGAGGAGGCTTCTCAACCGAATGCTTGTGGATGCCACGACAATGGACACCCTAACAGTCCTATCGTCGAAATCATTGAATTAAGTACGCGTTTAGGATGTAGGAAACATGCTCTAAGCATGCTTGACACATGACTTTTACATGTGTGAAACATGCCTAACACATGTTTAACACACGTTTTAGGGCAACTATTTGGCAACGCGCTTCCTCTCCATTGGTCGCCCTCCACAACCAGATGCCCGCCTGCACAGTCGTCGCGCTGCCCCAAGAAGGGACGCCGAGTGAGAAACCGGCGTGGCCACATCTGGCCACGGCGGGCCTCGGCCACGCACGGGCCCCCC
>CAUYUJ010002910.1:0-7500 GCA_963575745.1 Prorocentrum cordatum | reverse complement strand
GCTTCCTCGAGGTCCTGCTGCCAGGCCTCGAGCTGCTCGGCCGCATCAAGCAGCTCCGTGCTGCAGGCTGTGATCCTTTCGCCATGCATGACTGGGCAGACAAGCCGCCGATGCCAGAGGGCCCCCGGGGCCGAGCGACAAAGCTGGCACAACGGGTCTTTGGCAAGCCCATGGTTGCATACTCCAGATTTCGTAATAAAAGGGAGGGGGCCTCAACCCTCCCAGACGAGAAGTTTTAGACCCCCCCAGACCATCCATGAAAGGGCGGCCCTTTGCCCAGACCCCCCCGAACCCTCTAAGGCAGCTCAAATCAGACCCCCCCGCCAAATGTGACCCCCCCTGCTTTATTATGGAATCCGGGGTAGACGATCTTGGGTCCAGCTACACTGTGAGACGAGGCTGCGCAGCGACGCCTGATGGTGTTTCGACCCAAAGGCCTTTCACAGGCCCTTCCATGAGGTGCAGGAGGGGCTCCCAGGAAACAGGACGGGGGTCCAAACCGCCGAAGAGCTGCGGGCCGGCAAGGCCGCAGCGTCCGATTTTCTCTGGGCCGCACGCTGCGCAAGCCAAGAAACTTGGTGAGGGGCAAGGGCCAGCGAATCTACCGCACAATCATCTTCTGTCGACAGCCTACGGGCATTGTGGATCTGCCACCCCAAGGCCCGCGGGGAAAAACGGGCGCGGCCCAGGTCTTCCAAGGCCCCGTTCAAGGCCTGCTGCTGCTCCTCCTCCTCCTCCTCCTCCTCCTCCTCTTGCTTCTCCTCCTTCTCCTCCTACTCCTCCTCCTCCTCCTCATCCTCCTCCTCGTCCTCTTCCTCCCATCGGGGCATCGTCGTCGCCGTCGTCGGAGTCGTCGTCGGCGTCGTCGGCACGGTCGGGGTCGTCGCCGCCTCCAGCGTCGGCGGGCGTCGGCACGAGCCGTCGGCGGCGTCGCTGGTGTCGTCGTCGGCGGCGGCGTCGTCGGTATTGTCGGCGTCGTCATCGGCGTCCTCGTCGCGCGTCGGCGAAGTGGTCGGCGTCGTCGACATCGTCGGCGTCGTCGTCGCGCGTCGTCGAAGTGGTCGGCGTCGTCGAAGTGGTCGGTGTCGTCACCGCCACTAACGTCAACAAACGTCGGCGCGCGTCGGCGGCGGCGACGCCACTGTCGCCGTCCTTGAGATGATTCGCGCTGATGATGGCATCGGCGGGCGCCGTCGTCGGCGTCGTCATGGTCGTCGTCGGCATCGTCGCCGTCGTCGGCGGCGGCCTCGGCGGGCGTCGTCCTCGGCGCCGTCGCCGTCGTCGTCGTGACTCCTCGTTTGACTCCTCGTCGTTGTCGTCGTCGTCTGCGTCGGCGTCGTCGTCGGCGTCGTCGTCGCGGGTCGTCGAAGTGGTCGGCGTCGTCGAAGTGGTCGGCGTCGTCGCCGCCGCCGGCGTCGGCGGGCGTCGGCGGCCCGCCGTTCGTGGGACGAATGCAGGATGAAGATAAATCCGCGTCGAGACAGATCGGGAATTTCCCTCCTCCTCCTCCTCCTCCTCCTCCTCCTCCTCCTCCTCCTCTACTCCTCCTCCTCCTCCTCCTCCTCCTCCTCCTCCTCCTCCTCCTCCTCCTCCTCCTCCTCCTCCTCCTCCTCCTCCTCCTCCTCCTCCCCCCCCGCAGCCATTTTACCCGCGGGGGCGCGGCGGCCCGCCTATGGGAGCCCCAGCCCCAGGTGCTTCTCGCCTGGCGCGTCCCTGGCGGAGGGTGCTTGTGCCGCCTTGCCCCCTGCGGCGAGCGTGACCTCACCCTCAGCCCGACGACGACGGCGCGCCGCGGTCGCTGCAGTTCGGCGCGCGCAGCGGGCGTCCTGCGCTCTCTCCGCAGCGATTATGGCCGGCCCGTCGGTGCGATCGGCGCAGCCACCCACTGCGCGCACCGCTCTCCTGCCGGCGGCGGCTGGCGCGCGACTGGCAGGTCAGCTCATATCGACTTGCATAGGCGGCGTGGCGGCGGATCGCATGACCAAGCATCAGCCTGCCGGGCTTCGTCCCGTTCCTGGACCCCGTGGTCGCCCGTTTCATGGAGTCTCGGTGGCAGCTGATGTTCTCCTTCGACATGGAGGTTCTGGCGGCGCGGCTGCGCCTCGCGCGGCCCCTCTGCTGCCCGCTGGGCCCCGACCTGTCCCAGGACCCCAAGGTCGCCTCTTCCTTGGAGTCTATGCCGTGCGTGATGGGGCTCTGCGTTGCGAAGATGGTCGTCCGCCCCGTGGATTTGGTGGTCGCCCTGGTGTTCCTCGTCCTATCCCTGGGCCTCTCGGGCGTGTGTTTCAGGGCGTGACTGCTGCTGGACCTGACGCTCGCGATCATGGCCTTCGTCGCGGCGGTGATGCGGTGGTTCCTTGCTCGCTGCGGGACGGCGCTGTCTCTGCTGCGCGTGATGAAGTTGGTGCTCTCCATCGTCGTGGCGGTCCTGGCGGTGCGGCTGCGCCTTCTGCGGCCCCTCGTCACATTGCTGGGCCACGTCCTGTGCCTGGACCTCGTGGTCGCCTGTTCCCTGGACTGGTTGCCGTGCGAGCTCAAGTTCTACCTTGCGATGGTGATCTTCGCCGCAGTGGCCTCGGGCGTGGTGATGGGCCCTCTCTCCGCCCCGTTCCTGGGCCTCGCGGGCGCCTGTTCTCGGGCTCGTCTGCTGATGGGCCTGGCGCTCGTGCTCGTGGTCTTCGTCGCGGGGGCGCTGCTGTGGATTCCTGTTCGCTTCGGGACGGCGCTGGAGCAGACGATCCACCCGCATCCTCACTCTTCGACTTCGCCGCCCTGGAAAGGGCTCGGGAGGCGGCCGCGAACGAGATCCTCGGGCTCACAGCGCACACTTCGGGTGAGAGCGACCTGGCCACTGTGTCTGATGCATCGCACGTTAGAGAATTTGCGCCTGTTCTCTCTCTCGTTCTCGAGGGAGTGGCTTCGGTGGTCTTTCCGCGTCTTGCGGAAGGCACGGCCTGGAGGATAGCACGAGCTGTGCAGTCCCAGGTGACGCCAAATACCTCCTTCAGGGAGTGACTTCGGTGGACTCCCCTTGCACTAAGGGGGGCACAGCCTGGAGGGTAGCGCCCAACGCCGCCCCAGGTGATGCCGCACACCTGAATGCTCTTGGCTGACCCTTGTGCCAGAGCTGTTTTTCTCTCCTTGTGCCCGCGCCTCGCCCCGTGATCCTGGCGGTGGGGGCGTGGCGGCTGTCGGGCTCGCGGGAGGGGGCTTGCCCCATCTCATTCTTTCGTGGGCGTCTGGCGCACCGCGCGACGCTCCCAAGTAGCGCCTTATCCTCCTCCTCCTCCTCCTCCTCCTCCTCCTCCTCCTACTCCTCCTCCTTCTCCTCCTCCTCCTCCTCCTCCTCCTCCTCCTTTTCCTCCTCCTCCTCCTCGCATCGGGGCGCCGCGGCAGTTCTGGAGCGCCCTGGAGAGTTCCGAGAGCGTCCCGGAACGCTCTGGAAGGATTTATCCTGGAGCGTCCTGGAACGCTCCGAGAGCCGCATGAGGCTTCCTGGAGCGCTTTGGAGCGTCCTGGAACGCTCTGGAAGGATTGAAACTTCATCCTCATCCTTGGCCTGCATGGAATGTCCTCTAGTCCAATCGACTTCTGTGTTGAGCTTTGCGGTTCATCTTTCCGGGCCGTAGGCCGAGCCTTTTCCGTAGCGCCCTGGAACGTACCGAGGGCCTTCCAGAACGCACTGGATCAGCTCTTCACGCCAGACCTGCCTGAGTCCTCGCCGTCGGCTTCGTCGCCGTCGGCGGCGTCGTCGATGGTAGTAGCATCGACGCGTGTCGTCGTCGTTGTCGTGGTCGCCGTCGTCGCTCTTGGGAAGAAGGCAGGATGAAGGTAAATCCGCATCGAGATTATTTGGGAATTCCTGAGAGCGGCGGGCCCGGACTGGAGGATGCGCCGCTCGCTGGCGGCCGCTTCGGATCGCCCTGGAACGCTCCGAGAGCGGTCCGGAGCGCTCCGAAGCAATTGATCATCATCGTAGGCCTGCCTGGCCAAGAGCGACGAGGATGCAAGTTGGTTTCCCCCACACGGCGTGTCGCGTCCTCCTCGTCCATCTGACTGACTGACTCATGGCATTCGAAGTCGAAGATCGCTGCCACCAATCCTGCCTCCCCCGTACGGCTAAGCCCAGCACGGCTAAGCCTACCACAGTCCATCTCCTCCTCCTCCTCCTGCTCCTCCTCCTCCCGCATCCTCATCCTCATTCTCCTCCCAGGCAAGCCTGCCTGATCGCGAGCAACGAACCCAGAAATCCGACGATGTGCCTCTGTGGAACGCGCGGTCCCAGAGGTCCCGGCCGCTTCCCTGGGGATATGTCTTCGTCGCGGGTAGGTTTCTGATGGTCCCGGGGCCCAAGTATGGCCACCTGAAGCCGAAACCGAGAGACAACGGCGGTGTTGGAAAAATCATATCGCCGGAGATCTGGGAACACACCAGCTTGTTTTTCCCCATGGCGCGTCGCGATCGAGACATCATGGCGGGGCGCCAGCGCACGGTTCCGATGCCCGCGGCATATTGGCCCGCTAGATGCCTTTGTTGGCGGCGAGCCCGGGGGGAAGCGAGAGGGGGTAGGCCTTCTCAGAAGTCGGCGGAGCCTCTGAGAAACGATGGCCCAGGAATTGCGAGCCAGCGCCGGGCGTCGTCGTGAATCCTTGTTGGGATGGCACAGGCTTCAGGCAACGCGACAAAGACCGGAAGGCTCGAAGCCTTCTGACTTCCCCCTGGGCTCGCCGCCGACTTTCGGGACGGGCCGCGACGCCCTCTACCGGGCGTCGGCGCGGACTTCCTCCACGCAGTCGCACGGGGGTCCTGTCAGACGGGCGACGAAGACGACGACGACGACGACGACGACGACGACGACGACGCCGCCGCCGCCGCCGACGCCGACGACGACGACGACGACGCCGACGCCGACGCCGACGCCGACGCCGACGCCGACGCCGACGCCGACGCCGACGCCGACGCCGCCGCCGCCGCCGCCGCCGCCGCCGCCGACGACGACGACGACGACGACCTGGAGGGGCTCGAAGATCTGCTCAGTTCTCCTCGATTCCTCGCTTCTGGCCTCCGTGGGGCCTCCTAGTTGCCATGGCTGAGCGCAGCTCGAAGATCTGGTCAGTTTGGACCTCAGAAGAGGCGCGGACCGATTCTAAGCGGATTTGGACTTCATTCCAGACATCCGGCGCGGTGAAACGTTCAAGACGACGACGAAGACGACGTCGAAGACGACGACAAAGCCGACGATGACCTGGAGGGGCTCGAAGTATACACTAGGTCGTCTGGTTGGCCGAGGGGCTCGATGTGTAGACGCCTCAGCTTCACAGCCTGAGGGGTGCTGGAGGGTCTGTAGTTACACCGAGCCCCTTCGCCGAATTCATTGGCTCCTGGGCCGACAAAGCGACGTGATGTATGCAGTGTACGTCGAGCACCTCCGAACGACGACGAAGACGAAGACGAAGACGACGACGACGAGGACGACGACGACGACGACGACGACGACGACGACGACGACGACGACGACGGGCCGAGTGGAGATCAAGCCGCGCGGGGGGCGCGACGCCGACGTCCTCCGAGCAATCGCCAGGGTCCTGTCAAGCGGGCTCCGACGACGCCGAAGACGAAGACGACGTCGTCCCCAGGCCCCCATCGTGTTGAAATCATCAAGGCGGAGGTTTTGCCTCGTTTTCGGCCTCTGGGGGCGCTCGCCTGGCCCCGCGACCGACAGAAAACGGTTCTGGGATGAAAAAGCCTGTCCTGGGAAAAAGGTCGGGACCTCCAGGGACCGCGTTTCGAACACATCCAAAGTCTGGGGTTCGGCGATTTTTGGGCGTTTACTCTAACGAGGGACCGTATCAATTCACAGTGAAACTGGTCACGCTTCTCGCGAAACCTCCACAAATCCTCCGTCGCGCACGACTGGGCGTCGGGATCCTCTGGAGCGGCGCCCCCTGGCATCACTGCGGCCAGCTCACCAAAACCCGCTGACCCTGTCGGCGTGTGCGAGACGCTGCTTTGTTTGACTCCTGATCGTCTTCGTCGTCGTCGTCGTCGTCGTCGTCGTCGTCGTCGTCGTCGTCGTCGTCGTCGTCGGCGTCGCCGTCGTCGGCGTCGTCGTCGGCGCCGTCGGCGTCGTCGGCGTCCTCGTCACCGTCGCCGCTGCCCCCCCTTCGCTAGGCCCTCCTCCTCAAGCGCCAGCCAAAGCGAAATTGAGCAACGTCGCAATTGAGTCGAAGGGAAGCCCCTTCCCTTTGATCCCTTCCCCGCCGGGTGGGTGGGGGGATCCTGGGATGCGTTTTGAGGAGGGTGGTGAGAGGGGTGTTGAGAGGGGGTCCCGGGTCAGAATGTCATCCCCCCCTGGGGATCTCGGAGCCCAGAGAGCCCCCAAGACGGGCCAAGAGTGCCCCAAGAGGCCTCCAAGACGGTCCCAGAGGGTCCCGAATCGCCGAACGAACGCTCCAAGAGGCTCTAAGGGCACTCCCAAGAGAGCCCCAGGAGGCACACTTGATTGGTTTCATACGTTTTTGACCGATTGTGGTGTACTCGCCTTTTCGGTCTCCCGACGCTCCAAGGTGACCCAAGCGGCCCCCGAGATCGCCCCAAGACGACCCAAGAGGCGTTCAAGATGCCCCAAAACGACTGGACCCGAACGGACATCTCGAGCCCTCGGCCCTGAGAGGCCCCCAGGAAGCCCCAAGATGCCCCAAAGAAGCTCCCGAAAGGCTCCCAAGTGGCTCCCAAGAGGCCCCCAAACTGCCCCCCAGAGGCCCCCGAGAGCGCTCCGAAGAGACCTCAGAAAGCATCCCTGCTTGCACAGCGCCCTTTTTAAAAGGCTACGGATGCGTGCCATGCCTTGGACTGCCAACAGGGTGACGAGCTGAAGCGCAACGCTTGGGGACCGTTGCAAGCTGAAGCGCAACTCTTAGGGGCCATTGCGCAAAACCTAATTTCGTCGTAACGCAGGCTTCTGTCGCCAAAGGTGTTCTTGGGCCGTCTTGGGACGGTCGTGGGGAGCCTCTTGAGCCCTCTTGGAGCGTCGGAAGCCCGGAACGGCGAGCGTGCCAAACCCCTATCAAAAACCCAAGGAAACTTGCAGCTGTTGGGCTCTGCGCCCCTCTTGGGGGGGGGCTCTTGGAGCGCTCCTTGGGGGCCTCTTGGGAGCCTCTTGGGCCGTCTTGGGACCGTTGTGGGCGCCTTGGAGCACTCTTTGGAAGAAAGAAAAAAACAAAAACGTAAACAGAAACTTTTGTCGCTCAGCGCGGATTTCTTGGATCCGCGCTGAGCCCCCCTCCCCAGCGGCGGCGGAGGCACCGCCAGGGGGTGCCCATCGCGGATCCGAGAAATCCGCGCGGAGCGCCAAACGGTTATGTTTATGGCGTTTTTTCTTCTTCGACTCTCGGAGGCCTCTGGTTGGGGTGGTGGGGGCCGATCTCCTGCGGGCCTCTTGGGGGCCTCTTGGGCCGTCTTTGGGCCATCTTGGGAGCCTGGGAGGGGGAGGAGGAGGAG
>CAUYUJ010002909.1:11613-84299 GCA_963575745.1 Prorocentrum cordatum | reverse complement strand
GTTGCTCTCGCGCGCGCGCGCGCGCAATGCAAAAACCAATAAGGAAACTGATGCAGAATCGCCATGTGAATTTCAAAAACTGCATGGTGAAAAACCAACATTTTCACTCGTATTCTGCGGGCCTCAACGTGGAATAATGCATTGTGGCACGCTGTGCTTTCCTCGTTGCTCGCGCGCGCGCACCCGCGCGTGCATTTTGCGAACGCTTCTACACAATAGCCATCTTAATTTCGAAAACTCCATGGCAAAAACTATTTGTGTCACTCGTTTTCTGGAGACCTCAACGTGACATGATGCATCGTGGCACATTGCATGTTCCTCGGTGCTCGCGCGCGCGCTCGCGCTCGCGCGTGCGCGATGCAAAAACGCACGCGCAATAGCCATCTTAATCTCGAAAACGCAACGATGAAGAACAAATCGTGTTACTTTAATTCCGGGGGGCCCGACATGGCTGCATGCATTGTGGAACAATGGACTTTCGGGCGCCACAGCATGGGCCGCGCGTTGGCGACCGCTTCCAGGGCGCCAAGCCCCGCGGCCGCCAAAGAGTTGACCGCGGCAGCCCAAGGGTCGGGCCTCTCCTTGGCCACGCTTGGGCCTAATGCAGCGGGGCGTGACATCGTGCGCGACCGCATTCCAGAGAATGCATGGGGCCCGCGGACGCAATCATTCATTAGCTCCTGGGAAACAATGAGACACTGCGAGCTTACATGAGTCCCCAGGCTCCGCGTGGAACCAGCGACGGGCCAGTGGAACGACTGGGCGAGAATGCCGAGTGAAGGTGGGACCCACAACAAACATTTGTAAACGCGATGAACCATCTGGTGTCCTAGAGGCACCGAAACGGGTCGAAAGGCAGGTGAGGGATTCAATGAGAAGCCCGAGGGCATCATCGGGCACCGATTGCACACCACTGGGGCTTACTGCATCACACTGACAAGGGGCCCAATGTTGAAACTACACACGCGGCGCATTAACAATTCAACGCGTTCGAACATGATGATCCTGGACGCACAAGGCCCGCTGAGACTACTGAAGCCGTTTCCCCGCCGCCCCAAGATGTGATGCACCGCGCGTCTGCTAGGGGCGCTGGGGTCATGCTCTGTAGGAGCGTTTTGCATTTTCGATCGCCCGTCGAGCTCGCGCAACCGAATCCAGATGCGATCGACGACTGGCGTTTTTCGTATTGCATCAAAAACGGTTCAAAGAAACGCTGTAACAATCGGATTCCCCATGAGCTGCCTTTTTCCGTTTGGGAAAAAACTAGTTTAGGAAAAAAACTGCAACTGTCAGATTCTGCGCGCGCTGCTCCGGCGAGACTCCAGGCTGATACCCCGCCGCAGAACCGCGACCGTCCCAGACCACCAGGTGCTCACAATGCGCCTCCTCAACCAGTCTGGGGGGGGTTCTTGAAGGCTTTGGGGGCTCTTGGGCCGCCCTGGGGGCCTCTTGGGCCGTCTTGGTGGGCTCGGGCCGTCTTGGGACCCTCTTGGGGGCCTCATGGGCCGTCTTGGGGCAATCCGTCGGGCACGTTGAGCCGCGTTGGGCCGTCGGAAATCCGAAAAGGCAAGAACCCTAAGAATCGTAAAAACAATTCAAAGAGAAACCATATACCTCCCTGAGGCCTCTGGGGCTCTGGGGGGCCCTCTTGGGCCGTCTCGACGCCATCTGAGGCCATCTTCGAACACTCTTGACCAATCTTGGGCTCTCTTGGAGCGCTCTCGGGCGGCCTCGGAGCCCTCTTGGACCTCTCTCGGGCCGTCTTGGACACCTTTTGGTCATTTGTTGGGGCCTCTTGGGCCGTCTTGGACGGAGGGCGGGCGTGTTTTGCCTGCGCCTGGCCGAGCCCCCCCCCCTCCTCCCCTGGAGCCCCTCCCTAGAGGGCTTCGCCCCAGCAGCACGTCATCACTCGTGCCTCGATCTTCCCGTCATGCCTGTTGGCCGCCGCGCGGGTTCCCGGCAGCCTTCCAGGGGCACCCACAGGCCCCGCCCGCATGCAGGGGATGCTATGGCAAGGAGGAGAAGAAAGAAGCGAGGAAAAAGGAGCGAAGCAGCAGGATCGGCGGCGTGCCCAAGGGAAAGTGCTCCCAGAAGGCTCAGAAGTCCTCCGGCCGTCTGAAAAGTTTTCTGGGCCTTGGGGGACGACGCACAAAGACGTCTCAGAAGGCGCGAGGGCTTCTGAGAAGTCTGGCCGCCTTCTGAGGAGGCCTTTTCCTTCTCACTCCCCCCCTCGCTCGCCGCCGACAGGAGGGAGGAGAGGAAGAAGAGAGGACGGAGGACGGAGGGGAAGAGAGGGCGAGGAGGCAGGAGCGAAGCACCTGGAGGGAGGAGAGGAAGAAGACGGGGGACGTCCAGGGAGGACCACACGCTGCATGAGGTGCTCCTTTACCTGTGGCCTCCGGCTGGGTGGCGCCGGGGCCCCTTCTTTGGAGAGGATCAGGCCCGATTGCCACCTGCGCCACCAGTCGAGCCCAGAGGCCGAGAGACGTCGCCTCCTCCTCCTCCTCCTCCTCCTCCTCCTCCTCCTCCTCCTCCTCCCTGGACGCCCCCTGGCACAAGGAGACGTCCTCAGAGATCCGACGCTCCAAAAACATTGGAGCGGCCAGTTTGTGAGTTATTCTCGGCCTCTGGGGGCCATCGCCCGTTACAAAAACACTCAGGACGAAAGACCGGCCCTGGGGACCTGGTCCAGACCTCCAGGGCCCACGCATCGAACAATTGGAGCGGCCGGGTGTCTAGATCCCTGGGATAAGCTCTTCTGCCATGCGAGGCGTACCGCGGGTAGCGTGCTTGGCGCGGAGAAACGCGTGGACCACCCCTCCGTCTGAGGGCACGGGCTGCACGTCGCGTCAGAAAAAAAACAATGTGGAGCTGATCGCCCCGTCCCGCGGCCTTGGCGGAGTCAAAGAGCGGGGTCCAGAGAGTGCGCTCAACATCCCTCAGCTCCTCCTCCTCCTCCGCCTCCTCCTCCGCCTCCCTCCCTCCCTCCCTCCCTCTCCTCCCTCCCCCTCCCTCCTCCCTCCCTCCTCCCTCCCTCCCTCCCTCCCTCCCTCCTCCCTCCCTCCCTCCCTCCTCCTCCTCCTCCTCCTCCTCCTCCTCCTCCTCCTCCTCCTCCTCCTCCTCCTCCTCTCTCCTCCTCTCTCTCCTCCTCCTCCTCCTCCTCCTCTCCTCCTCCTCATCCTCCTCCCTCCTCTCTCTCCTCTCCTCCTCCTCCTCCTCCTCCTCCTCCTCCTCCTCTCCCCCCCCCTCCCCAGACCACCATTTCCCCCCTCTTCTGCTGCCTCCTCAATTCTCTCCGAGAATAGTTCTTAACCATAAGCGCGGTACCAGACCAAAGTACCAGACCAAAGTACCAGACTAAAGTACCAGACTAAAGTATCAGACTAAGGTACCAGACTAAAGTACCATATTAAAATACCAGACTAATGTACAAGACTAAAGTACCAGGCTGATCAGACTGAAGTACCAGACTAATATACCAGACTAGAGTACCTTAGTCTGGTACTTTAGCCTGATTTGTCTGGTACTTTAGTCTGGTACTTTAGTCTGAATAGTCTGGTACTTTAGTCTGGTAGTTTAGTCGGGTGCTTTAGTCTGACTGGTCTGGTACTTTTGTCTGGTACATTCGTCTGGTACTCCCCCCCCTCCCCTGGACCCCTGCCAAGGGAGGGCTTCGCCCCACCACGATTCCACTCGCTCGTACCTCGCTCTTTCCGTCACCTGGGCCAACGTTGAAACTGACAGAGCACTGCAGATTCATAAATTTACCCGCATCTGTAGGGTTTGTTGAAGTCTTCTTGGTGCCCTGATGGGGCCCTTTAGGGGGCTCTTTGAGACGCTGTTGAGATCGCCTGAGCGTATGGGAGGCATTTGGCCGTCTTGGGGCTCCCATCGCGGCCTCTCGGGGCCCTTGTTACGAGCCTCTTGGGCCCTGCACTGGCATGCGTTGACATGCGTTTCCGAGCGTTGGAATGCACCGGCATGAATTGGCACGCGTTGGTATGCATTGGCATGCGTTGGAATGCGCTGCCATGCGTTGAAATACATTGGCACGCGTTGGCATGCATCGGCACGCGTTGGCATACATTTGCGTGCTCTGGCATGTATTGGTATGCGTTGGCACGCATTGGTAGTATTGGCATGCTTCGGCATGCATTGGCATGCGTTGGCCTGCACTGGCATGCGCTGGGACGTGTCGGCATGCATTATCACACAATGGCATACAGTGGCATGCGTTGCCATGCGTTGGCACGCATTGGCACGAATTGGCATGGATCGGCATGCGTTGGCACGCTTGGCATGCATCGGCATGCATCGGCATGCGCTGGCATGCGCTGGCATGCGCTGGCATGCGCTAGCATGCATTAGCAAGCAGCGGCATGCGTTGGTATGCTTGGGGCGGTGGCATGCGTAGACATGCGCTGGCATGTTCCAGCATGCATGTGGCATGCGTTGACATGTTTTGGCATGTTTCGGCCTGCATTGGCATGCACTGCCATGCGTTGGCATGCATTGGCACGTATTGGCATGCATTGCCATGCGTTGGCATGCATTGGCATGCATTGGCATGCTTTGGTATGCGCTGCCTTGGTATGCATTGGCATGCGTTGGCATGCATTGGCAGATGTCGGCATGCATGGCAAGATTTGCATGCATTGGCATGCATTGGTATGCGTTGGCATGCGTTGGCATGCGTTTGCATGCAGTGACATGCATTGGCATGCGTTGGCATGCGTTGGCATGCGTTGGCATGCGTTGGCATGAATTGGCATGCACTGGCACGCATTGGCATGCAGTGGCTTGTATTGGCATGCATTGGCGCATGCGTTGGCATGCGTTCGCATGCATCGGCATGCGTTTGACAGTCGCTGGCTTGCGTTAGTACCCATTGGCATGCATTGGCATGCGTTGGCATGCGTTGGCATGCGTTGCCATGCATCGGCATGCGCTGGTATGCGTTGGCATGCATTGGCATGCGTTGGCATTATGTGGCATGCGTTGGCACGCATGTGGCATGCGCTGGCATGGATGTGGCACGCGTTGGCATACACTGGCATGATTTGGCATGCGTTGGCATGCCTTGGCATGCAGTGGCATGCATTGGCATGCGTTGGCATGCGTTGGCATGCGTTTGCATGCACTGGCATGCGCTGGCATGCATTGGAATGCATTGGCATAAGCTGGCATGCGTTGGCATGCGTTGGCGTGCATTTGGCATGCGTTGGCATGCGTTGGCTTGCATTGGCATGCAGTGGTATGCGTTGGTATGCGTTGGCATGCGTTGGCATGCATTGGCATGCATCGGCATGCGTTGCCGTGCACTCGCATGCGTTGGCATGCATTGGATTGCGTTGGCAGGCTTTGGCATGCTTCGGCCTGCATTGGCATGCACTGCCATGCGTTGGCATGCATTGACATGCGCTGGCATGCGTTAGCATGCGTTCGCATGCTTTGGTATGCGTTGCCATGCGCTGGTATGCGTTGGCATGCGTTGGCATGCGATGGCACGCAGCGGCATGCATTGGCATGCGTTGGCATGCATTGGCATGCGCTCGCATGCGTTAGCATGTATTCGCATGAATTGGCATGCATTGGCATGCATTGGCATGCTTTGGTACGCATTGGCAGTGGGCGAGGGGAAGGAGGAGGAGGTGATGAAACTGCGGGGGAGAAGAAGAAGGCCACGAAGACGATGGGGAGGAGGAGAAGGAGGGTCTGACGAAGCAGCGGCGACGATGCGGGGGAGAAGGTGGAGGAGGAGGTGATGAAGATGAAGGCGAGGAAGATGGGGCGCGATGAACGGAAAGACCTCGCTGCAGCACCCCTGCAGGAGAATCCCTCGGAGCAGCAAGCGTTCCCCGACTTTTCAGCCACCCACGTCGGCTTGGTCGCTCCTCCTCCTCCTCCGTTTCCTCCACCTTCTCCTCCTCCTGCTCTCCTCCATCGTGCCCCCTCCTGCTCCCCTTCCCCTTCGCCCTATCCTCCTCCTCCTCGTCCTCCTCCTCTTCCTCCTCCTCCTCCTCCAACTCAGCTTCCCCCGGCTTTGCCAATTGTGGAATCGCCCGAAAGCGTCGTCGTCCCCGTTTTTTCCCTCCTCCTCCCCCTCCTCCTCCTCCTGTTCCTGCTCCACCTCCTCCTCCCCCTCCTCATCGCCCTCCCCCTCCTCCTCCTGGACTCGAACCCACGCGAAGTCAGGCTCCGCGCCACGTGCCACTTCCGCCACCGAATGCCCAGAGGGCAGAGGCGGGTGGCGCCTCCGAAAAAAACTCAAACGACCGAACGAGTTGCAGATGCCGAGCTGGTCTCTCAAGCTCGGATGATGTCCGCTGTCCTGAACGGGGCCACGAGGAATCTCCGGGTCTTGTAAACCTGGAACCGGGCGGGCACGCCAGGTCAGCCCTTGAAAGCACAGGAGGCAGACGCGTTGGCGGCGGCTGCTGGACGCGCAGCACTGGCGCACGCTGTGCAGCCTGCTGTCGAGCCGACCTCTGCTTGGCGGTCAAATGCTTGGAACCCACGTCGGCCATGACGGGACCGATGCGAGCGACCCAGGCGGCCCACTCTTTGACAACTCTAGCTTTGGCGATCCACGAAGTACGAATTGGCTCAGGCACGCGCGATCTGTCGCACTGCCACTGGGCCCACTCGTCAGCGAGGTCATTCCCAGCTTTACACAACGGGGTGGAGAGGCCAGCTTGGAGACCCGCATGCGTGCAATGCGCTCGCACTTTGGCCACTCGCACGCACTGAAGGCCCCCCCACTCCTCAATCTGGTGTCAGACTTGAATCCACAGTTCGGCCCACGCCGAGCGCGAGGACTCACAGAAGTGACGGCCACGACAATACAAACCCTCGTGCACAAACGCGCTGTCAGTGCAGAACGTCGTGCCAGGGCTCGAGTGCTGCAGACCCCGCAGAAGCGCGGTCAGCTCGGCCGCATCAATGTCCGCGCACAGCAAGTCCAGCGTGCCACAAAACACGGAAACAGTGCGGAAACTATCGGGGTCGATGGCCACCAGGGCCCAAGCCAATGCTTGAGCGGCCCTGGGAGCCGTTGGTCCATCCAGGACCCGTCAAGAAAAACGTGCCCCCCCATCTCAGCAGGTCCTCCTCCAAACCACCTCGCAGGAGCCACGGAAGAGGGGGGGGCACAGCAATCGGCACGAGCAGCTTCTCGGCGAAGAGAAGCGGAAGCGGCTCAGCGGCAGCTCGAACGAGGCCGAACACAAAAGCGGGTGGTCGGGAAGCCTGCATCAGATCCTCGTGCATGCCACACGCTCCGTGTCTGTGCAGAAGTGTGCCTGGGCTGTTCTGGCAGGCAGAGGCCATCTGCGGAGAGTCCGTGCCGCCACTGTCGATGTTGTGGCCACTGCCATCCAGCGACAGCCGATCTCAAATAACCTTTTCTCCTGCGGCGCGAGGGCATGACCACGCAGGAGAGAAAGGAGTGGAGCAAGGTCGCACCCGTTGGCAAGCTCGGGCACCCCCTCACGCACGGCGACCTTGCTCCACAACCAATGCTGAATGACACGGATGAGCCAGGCACGAATGGTGCGGGGCGACTGTTGCAGCACATCGACGCTGCCGACCCTGTCATGGATCCAGAAAGGGCCGTTGATACTAAACCCCAGACGTTTGGCCGTGGCCGCGCAGGCCGTGAAGGGACCGCGAATGGCGGCCCACGGGTTCCCATGGTCCTGGAAGGCGGCCACGGCCTCCTGGAGCCCTTGGAGAAGCAAGAGCCGAGGGAAGATAAAATCCCAGACAGCCGAATCAAACGCAATGAGCGGATCTAACTGCAGACGAAAGGCTGGGTCGCACATGGGCTTGTCAGACAACATGAGCATGAGAGTGATGCTTTTTCCCGCAAGGCTGAAACTCTGGACGTGAGCCTGCATGGCCCGCGCCTCTCGCAAAGATGTGTTGCAGGAGCCGTGCACCTTGCCCCCATAACCAATGGAGCCCAAGACAGCTGCTTCCTCCTCCTCCTCCTCCTCCTCCTCCTCATCCTCCTCCTCCTCCTCCTCCTCCTCCTCCTCCTCCTCCCCCTCCTCCCCCCAGCTCCTTCACCTCCACAGCTTATTCTTCCTCCTCATCTTCCTCCTCCTTCTACTTTTCCACCCTCCTCATCATCCCTCTCATCTAATTCGCACTCCTCCCTCGTCAACCTCCTCATCCTCCTGCCCGTTCTCCAGCCCCCTCCTCCACCATCTCCTCCTCCTCCCTCTCCTCCTCCCCCTCCACCACCTCCTCCTCCTCTTTTGAAGATCTAGGAGGCCATCCGACAGCGGCATGCGTGCGAGAAAATCTCTAGCGAAACGCCTTTTTGGCAACAGTATCGCACACATAACAAAAGCAACTTCTATGTGTTCACTGTTGTCAATCTTCAAGAGTATCGAGGAGCGAACCGGCATAATCTTCCATCCATTCTTTTGTGACCATCGACTTCTTGACGATGCGCCTAGCGAAACGCCCGTTTTTATAGATCCCACGACGATGCCGATGCCGGCGATTTGACTCCCACCTCCAGCGAAACCGTCCTTTTGTGAGAGAATCGCCACTCACGCCATCGTCGTCTTCGCAATCATTGGCTGCTTAATTGAAGAGGATCCTGGGCCACCCCATCGTTGCATCACACCTCCGCCCCCCGTGGCACCACACCGCCCCCGTGGCACCACACCTCCCCACCCCTCCCCCGAGGGAAAAAAAAAGAGAGACTAGAGAAAAAAAACAGACCCCGAGGGGGAAAGAGAAAGAAAGAAACAGCGCATCCCAGGCCCACCAAGGGGAAAGAATGAAGACTCCGAGGGAAAACAGAGAAGAAAAAAAAAAACAAAAAAACAAAACGCCGAGGGAAAAAATAGGAGTCCGAGGGGAAAAAAAATGGCTCACACACACGCACGCACACACACACACACACTCCCCAACCCCTGGGAGGGGGGAGGGACAACAAAAAACTCCGGACCCCCCTCCCCCACAAACACCGACAGGGGGGGGGAAACAATAAAAAACAAAAAACGAAAAATACCAAAAAAACGATGGGATAAATAAAAACCATACCCACGCGATGTGTGCCAGAATCGATTCCGTCGAGGTTCTGAACAGCCTGATCCGACATGATTTTGAAACAGCTTCTGAAATTTTGCCCAAAGGAGAATTTACTCCTAAGCAGGCGTGGACCAGTCGACGCACGCTGGCTCTAATTGAACAAAGAAAAGCCGCTCGTACAGCTGGAGACCACGATGCAAAGAAACGTTTGCATACATCGATCCGTCAATCGGGAGCGCAAGATCGACGAGCATGGCTGGACATGCTTAGAGGCCTCCTAGAAGGGGTCGGAGGAGATGGGGTCGGAGGATCGCGCCGTATCGCTGATACATCGGCGTTGCATCGTCGATGCATCGGCGATGCACCGGCGATGCATTATCGACGTTGGCGATGCATCGGCGACGTCGACGTAACACAAATCGGGCTGCACATCGAGCCGCATCGGGGATGCACCTGCGATGCGGCGCGATCCTCCGACCCCATCTGCTCCGACCCCATCTAGGAGTTCTAGAATGCTATTGCAAAATGGCGGTTGGGAAGGGATTCGCTATTTGAACAAGCCAAAGAACACAAAGCATGCGACAGTCAAACGGCCTGATGGATCACTCGCAAACACGGCTGATCGGCCAGGCGCATTGGCATATTATGTTGAAGATGTCCAATGGCAATTCCGGTTACCAGAGCTAACCACAGAAGCGCGTGCACCCATACGACAGACACTGCCGACTAACACAATGACATTCGCCATGAAGGAAGTGATTGATGCGCTGCGCCTCCTACGGCTTGGGAAAGCTGCTGGGCCATACTTCATCCCCCCAGACTTCTGGAAAATCTTCGATTCGCACCGGGACGCTTCTGCCATTATGCTTCACTTATGTCAAAAATGCCAGGATCCAAAATCAATTCCAGATTATTGGAGCGTGTGAACGTAATTCTTTTTTAGAGAAGGACATATAGCATTGCCAGCAAACTACAAGCCCATTTCATTATTACAGATTGGATATACAAGTCTCGCTCCAATGTTACATAAACGGCTGATTCGCGGTGGTGCTGAAGCCGGCACGCGCGACTCTCAGTTTGGCTTCCGCCCCGGGCGTGGGACAGCAGACGCGCTCATGCTTGTCCGGCGCATGATCGACGCTGCATATACCAACCAGCACGGTGGCCTTATTCTTTAAATGCTGGATTGGGCCAAGGCGTTCGACAGGCTCAAACCAGAAAGCATGTACGACGCCCTGCACCAGGTTGGGTTCCCTGCAGATATGGTGGACATGATCGAGATGATTATGTATGCCGAGCGCATCTTCACCATTATCGACCATACCGAGAAATCAAGCGAGAGGCGACAAATTGCATGCATCGCTCAAAGATGCCCTCTCTCACCCTATGTATTCAATGCTGTGCAGTCAGTCATGCTTGATGATGCTTTTCACAATGTTGATTTTGGGGCTGAGCCGGCTGACGTAGTAACACGAGACATCTTGTACGCAGACGACGCGTTGTTGGCTTTACACAGCAAAGCGAATATTCAAAGCATGCTGAACACTATTGTACTGGAAAAGTAGAAATATGGTCTTGAAATCAAGTGGGACAAAACGATCCGAACGCATATCTCGACGAACGATGCGGCAGAGCGCCTTGGTGGAGGCCCTATCAAGGTGGTCTGGGAAGCAGTGCATCTGGGTGGAATGCTTACTTGCGATGGCAAAGCGGCGCCAGAGGTCACCTGGAACCTCGGCGAAGAGCAACGCATTTTCAAGCAGCTCGCAAGTATCTGATCCCATACAGCATTGGGGTAGAAAGGAAAATACAAAGTGTACGACAGTTGCGTCCTGGGCAAATTTTGACATTCCCTCGGTTCCCTTTGGCTATTACAAGCTGACCGGCGCAGGCTCGATGCGTTCCACTGCCAGCGTTTGAGGCGCATTCTGAGTATCCAGCCTTCTTTTAATTCCAGGAATAACAAACTCATACGTTCTAGACATGGCCAGCGTCGAACCCCTTTCTCAAGTAACTGTCATTGGGCAGGAAAAAATGTACCATGAAATATCTAGCGGCCCTGTGTCCCTCGTACGTCAGATGGTATGCCAACGAGATGGTACACCAAACACTTGGGTGGAGCATCGGCGTCGCGGCCGGCCGAAACAGCAGTGGACTTCAGAAGTGCACAATTTTTGTCAACATGATTGACTTATGAGATGACACAATATTTGTCATGCATTATGATTGTCATCTTCCTCGTCATCTCCCTCCTCCTGTCATCGTCCTCCCAGCGCGCGTTTGGCGCGTCGCAGCCGCGTGACCACGCGTTTGGCGTGTCTGTCGCCCGATTTGGCGCGCATCTGGCGTGTCTGCTTAGTTGCGCCCACGCGTCCTACTGGATGCATGGCTTCACTGACTGTCACCACACAAGAAGCGCTAGCTGCAGATCAGGCGTTTGAGAACGTAAGGATGTTGCTTCAGCTTCGGACTCCTTGTTCATTGAAGTGTTGGGCTGCGCTGCAGCTTTGCCCCGCTCGAGATGGAGGCGGTTAGACACAAAGAAAATCCTGCCACCAGCCCAAGTAATCACAAGAATCCCGAGAACCCCCCTTCGTCTGCCATCGTGCATACCGCGTCCACAAGGCCCCAGTAATCCCGAGAAAGCTTCAGGCGCTGCATTCGTGCTCGGGGGCCCCGGGGTCGTGGAAAAATCATCCGACGAAGACGACGAAGACGACGAGGACGACAAGGACAACGAGGGCGGCGGCGGCGGCGGCAAGGAAGGAGGATCTGTGCAGGCGTACGCTGCGTATCTGGCACCCCCGACTCGACCCTGGCGTCCAGGGAGGGGGGGGGAGCAGCGCGAGCCCAGACATGCCATGCTTTCTCAATCAAGCTCCTGATCCTTCCCAAAGGCACGCTTTCACCCCGGAACGTTTTGTGGACGGTCCTGGGCCACGAGGACAGCCCCCCAGAGGCAGAACAAACGAAGAGCCTGTGTACCTGTGTGGTCTGAGAGCCGCGCCGCCGCCAGCGAGCATCAGCAGCCGCCGCCACCGTCGACGCCGTCCACAGCCCACCACTGACATCAGCGAACTGGCCGCCGTGAGCCCCTCCGCCGGCGCCGCCGCGGCGGACGCCCCGCGGAGGCTGCGCAGCTCGGCCGCCGCCTCCTCGTCGATCGGGCACGCCTCCCCCCGCGGGCTACACCCCCTCGTCCCGGGCACCGCCCTCGGGCCGCGCAAGTAAGGTCTGTGAATCAACGAAATCCCGGTTCCCGATTCCCGGGTTCCCGGTTCCCGGTTCCCGGTTCCCGGTTCCCGGTTCTCGGTTCCCCATTACCCGGTTCCCGATTCCCAGTTCCCGGCTCCCCGTTCCCAAACGCTCAGGATCTTTCGAATAGAGAAGAACCTTTAGGAACTTAAAGATATCATGCATCAAGGCAGAAATAGAAGGCAGATGTAGAGTAATTGTTTGGATCAGCCCTTCAAAACATCAAATATCTTCAAAAAGCAAGCCTGAAATATTGAACACCACAAGGCTCTATTCAAAACGAGGGTTTAAAGATGTCGAGCAGGCCGTCTCTTTTATTTCCTTCTTGGGGAATTCAGACTAGCGTTGCAGGGGATTTCTTGGGGATTTCTTGGAGATTTCTCGGGGAGATACGCAACACCATTGATGGCCACAACACCCCAACACATAACAACTAGACCACATTACAGCCGCAGCACCACCATGGAAACGCACCACACCACCACACCACTAAGGCTTCTCATCATCACATAACCACCGCACCACCAACGCCACAATGCACGACCACACCACCGCCACGCGACAACCACGCCAAAATGGTGGCGCTGTGTTGTGTTGGTGGTATGGTCGTTCTGTAGTGGTGATGGTGGTGTGGTGTTGGTGTGATGGCCCTGGCACGTGGTGCTTGACCACACGAGCGCAACGCCACTATCACTGCACAAACCCGTGAAGTCATAGCTTTTTCGGGCTCAAGCAAGTATGGTGAAGGCTCCACGCACCAAGGGAGCCGACCTCTCGGACGACATTTGTGATGATATTTTGTCGGACCACGTGCCCATGGCGACTTGTCAGCCTACCAAGTTGTGGCGCTTGGACAGAATCTCCAAGCAAGGCCTCACTTCCCAGTGGCACGTGGTGAAGAAGAACTACAGCCTCATCAACGCCATCGTTGACAGGACGTCTGGGAGGATCCCGCACCAGAAGAAGCTCCACAAGCAGTTCGACAAGTGGTTACGTGACAACTCGATGAACTGGTCCCTTGCAGACAGCGAACGGGCAGTGCTTCACCTGAGGACGATGATGAGTTCACTACTGTCTTTGAGGCGCAACGTTTGCAAGGCCCCCAAGGGCCGCGAGGAGCTTCAGATCATCATCGACAAGCTCGCGCTCGACGGCGACGAGAAAAATGCAGATCAACAGCCAGCAGTTCCAGAGCCAGCAGTTCCGAAGCCATCAGATCCAGAGCAAGCATGTGACAGCGAGGTCGAGGAGGTGCCAGTCAAGGCAAAGGTGGTTCCCATCATCGACTTGCTTGGGGACGACGGTGATGAGGCAACGAGGACATCAACGGAGGTCATCAACGATGACTTCGATGACGACCACAAGCATGAGGACATCAACGATGACTTCGATGAGCTTGAGCAGAAACTGTTTCGAACGCCTTCGACGAGCGTGAAGTCGTCTAGTGTTCTTTCCGCTCAGAAGCTGAGGGAACTCGCATTCAAGGGCAAGTCCGACAACATTGGGCCTCTGCCAGCAGACTGCAGCAAGTTCAAGCAGCAGAAGCATGCCAGCACAAAGGGTTCGGAGTCGAAGACGCTTCCGTACAGCAAACCAGCGAGGCGCCGCACGTCCAAGACGAGCTTCGGCGCCTCATCGCATTCGGCTACGCCATCTCTTCATGCACCATCGGCGGCTACAGCAGTCACAGCGGAGACTCTCTCGGAGCAGGACTGGGTAGTGAAACAAACCAGTGCAAAAAAAGCTTGGGTATAACATCAAGCATCGAACATGCATGAAAGTTTAGGTGTCACAACCACGTGTCGTTTCTTCCTGCTGCTGCTGCTCCTCCTGTTCCTGCTGCTGCTGCTGCTGTTCCTCCTCCTCCTCCTCCTCCTCCTCCTCGTCCGTCCCCCTCTCATCCTCCTCCTCTCCTCCGTCCTTCACCTTCTCATCTACGGCATCGTCTTCCTACTGAGCCTCATTCTAGCCCTCACCCTCCCGTTACAACCGCCCTCAGGATGTGGAGAAATTCGACTTCAGCAAGTACCTTGATTTTGAGCCCAGCGAGTTCAAAGTCGTGAAAGACCGTGTCCACTCGAAAGCCTACGTGCAAACCATCAAGTATTCGCTGAAGCAGGGTTTGTCAAAGGAGGTCGCCAAAAGCAACGCCACGCCTTTTTGTGTTATGATCGTTGAGGCCTGGACCAAACGAGTTTCGAAGAAGTGATCTGTTCGTTTCGAGCGTCAGCCAGCCAGCTCACTGCATGGGATTATGCTCAGAGTGTGCACTGAAGCAGGGTCCTCCTCCTCCTCCTCCTCCTCCTCCTCCTCCTTCAGCCTCCTCATCATCCTCGTCATCATCCCCATCCAGCCCGCCCCAAAAACAAGGAAACGTGAAACCGATGTGCATTACAATAGCATTGCAAACGCAGTCACGGCAGTGGTAGCACTAAGAGCACGCATGCACAATGACGAGCACTACATAGGAGGTCACGGCAGTGAGCACAGCAGCAACACAATTCAGCCACAACAACATCAGGATAATAAAGCAGCACTGCATGACCCAACGGTTGGGTAGCACAGAAAGGGGGGCGAGCAAGATGAGAAGAAAGACTAAGATAAGATAAGACGAGGGCGGACGGCGTCCAAGATACCGACCGCTGGGATAAAAACGGAGACACATTAAACCAAATCCTCCTCCACCCCCGCGCCCCGGCGGGCGGCCTCCTGCCCCCAGAACGGGAGCGAGTCCACCGTGAGGCCGTAGCGGGCGAGGAGAGTGCCCCGCCCCATGGGCACCTGCCATGGCGGTCCCCTGGGGAAAACGGCTCGGGCGGCAGGCGCCGTCACCCGCGCCTGGGGACGGTCCAGAATCGCCCGAGCCAAGTCCAGGAGATCACCTGGGACGGGGCGCTCGAGACAGCTAACACTCCAGCCTTTGTACTTATTCAGCCACCTGGGAAAGAGACCCGCGAGCAAACGTGAACGCTGCTGCTTGAGCCCCTTCCCCGCATTGTGACCATGACACTCACGAACGGCAAGCTCCCTGACCCCGCCCCACGCGTAAGCACCACACGAGATACAACACACAATACGCGGGGCGGAGACAACGGAGGCTCCCGTCTGATCGAAAACATGGCAGACTCGCAAGTTGTGCTGAGACAGCCTCATCAGAATTGCAAGCTCGGGATCGCACGGCCCCGAATGGGCAATGACGGACAACACTGCCCTGAAACGCACAGACACGGGGGGGGTGGGGCGCTCAAGGGGTCGGCCCTGGCGAGGTCCCGAACCAGGCCCCAAGCGCTTATCGGGCAGGCCCTCCGAGTCCACCCACCCCCGCTCCCGCATCAGAATCCCCTGCCGCCCAACCCACTGGCCCAGCCCCCGCCCCAAGAGACTTAAACCGGCGATTTCACGGGCGGCCTGATCGACCGAAGGGTGCATACCTGCCCCTCGCTTCGAGAGGGCGTCGGCAATGGCGTTAGCCTTACGCTCCCAACGAGTGGTGACCCCTCGCTCCATGTCCGCCTCCGTGCAGTGGGCCTTCGTTTTGTGGACGACCAGCCCATCCTCGAAGGCCGCATGCACAGAGGTCCACATGTGAGCCTGGCCACAACGGGCACTCGTGGAGCGAACTCTCGACCGCGCACAGGAAATCGCAGCTGCACAATCGGTCCACACCCCCTCGGGGTTCATAGCGATCTGGCCGAGCATCTGATACGCATAATCCTCGCCATCCTTGGCGAGCTGGAGAGGAGCAACATCCCAAGGGACGGGGCCGAAAGCTCCAGAGATCATGGCACCAGTGTCGTCGACCGAGATCACCGCCCACCCTGCTCTTCTTAGGAGCGGGTCCGAGGGGAAAATGGCAGAGCCATCGGTAAAAAGTTTGCCAGACAAAAGGCCGCCCTCGGGCCTCCGAATCCAGAAGACCTGGCACCTTTCGGACCTGAGGGGCGGGGGGGCCAGCTCCCTGGGAGACGGGAAAATGCCCGAAGCAAAAAACTCCCCAGGGTCACCAAGCCGCCGAATTAGCTTGACTGCTTCTAACGCTTCATCCGATAAGAAATGAGAGCGATCAGCAGCCCAAGCTTCACAAACGAATCTTCGGTGGAACGTGGTCCCTGGGGCCCCCATGCAAAGCCTGCAAAGGTTGCACGACACCAATCCATGCCGCTGCAGACGGTCCTGGGTCCAGTGAGTTCCCGAGACCGCGGCCCTAAGAGAATTCTTATGGGTCCTGTCCCAGGAATCACTTTTCCTGGCGAACAAAGAGTCCAGCGGCTGCCAAAACACAGGGCGACACCACGACGACGAACCCACACGAGCCTCGAGGGCACGAAAATCCGACATCTCTCTGGCAGCCTGCTGGGCGAGAGTGGCAACCACCGACGGCGAGAGCCTGAGCAAGTCAATCTGCTCGCCCGTCGAGAGAACAATGAGGCGCGCTGATCTCGCTTCCCATCCCAGATCCCCACAAGCAATCACAAAGACGTGCGCAGGGGACGTCGCCCTCGACCACGGGCGACTGGTGGTGGCAAGTGAGCGAACAGCGTCCTCAAAAACTGCCTGCAGGATCGTTAAGCTGGGGAGTCCATCCCATACAGCCCGAGCCCATTCAAAAACAACCTGCTTGAAATACAACGGAACGGGGTCCATGGTTTTACCCTGCTTAAAAGTGCTGAGTTTCAAACCCATAGACGCCCCCTTCTTAGCAGGAGCCAGAGACAGGAGGGCCTGAGTGCGGATCCTATTTAACTGCGACCACGGAAGCCCTCTCACCGAGGCCCCCCACAACGCAGAGGCCTGGGGACCCGCTCTCTGGATGTGCCCCACATAGGCCCCAGCGCGCCTCAGAGAGCGGAGGCGCGTCGACCTACGCAAGCAAGTCCTAACTCTGGTGGAGGCAATGGGGGCCAACCTAGAAGAGCTCACCTGCCAATCCGTCCCCAGACTCCGAATCACCGCCTTTTTCCTGAATGACGCCTTCCACGCACTGGCCAGGCCCTCGGCGACCCCTTTCGACGATGCAAGGACCTGTGATTTTTTCTCCGACAACACCAGACGCAGGCTGCGCAAGCCATCGATCAGCTTGCTCCCGACGCCGCCCAACTCCCTGACGACGTGGAGGCTCGTGCCGACGGACTGCACACTGATGTCGTCTATCACATTCCTCACCATCGCCGTCGGGTGCTCGCTCTCGACCTTGGTGAGCAGGCGGAACAGCAGGACTCTCGTCAGGCACGTCGCGAGCGAACAGCCCGCCAGCACCGTGCCTGAGGCGTGGAAGACCACGGAGACGCAGCCATTGAAGGACACCGCGCGGGGCCCCGAGTAGAGCGAGCATGCCGCTCTACAGAGCCTGGTCGAGAACTTCACAGCCTCCGCCTCTGCAAACAAAACCGCATGACATATACGCTCGTAAAACTTGTCAAGGTCCGTGGCCAGAGTGGCTGACTGCATGCCCCTGCTGCGCGCGAAGTGCGCCATAGTCTGGTGCACCCAGCCCGCTCTGTCACATTCTCGATCTCGCACGCCCCAGAAGACTCCAGCCGCGTGCTGGTCCTCCCAAAGCTTGGCCTCCTCTCGCCGCACCTTGCCCCAGACCCGCAGGATGGAGCATATGAGGGCGATCGGCCTGACTCCAGAGCCGTCAGGCTTGCCCAAGAAGACCATCAACGTCGGCCATCTGTCCGATAGCTGCGGGTCGGCCTCCCACAGCACCATGAGGTCCACGAGCCTCTCCATGAAGTCGTCGTCGAGCAAGTCAAAGGAGCGCGGGTTAACGCAGTCCGCCCCGCAGCCCACCTGGTGAGGAAAGGAGCGGCATGCCGCACGAACGCGCTCAGCGGACGGCCTGACCAGCTCATCGCCCTGCGCAGCTGCTGCCTGGATCTGTGAGATGCTCTCCTTGGCGTCTCCCCAGTACTGCATCCACTCCGTGTGCATTGCGTGCCCGGCAGCGTCCCCTTGCAGCGCCCAGCCCTCTGGAGCCACGGGCCCCTTCACCTGCGGCAGGTCCTTCAGATACCTGTGCGCACGGCGGCCACCTGCCTTCACCGCAGACTGGGCCCACTCTCTCCACTCCTGCAGCTGCTCCTTCGCCGCCATCTGGGACGCCTCCATCGCAGCTTGGTGAACGTTGGTCGCCAAGGAGACTAGATCCTCCCCACCTGCTACAGCAGCGCTGCGTAGTGAGTGCAGGTCGAGATCAACGGACTTGACCCCCGTCAGCGTCGACAGGTCGAGGTGGTCCAGTTCATCCAACAGGCGTAGACGGGCATCGTCACGGACCCGTGCCTTGCGACCCTGAAGTCTTCCGACCTGGCCCCTGAGACGCCCCCCTGGTTTAAGGCCTTGGCCACCTTCACGGCCCAGAGGGTCTGCAGGAGCCAGGTCTGTCGACGAGTGGACCTCTGCACCAGCCGAATGGTCCTCGAAGGCAGGCACAGGCCTCCTCCACCCAAGGGGGCGGTCCGCGAGGTTCCACTCAGCCTTCTCTGCCGAGCCCACCTGGGATGGCATCCGAGAACAAGAAGACGCCGAAATCGACTGACAGGCCGCAGCAGGAGCCAGCGGCGTCGGCCCCGAGCGCGGCGACGTGTAGTCTGGCAAGACAAAGCCCATGGATCCCAAGGAAGGCGTCGCACCCTCGATGCTGAGCCCTTCGGCACTGGGAGCAGAAGCGCCACCTGAACATACCGAGGTCGGCTGCACAGCTTCCTCATCGCTAGCGCCCACGGTGCCGTCCTGGAGCGCCTGGAACCTGGAAAGAATAGCATCAAGCGACCTCCATGCTCGCATCTGGGCCCCACTGCCAGACAGCCCCGCCTTTTCTACGGAAACTGAGAGGGGCACCTGCCGACGCTCGAACCCGTCAGCTCTGCCAACAAAGCCTCTCTGCCCTGCTCCAACTATGTCGAACTGGCTGCACAGCCCCAGCTCCATGTTGCTCAGCCACTGGCACCACGCCCCCTCCAGCTGAACCCCTGCGAGCACCCCTGCAGGCCAGGACCAGCTGTGCACGGCAGGCTCCCGCAGCGGCCCCGTCCGTAGGGCAGTGGGGAAGGGCTTCCATGTCCTGCGAACGTGGATCGGGATGTTCAGCGCGGGGCCCTTGAGCTGCATGGCAACCGCGACGTGCGGCGATGAGGGGGGTGCCGTAAATCGCGCGTACATCACTGACAAAGTTGGCCAACCCCTGACTCACAATATAGTAATCAATCGTGGACCCCGATTTGGCAGCGAAGCAAGTCGGGCCGCTTGGGGCCACGATCGTACCTTTCAGAAGCTCTACCCACTTGCACAACTTAAGATCATCTGGCGGCAAGTTGAAGTCCCCTGCCAGTATCCACGGAGACCTGGACCTACGCAGAAAAACTCCCAAGTCCTCCAGCATGTCCCATGTGAACACCTTGTCGGACGCGTCCACGAACCCGTAGATCGAGCCCAGCAGCAGACCGTGGGGAAAGGCCATGTTGGCCCGAATCAGCTTCAGCCTCGAGAAATACCCAGCCTGGACGCCAACATGCTTGAGGCTCAACCCTGCGAAAGCGATGTGTGACGCCACAGCCGTCAGCACTCCCCCTGAGGATTCCGTGGCAAGGGGTCCCGTGGGCTTCGCCCTGCCGAACACCCCGTGATAGCCACGAGCTCGGAGCCAACCTGCCGCGCTACGAACTTTGGCAAGATCTTTCAAACGATGTTCCTGACAAAAACATACATGTGGCCGAGCGTCACCTCCCCAACTTTTCTGCCAGTCCAAGCAGCCCTGGAACGAGCTCCAGGCGCTCGCGTTGACCGTCCACAGCCTCCACAGTTGCTGCACGCGCTGTGGCCTGGCCGCCTGGCTAAAGCCCCTGCCTGCGCCGCTTGACCCCGAGGGCCTCCTGAGCGTGCAGCAGCTGCCGCTTGGCGTCTGCCTGGGCTTCAGCACCTTCAGCAGCTCGCAGTGCTTCGGCAGCAGCTCGAAACGCTTCCGCTCGAGCCTCGAAGTCATCCCCATTGATCTGCTCCATGTCGATATCGTCGCCCCCTGCTGCCACATCGCCCCCAGGAGGTTCAGTAGCAGCATCAGGAGCATGGTCATTCCCCCCATGCGAGGGCCGCCCGATCTTCGCGAGGATGATCGGCTTGAGTATCTCCCACTTGTCCGACCCGAGGAAGGCCTGCACTTCAGGATCCTGCGTCTCCTCAGGCTTGATCTCCAGCTTGAAAGTGACCGTCGGCTTCGGCTCCCCGTCAGACTGAGCAATGAGAGCAGCCGTCCGCTTGCACTCGGCGTCGAGCTTGTCAACCTCGAGCTTCTTCGCCTCAAGCTGCAGCCTGCGCTCGCCGATCGTCTCTTGCAGCTTCTGCATCTGCGCGGTCTTCTCAACAATCTCGGCCTCCAATTTTGCACGGGCCAGGCGGGCCTTGTGCAAATCCTGGGCCGTCCTGCGATGAGCGATCGCGGGAGTGCGCAGCGCCTTCTGCTGCTCCCGTATGCTCTTGATATTCTCAATCGTAGCGGCACGAATGGGGTCATCATCGGGCTCAGGCAAGCTCTTGAGCACCGACTCGTATTGCCCCAGCTGCGCCGTGAGCTTCTCACGCTTGACCTTCTCGTCATCAGACTCGAGCAGGGGGCCCATGTCCGACGACGCCTTCTTTGCCTGGGCCCACGGAGCCTCGGTCGGGCTGGCAGGTGGCGGCGGCTCCCCCTTGCCACAGAACGACCTGATGAGCTTCTCCATCTCCGCGAGCCTCTTGCTGGTGTCATCTTTGCCTTTGCTCTTCGGTAATGGCGCCCCCGACTGACCAGGTGGCAAGGCCGCAACCGCCGCCTTGTGGGCCTTCCAAGCCTCGTTCCTGATCCGAAGCGGCGCCTCGTTCCCGCACTGACAGCGAATTCGCGATGCCCAGTTCGCCGCCGCTGAGCATCTCCCACACGCCCAAAAGGGCCGCCGCGGCCCACGGAGCACCGTGGGAGCGGGCGGCGGTTCGGGCGCCATCGCTGCACCTTCCTCGTTGTGAATCTCTGCGCTCCCTGGGAGCGACGCACAGTCAGCCAAGTTGACTCGCTGCAGCGGCGCCGTTCTGAAGACAGCTGCAGCAAGCCCAAAACACCTGGGCCAGAACGGCTATGAGAAGAAAGACTAGGAGGAGGAGGAGGAGAAGGAGGAGTAGGATGAAGGGGGTGAGGAGGAGGAAGAGAACCCAACTGGCACTGAGGTGGTGCCGTCCACGGCTTTTTTTTTTTTTTCTTTTCCTGTAAACCCGCAGTGGCGGGCACGGGGTAGATCTGGGATAGGGTCTCTGAGGGGGCTCGGGTTGTACCGCGTCTGGCACCTCTGTAGATGATGGTGCGCGTGTGTGTGGTTGCCCTTGTTGAGCGTTGAGTTGTTGGTTTGTTTTGGTTATGTTGGGAAAGTTGCTGCTCGTATGTGTGCCGTCGTTGTTGCTATCATGGAGCTCTGCGAGATTGCGGCTGGCTCGTTGTATTGGCTTGTTGGTTGGTGCTGCACGTTTGGTGTTGGTCGTTGCAGTGTTGTTATGCTGTGTTCTGTGTGTGTGCGCTTGCTTCGATTGCTGACCATGCTCAACATAGTCGCGACTGTCTCGTTGTAGAGGCTTGTTGGGTGCTGATGGCTTTGAGTCGTTGTTGATGTGTATGCTGACGTCGTTGTCGATGCTGTCGCGTTGGTTGATGTTTGTGTGTCTGATGTGTTGCGTCGGGGTGTTGTTAATGTGAGCGTTGCTGCTGTGGCTGCCTGTTGATGTAGCCATCTTTAGGCTCAAGCTGGATCTCGTGGTTTCTATCGATCCCACACGCCATGTCTGCTGAGGACGAGTTCGTCCCTTTCTCAGGCTCGGCCTTCACACTCGGCCGAGGCGATGGCGGCGAGCTCACCCGCGTGGGGCCCCCAGCTCCACCTCCAGCGCCCGAGTCGCCAATCATGATTGACGACGGCGCTGACAGCCTTGATTGGAGTGTCCAGCCAAATGGTGGGTACCAGGCGGGCAGCAGGAGCCCAGAGGTTCTTCCTTCGGCGTCTGAGGTCGAGCAGAAAATGAAGGAGGCAATCGAGACAGGGGAGGGCTCGATGGCAATCGCTCAGAGCTGGATCGTCGTCATGGGAGAGCACCCCTACACCAGGGACGTCAAGGAGAAGATCTCTGAGTACATGCTCTCGGTCACCACTTCTACGAGCAAGTTGATGCACTTGCTCAGCTCGAAGACGTTCGACATCGCCGCAGTTCTCGAAACTGAGAGGGCCGCCGAGTTGCAGGGGCGCTGGCCTGAACTCAAGAAATCGGTTGCCCCTTTCGTCGAGAAGGATCAGGACGTGAGAGGAGGTGCCAGCTCGAGTGGCCCGCCTGTACCTGTCGATGATGACTCTGATATCGAGGACGCCTTGTTCGGTCGTTCAGCTCCCGCGAAGAGGCGCAGGATTACAGGCAAGAACAACAAGAGTGCGCTTGTGTGAGATCGGTATCCAGCTGTGGGAATGCTTTTATTCGTTCGGGATGTGAGGGGGTAGTGCCTGTGCCGCTCCGTCCAGGGAGACTTTAGTTTCGTCAAGCAAGCGATTTCGCTGCAAGCGCAAGCAAAAACACAGAGGGGGGCAGGAGGAGGGGGTAGGAGGGGAGTGGAAGGAGTGGTGGAGTTCCTCGTTCCTCCAAATCAAGGGGTGTCAGAAATTTGAGGGAAGGACACTCGACCTCTATCAAGAATCTCCCGTCCCCCCAACCCCTGCCGCCTCCCCCTTGCGCCGCCCCCAGGAGTCTAAGGGGGAACGTCTACCTCAAAACAGAAGGTCTGGCTGACTACCCACCTCCACTTCCATCCTCCCGTCCCCTTGCGGAGTCCTCAACCCTCGCCCGCGCCTGAAGAGAGAAAACGCCCGTCGGTGGGCCTAGTGAGGAGCTCGGGGTTCTTCCGTGACAGACTCGACCACCCCCCCAAGTTCAGCCAGTAGAAATGCACTCGTGCCGCCCTGAGGCCTTTGCATGTCACACTTGTGCCTAGCGCATCCGGAGTGGACCGACTGTCAGGCGAGCTGCACTAAAAAGTGAAAAATGTATGTTTCACTATTCACTTTTCACGTTTCACTGTTCACTTTTCAGGAACCATGGTTTTCATATATATATATATATATATATATATATATATGGTTTCATAGAGAAGTGAGAAGTGAAAAGTGAAAAGTGAAAAATGAAAAATGATACATGCATATTTCACTTTTCAGCGTGTCAGCTGTGAACCAGTGTGCACGCTGTCCCTCAGAGATGTCAGGGAGCCTCCAGGATGTCAGCCTCCGAGATGTCAGGAAACGTAGGGGTACCTGAAATGAATCACTGGGCCCCTCCTTGCATCCCGTACCTCCCTCCTCCTCCTCCCTCTGCCACCCGTGGTAGCCATTTGGGCTCAAGATTGACCAGGGCGTGCTAACGCACGCACTCGTACGCGACCGCCACCATGCCACAGAAAATGACTCCAGCGAAACTTTCGACCGTGACTCCAACGAGGGAGGAGCTCCAGAGGGCCCGCGACATCTTGGCCAAGGCTGAGGGCCTGACTACCCCAATCGGCTGACCACTGAAACATAAAGTGAAAAGTGAAATATGCATGTTTCACTGTTCATTTTATGTTTCACTCAGCGGCCTCGGGGGAAGCCTGGTGCTCCAGAGGCTGAGCAGAAGGAGCTTGCCTCGAAGAAGCAATCGATGAAACACTTCCTGCAGAGCAATCCGGACGTCGAGGCGTCGTCTGCGAGAGGCGACGGTAAAAAGCTCGTGCACCAGATGAGGTGCAAGGACACCGAGAAGCAGAGCTCTGTCAGCCAAGGGCACTCCACCGAGAAGGACATCGTCTGGATGTCCCAGGAGAAGATGGACTCCGAGATCGGGGAGAAGAACGGTGCCTTGTGGAGGACGGTGCTGAAGTCGAGGCCCGACAGCCTCACAGGCCGCACGGAGCCTGAGTACGTGGAGTGGCCAGTGCCTACCGACTGGCAGCGGATGACGGACAAGCAGATGGAGGGGTTCGTCTTGTCGTGCAAGGGGGAAGCCGATGAAGAGGACTTGGAGAAGTACCTCGCGACGTCTACCACGGCTGGTCCTTCTTCTGGTGCTCCAGGGACGGACAACGTGCAAGTGAAGGTTGAGGGCGAGTCCGAGACCATGAAGATGGCCAAGGAGGTGGAGACCCTCCAGATGAACGTGAAGGCAACGCTGAGAAAGTACCAGGACATGTTCGTGGATAGCAAGGTCATCAAAACCAAGGTCGGCATCAAGAATCAGAAGTACATCGAGACTTTCGAGAAGGATGTGGACAAACACATCAACAAGGTGACCAAGGCAAGGCCGTCAAGCTACTGGACAGGCTCTGCATCGAGAGCGCCGAGGGTTCAGAACTTCCTAAGCTCGTAGAGTTGCTCCAGCAGGTCGACTTGGAGGACGAGAGCATCAGGACGTGGGCCACGACGTTCGGCTTCTACCAGGCGCCCGCACCCGAGCCCAACAAGCGCCAGAGGCGCTCGCAGAAGTCTTCCTAGACAGCATGGCTCAACGGTAACTTCGACAAGCACGTTTGCGAGCTTGGGGATGCTCTCTCGCGTGCCGTTTCTGGACTGGGCAGCCGCTAGCAGTCCACCAGCTTTCGCCACAGAATCATGTTCCTCTCATCTCCTCACTCTCCTGGTCCCCGTCTCATTCCTCTCCTTCCTGACCCCTCTTCCTTCCTCCCCTTCGTCCGGACTCGGTCGAACGACGAAGGCCTGAAACAGAAAACCGGATGCCATCACTCACGCAGGCAGCAGAAGCAGCTATTGGGGGAAGTGCGTTCACAGCACAGCACAGCACAGCACAGTACAGCCCAGCACAGTAGCAGCAAACGCAATGAAGACGACACTGAACACATCAAAACGACAAATCGTTAGACTCCCCCTCGCCACCCAGTAAGATCAAGCGAAGAGAAGACGTAACAGAAAATGATGACGCAAATCATCACCAGCATCGCCAGCATCAATGAACGTTCGTGAGAACATAGGGTTTCCCAGCCTGGCGTAGCCCCTCTCCCCTGTCCTGCCTCTGCCTCTCGCCCCTTTGCTCCGTCTCCGCTGCCTCTTGGCTTAAGGCCGCTCAAAAAGCGGCCCAGCATCTCGTTTTGGAGGTGGGCGGGCGGGGCCATAGCACGCTGCGCCGAGTGCGCGGCTCCCCTCTTGCCCCCGGCCGCTGGGGCGGCCAGGCGCTAAGAGGAGGAGCGGCGAGGGGCGCCGCAAGGGAGAGGACGCCGCGGGGGCAGCGAGGAGCGCCCCGGTGGCTAGACAGCAAGATGAGGCCGGTCCACGGCCTGGAGTGTACGCTCGCCCTGGCCATGGGCGCGCTGGCGACGTGGCTCGACGTGTCGTTCGGTGTGAACTGGTACGCCACGGTCCACGCGTCCGCCATTGTGACGGGCCCCGCGGAGGGAGGCCACGAGCGCGCTGGGCCAGAAGATGAAGGAGATGGGAAGCAGCAGGACCAGCCTGGTCCCCAGGATGAGGCCAGCTGCGAGGACGCGGGCGGAGATGAGCTGCCAGCGGTCGAGGCGCCCAAAGGGCCACCTCCGCCAGCGGCGCCCCCCGCTCCCGCAGAGCCCCTGGCCACGGACCCGCCGCCAGCCATGGCCGGTCTGGGCGGGCGCTCACGTCGAGGAGGCGAAAGCTCGGACGAGCACTACGTTTACTACGACTACTACTACTACTACTACTACTACTACTACTACTACTACTACTACTACTACTACTACTACTACTACTACTACTACTACTACTACTACTACTACTACTACTACTACTACTACTACTACTACTACTACTACTACTACTACTACTACTACTACTACTACTACTACTACTACTACTACTACGACTACTACTACTACGACTACGACTACGACTACGACTACGACTACTACTACTACTACTACTACTACTACTACTTACTACTACTACTACTACTACTACTACTACCTACTACTACTACTACTACTACTACTACTACTACTACTACTACTACTACTACTACTACTACTACTACGCCGACCGCGCTTCCGCGGGGTCGGCGCCTGCGACAGCATCACAGGTTCCACCCCGCGGGCCCAGTGGCCTCGAGGAGTCCCGGGCTGGCGAAGCGGAGAAGGAGGACACCGCGCAGCGGGACGACGCCGCGCGGCCCGAGGCTGAGGCAGTGAGGGAGGCACCCACGCCCACACTCGCGAGGACGAGAGAGGCGCGAGGCCAGGAGGAGGCCAAGGAGGAGCAGGCATCCGGGGCAGGCCAACCGCCTCCACCGCCCGAGGGGCGGAGAGGAGCGTGGAACCTGACGGACGATGGCAGCGAGCCCCCCAGCGCTCGCATCCCGACTTCAGCTACGGTACCAGGCGGAGAGCTGTTCCCGATGGAGCGGGTCAACTCCTTCGTGGAGGCGGTGCTCAAGTGGCTGGGGGAGAGAATGGGGCACGCCCTGGGCGCGCTCCTCCACCAGCTCATCGCGTTCATCATGGGGCTGGTCGACTCACTGGGCCGCTACCTGCTCGGCGCCTATTGGGCGAGGTTGCAGTGGGCAGCCATGGGTCTGGCAGCTCTAGGTGTCGCGACGGTCCTCGGCTCGGCCGTGAGCCTCCTCGTCTGGTTCCTGAAGACAGCATGGAGCGACGCGTCTCTTCTGCTGGCGACGCTTCGTGGTTTCGCGCGGGGCAGCAAGACGGGGCGCGACGTGAAGCTGGCGCTCGACGGCAACTCAGAGGAGTTTCTCAACTGGCACGACCCGTCGGAGGCGATGGCGGTCGACGAGGACTACGTCAAGACCAAAGTTCGGGCGAGAGGGGGTGGAGCCGAGAAGATGATGCCCAACGACCTCATCATCCAGTCGGGGGGCTCAGTTGCCAGGCTCGAACAGGGGCCGCTGCAGGGCGGCCGCGCCACGCGTCACGGCTACGCGTGCAAGTTCAGGGAAGTGAAGGGCAGTTCCCATCGCAACCTGAAGGCCGACCTGGAGGAAACTCGGGACAACGAGGGGATTGGTTTGGTGCCTCTGTGCGCGGCCTCGCCTTGCACCCTCCCCGCCGGCGACAAGCCCATGGTCCACGCCTGCTCCTCGTGCGTCGTAGCCCACAGCCCCCCGGTCAACGTGGCGGACTTGGCCAAGCTTTCCCCAGCGGGACGTGCTAGGATGGGCAGCTGGTTGCGCTGCTCCTGGGTATGTCGCGGGGTGGGCAGAGCGGGCGGGAGGCTGTTTCGGCGCTGCGCCAGGCAGAGGTTGAGGCACCCCAAACTGGGGCAGCCGCCCAGCAAAGCCGAAGAGATGGACCCCAACTCGGAGACCGAGTCAGAGCCCAGCGCGGACGTCTGTCAGGCCGATCAAGTGGCGTACGTCACCAAAGACGGCACCCAAGTCCTGAGCGCCGCGTGCTGCAGGGACGCAGCCAGGCAGGATCCGGTCTTCATGCTGGTCGAGGACACAGCGGTATCCGACGTGCGTGAGATGCAGGAGGAGGGAGGTACCCGGGTTTTTCGGGTGCGTGCTCATCACGCAGGCACCTACGAGAGCCAGGCGGCGGCACGGAGGTGCGCACGCTCGCAGCGTCATCGCGCACACGTGGTGGAGAAGGATGGCTTCTCCCTGTGCGCGGCCCACGCGGCCGATCGGACGGCGGGCTGGCGCAGCCGCTCGGCCACGCCTCGCCAGGAGGATGAAGCTCGGGATCGGAGGTCAAGCAGCAAGGAGCCGGAGAGGAGGGACGAGGATCGCGCAGCTCGCCGCCCCTCCGGGGCCTCGGGCCGCAAAGGCAGCCCTGCAAAGGCTGAGGTTGAGGCTGTATGGCTGCTACATGTGCGGGATCCCCTGGCCGACGCGGAGCACGACTGGGAGGCGTACTACAGCTTCCCGGCACGCTTCGTCGGCCTGGCCAAGGACTGCAACGACGACGACCCGCGGACGGACGTGGAGGCGGTTGGCTTGGGGCTGGTCTTCTCCATCCCGGATGGCGCCTTCTCGGCCCCGAGGCCAGAGTTGCTCGACGGGTTCGTGGGGGCCCAGCCCCCCGCCATCCGTTGGCGCTCCAGCGCGGCGCTGCGGCTCTCGGGTCGACCACGGCGACGGCGCGAACTACCGGGGGGTCGTCTTGAGTCCAGCATCCGCCATAGCGCTCAGCAAGGATCGCAGTCGCCATCACCTCGCCAAGCGGGCGCGGCCCAGGAGCCGCAGCACTACCCCGACGAGGAGAGAGACGCGGTCGGACTTCGACGCGAAACTGAGGAGGGCTCAGGAGCAAGATGAGGAGCAGCGGAGCCAGGACCCGAGGTCGATACTCATCTCGGCCTACCTCACCAAGCGCCCGGACGGGCTCACAGACGGAGCGGCCAGAGGGGCCATCTCGTCCGAGAGCGGCATGGGCAGGCACGAGTTGCTCGCAGAGCTCATCGAGGCGGCCGACGCGACGCACGGGGGAGGTGTCAGCGAGGTGGGCGCAGTCTCCTTAGAGGATGCCGTGAGGTGCGGAGCAAGGAGCTTGTGGGAGGAGAAGGAGGCCAATCCCCAGGAGGGACGGAGGCGCCCCCCGTGCCGCCACCGGCCCACACACCCTACGACGGTCACGAGGCGGCTGTCGGGGGGCAGAGGGCGGCGGCGCCGCCCTGGCCCGCAGGGGGCGGGCAGGCAGGCCCGACGGCCCCGCCGAGGCCTTCCCCAGCAGGGCCCCCGCCAGGCCTGGGTTCCCTAAGCTTCGGTCAGAGGCCGCCCCCGCGGCAGGAGGCGCAGGTCAGCTTCAAGTCGAGTGCGTTCTATGGAACATGAGGGGCCAGCTCGACTACGCCTTGGACCGCCAGACCGCCCCGGCAGCCCTCCTTCGTGGAGCGTGCCACGCGGCCGCGGGAATGGCATGGCTTCGTCAATGCCGCAAGAGGAGGGTCCTGGGCGCGCCGTCACCCGAGTCTGAGGTCGGCATTGGGCTTCAGAACCTGGTGCGCGAACTGGGACGAGCCAACGAGCATGCGGAGGAGTCAGGAAGCGCAGCCAAGGGCACCCTGGCCAGCATCGGGCGCGCGGAGGAGCAGCTCACTTTCATGGCGAGAGGCTGCGACTACTACACCGTCACGCTGTGCCCAGGGTTGCTGGGCAAGGACGCTTTTCATGCGCTGAGGTCCGTGGGTCAGAACTCCCGACCGCTCTTTCGGTCGATCAAGTTCCCCACGAACACCACGAACAGCATCGCGCACGGCCTCGCGGCGTTCCAGCACGGCGGGCGTGATCATATCCACCTGCCGGACTACTGCCTCGGCTGCGCCAATTTCCCGAAGACGACCGAGGCAGACATGGACAACTACGTGCCGCCGAAGGACACTCGCACAAGCCGATTAGCAAGGTAGGTTTGCTCGATCGCACCGCGCAGATGCAGCTGATCAAGAGAGGCGGACCCAAGGGCGGCCCCAAGGTGGGCTCACACGAGGAGGCGGACAAGAGGATTGCCGCGCTGCGACACGCGCACGATGCCGAGGAGGCCTCCAAGAGGGCAGGCGAGGCGGCTGCTGCGGAAGCCCCGGAGAAAGGACCGGCCCCCGCAGCGAGTGCGAAAGGAGGCGGCAAGAAGTGCGGCAGCATCACCACCGTCACCGATCAGGAGCCGTCAGCGGCTGCGCAGGAGGCCGGCCACGCTGGCGCGGGCCCTGCGACACAGCCGCCGTCAGCATGGGTAGAGGCGCCCGAGGAGCTCAAGGACTTCACCCGACGGAGCTCGAGGAGCACCTTCGGGTCACCATGCAGGGCCCGGACGCCAAGTGGCTGGGCAACCACCACCAGGCCAAGCAGCAGCGAGCTCCCTTGCCAGACTCCACCCCAGAGCTAGCCAGGCGCAAGGAGATCGCGCACGAGATCGACACCGACCCGGCACTGGCGCGCGTAGCGGCGGCACCCGGCTTGCTCGGATGCTACCTACGCGGAACCGAGTCAGGGTGGGGGCGGCTAAGGAGGCAGGAGAGGAGTACGATGTCGAGGCCTTGGCCGCCCATGCTGTGGACTACGGCTGCCCGGAGCTGGCTGAGGCGGCGGATGCGTTCCTGCAGCGGCACTATGGCCGCAGTAAGGAAGGCGAGGTCACCACGCACCAGGCCGTCGTGGGTCCCATCGCATGGCGAGAGGACGATGAGCCCGGCAAGGGCGCGCTTGTGCTGGCGGGCGCGGAATGGACGATGCTCGAGTATAAAGTGAGCCTGGTAACTCAAATAGCATCCGATTCCATGGGAAGCGGATGGCAAATAGCGTCCGGTATCGTACTGAGGTGGTTCAGTAAGAGGAATGGACGGATAGGATAGGATAAGATCGATGTAGTGATCTATCTTTCCAGCACATAGCGAACACAAGCAGTGTCCGGGCAAATAGGGCGCGCGTGCCTTGAGCCAAAGGCAACGGCGCGCGAGCTATACTCCCGATACTATAACATCTCCCAAAGAGCCACCCTTAAAGTCGGGAGGGGAGGAGACGGAGAGTGTAGCCGCGCAGCCGTTAGGCTCTACAAAGGCCGCGCGCACGACTGTTTGCAAGAAAACGGTGTGTACAGTCTGGCCTGACACCAGACTGTAAGGCGAGTTTCCTCGCAAAGCATTTCACGCAAAATACGAGACAGCCCCTTCGGACGATGAAGGGCTATCGGCTCAGCTAGAGGTAAGCCAAACGGGCCATACCTCACCGAGCAAACCATTGAGGCAAAGAGCCTAAATCATATAAAGCCGGCTCGTTGCCAGGCGTGAAATGTGAGGCTCGTTTCCGAGCAACTAGAAGGGCGCCTCTGTAGTAGGCGCCCATACTGGCAAATTGGACCGCGGGGGCAACAAGGACAGATTAAAATTGATTAGACTTGGGCTTGTTTCTGTCCTCGGGACCCCGAAAGGGAACAAACTGCTTCACGTCATACTTGAATGACTGAGTGCCTGACATCACTTCCAAAAGCAGCTCCCGATCGATGTTCCCTTTGTATGCCCATCTGCGGTCATATCTCTAGTATCACACCACTGCACGTTATGTACGATACCTATGTCCATGAGCTCACGTATCCAGCTGATATGTCCAAGCAGAGTCCGTTCTGTCGGTATCTTAAGATCCTTGCTTGATAATGATTTATAAACCGACTCAGCGTCAATGGTAAGAGATACTTGAATGGCTAGGCCTCCAACTTCACGCATATCTCGTAGTTGTCGTGGAGTCAGAGCCCCTGCCTTGAGCTCGTGGAGAGTGATGAGCGTAGGGCAACACTCATCGAGGTTGTGCGCAGCTGCGAGTGCCTCCGCAGCATAGCTGGACCTCACCTGCAGTCGGTGTGATTTGCATAGTCCGTCACAGAGGTGAACGACGGACTTGCCTTGAGGCGAGTTTCCTCGCCGTAGTACATTGGCCCCGCGTACGCCATAGCCCTCGGTCTCATCATCCTCCTCCCCGGTGAGCTTCCGATACCCCGAATCGCTGCGTATGTCAACTTCATTCGTCGGCTTCATCCGAGGGAAGGTGATGCGTTTCGGGCTGCTGATCAGCTTTCGCGCCACAGCATTCAGACGCCTGACTTGCAGGTTGGCGGGCTCTTTGATTTTCTGGAGAGAGACCACGTATACCATGAGCCAGACTTGAGTAAGAAGGGCATAGGCGAGGGCTCCTCGCAAGCTGACGAACACGTCGGTAATGAGTTTCGTGGCTTTGGCATCGGCCGCCGCTCCTGTAAGTTCTGGGTGTGTGATAGGACGTAGAAGTTTGATATACTCGTCCTGATCCATGATCACATCCCCTTGATCATTCTTAGTGTAGCGAACGGCGCAGTTCGTATATGTGTGTTTGTTGAGCTTGCATTGGCCAAACACCTTTTCGACACGCCGTACATAGTCGTCTATATTTTTCTCTAGGCCTGTCATGTGTATATATTCGACATGTTTTGCCGTTAGCAAATCTTGGCTGAATTCAAACTCAGGATCATAACTGGTCGGTGCAAGGCCTATAGCTCGTGTGGTCGCACGAAGTTTGAGAGAGAACGCTCTTGGAGCGTCCTTTGTACCCGTTCCTGGTTTGAGGCACCTGAGGCAGTGTCGGCTTTCGTCATAGGATGAGAAGCCGGGTAGTGTACGAAGTACCTGGGCACTTCCCGGTGGGAGGGCGAAGCAAACCATGCGAGTGTCCTCGCCGGTGGCATGGGCAAGTTCCTCATAGGTCAGACCCTTGAGGAGCGCCTTGTCGATATCCATGGATGCTAGGATCCACTCTGGATGACATGCCGCCTCACTTGCCAGGAGTCTTTGGGACTGCCTTCGGGCGGTTCCCGAGAAAGTTTCCACATCGAAAGCCTCAGTATCCATAAATCCACGAAGGACAAGTCTGAGACGAATGGCTTTAACGTTCTCGGTACCCACGTTCACAAACTTCCACTTATATACATACCTGGATGTCATGATGTTGGAAGCTTTGGATAAATCATACATCTCAAAGCATCGGTTATCAATCCAGATTTTGAGTTCAGTGCACAAAGCTTCACTAACCTCTTTTGGATGTGCTGTTATGTCGGCTTTGGTGAGTAGGTCATCTTCTTTAACTACCACAGCACGCTTAGCAGCAGAGGATACCTATACTCTCATCGTTGCGACCATATCGGTGTCGAGCTGTGCAAGTTGAGTCTGATGCAACACTACCTTTGACATTTCTGATGTAAAACATAACTCGACACAGGGACCATATTCATCACTGTCAAGAGAGTAGCTCTCGTCAGGTGTGGTTGAGCAGAGAGAGACTAGACAGGGCTCTCGTGGTTCAGGCTCGTCTCCGAGCGTGTCCGATAATACGATATCCTCTTCGTCCACAGATGCTGAAACCAAAACACATTGGTCGGGCAGCATGGTTGTTGGGACGCAGTAGAGATAATCGCCGGTAGTTGTCGTAGGATGAAGGTCCATACGTAGCTCGTCGTACCACTCTTCCAGCATCATAGCTTCGATATTATGTTCCTCGTTGTCCTCATGGATTGTCGACAGACGGCCTTCACTCGGCGATGAAGCACTTGGGGTATCTGGAGGAGGCCTGTTTCCAGGCGAATCGTGTTCTCCAGACGTGTTGCTTGAGTGCTGATACATGGCCAGGTTGTCGTGAAATCGTAAGGAAGGGACACGTGAAGTCAAGCATTGGATAAGTCTGGAATGAGTGCTACCAGTAATTTGAGAAATGTTCAGGCCGGTGCCCACACACTCGTAGTAGTGGAAGGCTGGGCTGATATCATTGTCGTAGTGGGTCAGCGTAGACCCGGTGGCGTACTTTACTGCAGGTAGACTTGACTTTTGGCCAATCTAACTGCTACTACATGTTCTACTCGGAAATAGTTGCGCACGAGATACTGTAGTGCTAGATGTGCGCGCGGGTGAAACTTGCTGTCGTCTGAAAGATTGAGGTTTCCCTTGTAGTCTGGGATGTAGCCGAAGACTTTGGCCGGTTTCCCTGCACCAAGGTGTGCCACATACGTAAGGACGGTTTGCATGGCCATATTATCCATGCCAAGTTCCCGTGCGAGGAGACATTCAATGTATAGCGTGTGACGAGCGTCAGGATACATCACAATTACCTCTCGAGATCCTGCCTTGACAACAATGTCCTCTTTCAGGCACGTTACGGATCACGGGGAATGGGCCGTTCCAGCCTCCATGATCGTCCTTAGTGGCAGTGGGTCGATGGTAGTCGACTAGATCCCCTGCTGAGCAAAGGCGAGCACCATCTGGGGCCGTTCTAGCCCTGAGAGCACGATTTGTCTTGGCCACAGCAGTGGCTTGCGTTATGGCTTCTAGGCCAACTTCCCTCACACGACGTCCCCGTTCGTGTCCTGATGTCTCGGGTCCTTTGGGAAAGTCAAGGGTGTCGAGATCAGGAAGAAAGGAGGGCTGGCGTCCAGTGTGCGCTTGGCATGGCGATACTCCGTTGTAGAACGTAAAGGCGTTGGTAACGAAGATGCTTTCAGCCAATACTCTAGTGAATACAACAGGGATGTTGTGTCGATTCAGCTCTTCCTCAATCATGTGGAGGACGCCCCTGAGAATGCCGTTTCGTGACTCAATTGAAGTCGCGTGTTGGCCAGGCGCTCGGATACGGAGTTCTGTACCCTTGTTGGCCATCATGGCCTTAGCGGCATCATTGTTCAGGGCGCCTTCTCCGTCTGAGTATAAGACTTTGAAGGGTCCATGATAGGCAATCCAGCAGCAGTGGTAGGCGTCAAGTATAGCATCACGCTCTCTGTCGGAGATTTCTTGGCCTGCTGCCAGGCGAATACAACGATCCATGATGTGAAATACGGTCCGTTTCTTGTAAAACATGAGGTCCATTTCGCCTTCATCGAGCCAATTACCAGGAAGGCTCACCGAAGGTAATGTTGAGTTTCCTGGACGTTCCCATGCTCTGCACCCGACAGGCATCGCAAACTTCTTTGATCATATTCAGTCGAACGTTGTCCAGTCCCACTTTGTCTGGGATTAGCCTCATCTTGGGTTCCTTCGCATGATACCACCGCAGGTGCAGTTTACGGAGTTCCTTTTTAACGACGTGAGGTTCATGACTACGGAGATTTTGCAGACTGCGTTGGATGTCAAATCTCGTCCAGCCGGGTAGTCGTGGAGCCCCCGAGCCGGTGGAGGCAAGAGGGTTCCTCCTTGTAGCTCTCCGCAGTCGGTCTCCTTCGTCAACTGCATCTGGTGGTGGTGGTGCGCCTTGTAGGCGGCCACGACGGGCCGCTACCTGTGGCGCTTCGCTAGAGGACGCAGAAGGCGTGTTTCCACGCTCGGGGGCGTCTCGTAGCATGTCGTAACTGCTGGCACCAGATGTCGGATCAACGTTACCGAAGGATCGTGGTCGTGGTGGCCTGGCGTGTGCGCCTTGGCGGCCACCTGACGCTGAAGCTTGGCCCTCACCAGGTTTGGGTAAGGGTTTCCACCAAGCAGGCACGGTCTTACCTTCGGGGTCGTGGTCATCTGGAAGTTTAAATGGTTCAGCAAAACGACATGTACCAGATTCGGTATCGAGGTGGTTCTTAACACCTTTGCTTCTCGTAAGATCCCTCTGGCATGCGGGACATGGCCAATATACAGAGATGGAATCATGATACTTACACTGCGTAGGGTCTCTGTTGTGGCTAGGACTGTCCTTCCGGACGTTGTCTATGCACGCCGGGCATGCGGCCACCTTTGGGATGATACGATCACCGATGCGTCTCATACATTCGCCTTTTTCGGCTTGATCAGGAAGGTCAGCAGGGTAAGCATGTGCAGTACTTGTAGGCGCGTTTCCGCGCGTAGTATCAATGGCTTTCGCCAAATAGACGGCTTCCACAAAGGCAGACTGCAGTCGTCGAGCGTATGTGTGTGCCAATGAAAGCTCTCTGTTGCACGGTTGTGCATGCACATGCTGACCGTTGCATTTGAGTCGCTCAAAGGGTTTAAGAATCGTCTCGTCGTTGCTGGTGATATTTGTCGGCTTCTTAATATAGTCACCAACCGTATATTTGAGTCCCGGTCCCGTCGCACACTGATCAATGCGTACGGTTGTAATGTGTGGTCGACTGGCCAGTTTCTTCCATGGGGAAATATCATCCACCCATGTTCCTGTAGGTTGTTCGCGTATAAACCACCTCCGAACATCATCTTGAGTAACAGCATTTTACCACAATAAGTGATGCGTGGTAAATCTTATCTGTGGTGCTGTTCCCAAGTGTTGTGATTGACTTTGTAGTGGTAGTAGGATGGTGGTCCTGTGGTGCGGCAACTGGGTTGTAGCATGGCAACTCGCACGTAACATATAGCGAAGTAATGATCTACAACCCGCTGCACCGAGGGGTCTCCCAGGTCGACATACGTGGTCTTATCTAGGTTGCCTCCTGAGGAGAGTCCCCTTGAGAAGGCAAGCTCTGAGATACCACCCTCACCGCCACAAAGCTCCAACATATCCACGCAGTTGTTATGACCATAGCATAGTGTAGCAACTATGCTGTACGTGTTAGCGCGTGTGTCGGGCATAGATGCGGGGAGGGTAAGGAACAGGTCATCGTCCTCATCGGAGCTTATCAGCTCAATAGGGACGTCAGCACTCCAGGTCGCCATAAGATCCTGTCCGAGTCCTGACAAGTCGTCGCCGCAATCGTCGTTTCCGTCTTCAACGTGCTAATGCGGCGAGGCTTGATGCCTGCTTCCTTTTCGGCTTTGAGCCTTTCCTTCTGATTGATACGCGATTCTGTAGGTAAAACTTGCTCGTTTTGTTCGCCGGTCTGTGTGCCCACTGTCGTGGTTGAGTGGGTACATGCGTCAATCGCCAGAGTCGGGAGGGGAAGAGAACAGTCATCTACGATGACGCGTCGAGGTTTCTGTGGTGATTGAGTCGGCTCGTTTCCGAGCAAGACCGGTTCCTCGGGTTGCCAATACAACCGAGTGCTGATGTTGGCAACCCCTGCAGGTAGTGGTGCATGCCAATCATACCCTGTTGGTTGATCGGCGACTGAGATATCCTGAATAACCGCATTAGTATCCAGGTTAATCGTTACACGTCGGATAACATCAGACCATTTCGGTCCTCCCTTGTTGGTCGTCACGTAGTGATTGATGTTATGGTCCGTGCGTGTATAGGTATTCAGATAGATATACAGGCACGTTTCCGTGCGTGGTGGTGCTCCCCAAGATGTTGTCGTTCAGATGACGGATGAGTGTAGTACGTGTCTGAGCTCGCCATTCAGCATGCCGTACCGTATGGCCGTACCAATCCAACACATGTTGTGGTATTGCCTGTTTGCATGTACATGCCCACAGTTTCGAGCTAATCGGTATTGATGTCGCTACCTGCATAAGTACCACTCGGTGTACTGTCTTGCACATTGAACCGAATACCGAAATGACACAAACGCATACGTATCACTGACAACTTAAGATCTTCCAGGGTATCACGTACTGGAGATAACTTCCAAACATATCCTGGGGGGACCAAATATTATGATTGTCATGCGGAGTTTCCTGGCTTTCATCAAAAGGTTCTGGACACGTGACCAATGTGGGGCCACTCTCTTTCCTGGAGTTCGTACATACCAGTCACCCGGGGTACTAATCCATATGAGAGTGGAATCTCCACTGATCACCGCACCCAGGTAATCTGTGCCCACGCTCGTCATAAGCTCATTGTGGGAAATACGATCACAGATATAACCTCGGGTGCGGAGGTCGGCGCAAGCCTCTCTCGTATCTTCAATGACAAAAGCCCTCTTACTAAGGCAGGTTACCCCGCTGTCCTTGTTACCCCCAAGCTCTTCGGCCAACAGGCAAGACGACGAGGGGGCAAAGTCGCCCTGCCATCTTCAAGATAAAGAAGATGTGCCTGCAATGTCTGCCAGCATCTGGGCTTCCCTCAGATGCTGGAGCTCAGCACTGCAGCGCGCCGTGGCCTCAGAGGCGGATTGCTCCGCAAATGCTGTCAGCATGGATGGATTATCCATCAGCTGTTTCAGCGCGCCTTTGGACCTCGCGTCGCTGACTGTCTGCAGCTCACGGTTAGTGTACCCCATCACTATCTTCCGGCGGGACCGTACAGCGTCCATGGGTACACTTCCACCATGCTGGGCCAGTGTCCTGGCAACGAAGCAATCGAACGTTTCAAGATCGTCGATGCTGTCGCCTCGCATAGTGGCCTTGGCGAGCGTCTCCATCAACCCCTGAGGCAGGTTCCCCTGCAATTGCTCGCGCTCCTGCGCCGGGGTCGGCTCGCCCGTCAGCACCGTCTGGAATGACGCGCTGCTTGAGCTCGAGGCGGGTTGCCCCGCAGCTCCAAAACGATCACACCTGATCGACAGATGCCCTGACGGCAGCTTCGTCGTCGGCATGATCTTGGAGCCCTCGGGGAGCTCCATCTTGACCTGCCCCTTCCCAGGGAATATCAGCTTCTCCTGGCCTCGTTCAAGCACAATGATCGTGCGTTTGTCCTGCATACTATCGAGGTCTAGGATGGCTGTCAGGTCTCTGCCACAGCCTGACACAATGTTCGTCTTGTATGAATCGAGCTGGGTCGACCCCTGGTACTCGCAGGCAATGCTGAATGTGCCTACGGTATCCGCTGGGGCCGACCCTTCTCCCACTCCGTTGATGTTCAAACGAGAGCGGGGCTCGAACGTACAAATACGGCCGTGTGCCTCAGCAGCCTGGACGAACTTGCGGCTCGTGTTTTCACCCATGACGTTGACCTTCGAGCCTACATCGATGAGGATAGAGTTTCCACCATCGTCCAAGAACGTCTTACTCGGCTGCTTGATGTGCACCGTTTCTGAAGTGTCGGCTGTGCTGTTAGGCGGGTTTCCCCGCAGGTTAGTTGTACTCCCTGGCAGGATACCCCGCATGACACTGGCATACGGCCTGCCTTCGGCCATACGTACCAGGTCGATGTACTGGAAGTACGACACGTGCTGGACATGATCGCCACGCTCCTCCCGCCAGTTGGCATACTCATCACGTATGCTCTTATACTGCTCGCGGGTCGTGCGTCTCGTCAGCGTCAGATACGAGTGAAGGGCAATGTCCTGCAACCCCTCATTCGTGAGGTGATCCCTGTACTGCAGCCACTCCTCGAACTCCTCGTTCGTCGCCGTGATGTCGACGGCCCTGGCTGCTGTTGCTGCTGTTGCCACTGAGGAATCTGAGAGGTCAAACGACGCACCCTCAGTCTCAGGATTGTCGGCATCCAGCATAAAGGTTGTGTGCGCACTATCCATTTGATTCTGGGAATGCCGAACACGCAACTCACGCAGCTGATCAGGGTCCAGTGCCATCTCTGCCCCGCCCCCACTCTGGGGAGACATCTGAGGAGTGTTAGGCAGGTTTCCCTGCTGAGGTGCCGTCATCGGGATAAGCTGATCGAAGTAGCCCGTCTCCATCGGCGGCCTCACCTCCTCTGGCAGGTTTCCCTGCTGTTGGGGCTGAGCTGTCTGCCTATCTAGCATCCTGGCCGTCATCTCCTCCACCATGCTCCTCAACTCCCGCAGCTCCCTCGCTGCTTGCTCAGGAGTCTGAATGAAGGAGCCGGTCCACGGGGATGATGACGCTATGATGCCAGGTGCTCGGCAGATAGCACACGGTGGCTGCTGAGGGTCTCCCTCGCGCTGATTTGCGACATGGCCCACCACATTTGAATTCCAGCACCCCTCATGGAACAAGTGATTACACCTCAAACGGTAAACACTTTCCCTGGGCTGAATTTCTTCGAGGCATACCGCACAGGTATCTTCCATCCCAGTGAAAACTTCCACATCTGCTGCTCTGGGATATACCCGCCACTGTCTCTCCAATACCGTCTCGGAGGGCATGAAGGCTGCTGGGGGTGGGGATCTCCTGATGGATCCAGCGCCTCCGGCACTCCGGCAGTTGGCACGAAGGCGGTAGGCGTCACAGCGGGCGAGTTCCCTCGCAAGGGTGAGCCTCTATTTCTCACAACCTCAAGCGCGGCTGCACGTGAATGATCACGTACGTTCTGCACGGCCTGTCTGCGCCTAAAGCATGCCTGTTGAGTGTGGTATGTCTGCCTGATATAATCAGGCACACCTCTACTGCCAGACGATATCGAATGGGCAGTGGGCTGGACAGCCACATCTGGCGTCGTCGGCGCAGGCATGAAGGCCATGCGCGGATACATAGACTGATCACTACAGCGCACGTTAGTGAGGCTGTGGAACTGATCCGCCAATTCACGAACAAACTTGTTCGGGACTCTAGACCCATCAGGGTACAATGGCGGATTCATGTGTGCTGGCGGTGGCCTCTGGCCCTGGGCCATACTCGGGTGAGCGTCGAAGGCTGGGATGAAGGCTCGCTGCCGAGCAGGATCCCTTGGATTGGGACCCTCAGGCCCCCAGGACCAGGCCGGCCTCCACCTCTGACCACTTGGGTGGGGCAGATTATGGCTCTGCACCTGCTGCACAGCAGCCGCCACTCTTGCACGGCAGTCATCAGGCACACCAGCGACTATGGTTTGTCCAGCAAACGGTCGATGATGGCTTGGGGTGCCGGGCAGGTTTCCCTGCTGACTCGTTGGAGTGCCGGGCGGCATCATGTTCAGGAGAGCTGTACCATGCTCGGCCCTGGCCGCTGCGATCCTCTCCATGAGGGTGCCGTTTGTGGCAGGGCGGCCAGGAGTCCCGAACGGAGACTGTGCAGGTGGCGTAGCCATTGGGGTCATGCCCCTCGGTGTGTGCATGCTCTGCGAGGGGCTCCCATGCATCTGCTCAAATCGAGCAGGCTCTCCAAAGATGCGGCCGAACGTCTGCGGGTCTCCCTGCGGCTCAGGCATCTCAGCTCTGAGTCCATTTATAGGCAGGTTTCCCTGCATGGCCTGGCGATTTCGCGTCGCCGTGGCGGACATTGCTCCCTGGCCAGCGGCCCAGGGGTCTTGTTGGTATAACCAGTCCGCCAGTTGCTCCACTTGTTCAGGGTTCAGAGCTGCCGCTATCTGGTCCAGGTCCGAGGTGCTGATGGCCTGCCAAGATACGGCGCTGGGCCCTTGGCTTGGGGCACGGCTTGGAGCCGCGCTCCCGGCCTCGCTCTCGGCGATCACGAAGATCTGGTGGACCTCGGGCTGGTTTCCCAGCGCGGCGGGACTGTAGTGGTCCCCAACCTCCCTGTGGAGGTAGACCATGGGAGGGTCGACGCCCTCTTGGTCGCGGGACCACTGGTATTTGACGCTGGCACTGCCAACGTCAGCCCACCTGCCAGGGGCTGAAAGCACGGCGGGGGGGACTCGCGCCTGGCGATCCCCCATGTACTCGGGATTGCGCCAGTGCTTCCCCGTGGCAAGGTCTTCTACATGGGAAATGTAGTACGGTTCGATGATACCGTTATTTCCCTCGGACAAAAGGACTCCGTTATCAGACCAACAGAACTTCATACCATCTTGCATGGCCTTGTGCCAATTTACGAAGATGATGATGTCGGAGTCTGGGTCCCACCCACTGTTTACGGCACGACGGCGGACCGTCGGCACGAAGTGGATGCGCGACCGGCCTGTTCCCCGTTTCTTCGTGTTGTGCTCGGGTCTACAGGACAAACCGTGCCACATAATGCCTTCGAAGGCACCCCACTGAGTGCCATGCATGGCGACTTCGGGGTACGCGGCCCGTCTCCCGGCAGGTTGGTCGCACAGTACAATATAATTGCACAGCGACCATGGAGCTTTCAATGTCCATGAATGCCCCTGAGAGGCGCGGATGAAGATCTCGGGCTCGCCGGAGTCCCGCACTAACACCTTGAACTGAAGGCGTTGTTTTTCTTCTCCACCTGGTTCACGGACATGAACCACTTCCATCATGATGGCCGCCAGATGGTCCACCGACCGACCATATAGGTTCGCGGTGATGACCTTGGCCTCGTCATGTCTGGGATTGTACCCATCATGCCTCGATCGCCCGGTTTTCCATGGATAATTATTCACGAGCTCTACGAGGTTAATCCAGCCATCATGGTCATCGAACGTAGCTAGATCCCACACAGGATCATGTGCTCTATCAGGCGCATGTCTGCATATCCTACTGAGAGCTTTGCTTAGTTGTTTGAGGGTGTGATTGGATCTCGGGATAATGTTGTCTTGCCTGCATTTTCGCATGAACTCCTCATCCACCGAGCGCATCGGTGGGAACTTCCGCAGGGCAAGTCTATCCCTGATCACACTCGGACTCCCACTGGTGAAAGACGTGTCTCCTGGGTGGTGCAGCTGATCCACGGACGGGTTTCCCCGCGCAGGAGCCTCTGTCGCTGAAGAGGCTGCGGCTCCTGAAGGGGAGGAAGCTGCAGCGGCAGCGCCTGGCGGGTTTCCCCGCGGTGATCCGCGACTGGCGCTGCCACTAATCGTCGGCACCCAGGTACCCCTAGACAGAGCACCTTCGTCGGACCTTTTGGAACGGGCCGCCACAGGCGAAGCTGGCGCAGGGGCACACCCTGCGCGCTCGAAAGCTGCCGCCCTCTTAGCAATGGAGCTGCTGCGACTAGGCGGGCGTCTCCGTTCCTCCACAGGGTCCTGAGGTTGCTGCTTGGGCCCAGATACTTGTGCTGGAGTTGCGCCAATCGGCGGTCTCGGAGTTTCAGGGCGAGGCGCCTCCATCTGCACATCTGGCCCAGGATCCTCAGAGCGTGCTTTCGGTCTCACCTCCGAAGACGACTTCGGTGCTGGGGTTTCACTCTTAGCCTTCGAAAGTAGTGGGAGGGGGGGGTTCTTGGCCCCCTTCATGTAAATCTTGTTGGGGTCCTCCAGCATTTTGCGAGTTGCCTCGCGTGCGCGTTCGTCTGCTATCCGCATACGCTCCTCGCCCTCCGCAACTCGTTGGGCCTTCTGTTCATCCTTAGATGTTTATTCTGGTTGTTGGGACTGGCTGGAAACGCCGGGCGAGTTTCCTCGCATACCAGGAAGACTAAAGAGCGCGTCTTTTTCTTCCTGGGTCATGGGCACCAGTCCTCCCCTTGGAACCGGAGTAGGCTTCTCCTCTTCCTTTTTCGGATCCAAGTGGCCCAAGATCCCGAGACGACGATTCACCTCTGCGATCTCGTCCTGTGTCATCGGGATTAGTGGCGGATGGCCCTCTTTATGAAGGGTTTTGCCCCTGTTTGGGCTCAGACCTTCATTGTTTCCCACAGGGCATCCCGGCCTGTGGTTCTGGAACGGCTGGGAACAAGGCCCGCAAACTGCTTGAGGCCTATACAGCTTGCGAGCCGCGATGATGATTCGCAGCTGCGCCCGCACTTCTTCAATTTCAGGGCGGCGGATGATTGTTGCAAGCTGGTAGCCTCCGCGGATGGCTTTACCCTCAGCGCCCCTATAGGCAGGGTTGCCCTTGCCGAAGGCCGAGTGTTCCCCTTTTCGGCGTCTTGGGTCACTATAAGGAAGTAGTTCGCCTCCTCGCCTGAGAGCGTGTTCCTCCGGGCCAGCTTGCCTCCACTCACGAGGAAGCCGAGCCAGTGGATGTGGCTCTCCTCTGACACGCGGATGGGAACGAGACCTTCTAGCATTCTCATCAGAAGAGGCTGCCGAAGCAGTCTGAGTGGTAGCCGGCGGAGGCGCCTGCGGAGGCTCCTGTGCGATCCCAGGTGGATCGGCCAATAGAGGCAGGTTTCCCTGCTGGCTGGAGCTCGGCGCAAGTGGCGCTTGTGCCGATGGTGATGGCCAATAGAGGCAGGTTTCCCTGCTGGCTGGAGCTCGGCGCAAGTGGCGCTTGTGCCGATGGTGATGGTGCTTCAGGCTCGTCAGGATCAAAGTCCACCTCTACCTCACCGCTGACTTCCATCATGAGGATTGTGGCTTCGTCCTCGCCTAGCCCGCAACCATCGCCCTCTTCTTCTTCTGATGTAGAACTACCAATGACGATGGCCATTGGCGCAGCCGGGACAGGCAGGTTTCCCTGCATAGCCGGCGTCTGTGCGTCGCTCGGCTGTCCCGGGGTAGGCGGCACGGTTGTCGGCTCAGGCTCGTTGCCGAGCACAGGCTGCCCAGCAATGTTGCGCATGGCCGTGTTATTTGGCCATAGTCCCGCCGCCTGGAGACCCCATCCTGGCGGAGGAAGAGCCTGGCCGCGCATGGCGATGGCCCTTTCAAGGGCATCGCGCCATCTCCCTCGGGAGTACAACACATGTCTCTGCACGTCCTCGGGGTGCACGCTGTCGATAAGGGTCAAAGCTGCCAACACTAACTCCGAGTCGTCACAGGCATCAGTGTTCTGCAGCATCATGATGCCAGCTTCGATGCTCTCTTGACTCTCGGGGTATGCGATGGTCAATACCTCGTGCATCCTCATGAGGGTTTGCAGTAGTGCGCGTGGTTCGTACTCGCCTGGAGCAAGCGAACCAGGGGGTACAAATGGAACCTCTGGTGCGCCTGCAATGAAAGCTTGAACGAACGCTTGAGACTCCATTTCTATAAGTTCATCATTATTTCGGGGATAGATAGGCCTGTTTCCAGGCGGGAGTTCGGGAGGAGGTTGGAGGTTGCGGTCAACCTCTGAAGGCGAGGCCTCTACAGTGACGTCCTCGTCACTGCTCTCGTAGGCCATGATGTTGCCTGGGTTCCCGAACATCCAGTCGAAGAAAAATAAAGGCTGGTTTCCCAGCGTTCCGTGTTCCACGGGAGTGAGCTCGTTGATGCCAACAACGAACCTGCGGACGTACTCGAGATAGCACGCGTACAATCCATGACCATGCGCCTCGAGCTCGTCGACGTTGTCCATGCAAGTGGCCCAAGTGTAAAATATATGTTCCATGGCCTCCAAATCTTGGAGGCTCAGATATTCGATGAATGGTTCACTTGAGCCAAAAATGGACTTCGGTCGATCTGCCCTTTCCATTTCCCTTCGCTGGACAATCTCTCACAAGATGGTCGGTACTGTCGCACTCATGGCACTTAAGAACCTGGCCGTCTCTACCTCGCGAGTTTCCCCGCCTACCCTTGCCTTTTCCTGAGGTCTCTCTACGGCCTTTGCCACGGCCCTTTCCCCCGAAGAATATCTCATCATATTGTTCATCTGAGAGCCTCTGGAAGAATGCCGTGATGCCTCGTCCGTTCAACCTCCGACGGCCTCGTTTACCTTTACCTTTTCCCTTGAAGCTCCCCCGTATCCTCCTCCTAACACGACGCACTGGTTTTCGTGTGAACCTCCTCCACCTCCGTTTAGCCTGTTGTAATAACCAAAACAAATGTTCAGCACGCTGATTGTCATTATCCAAATTCATGATATCTGACCTATCTAAAGCTTCAACACCGTCTGATGATATAGTATCTGTGTCGGTGCCGGAGTCGAAATCCTCGTCTCCCAAGTAGGTGGATACACCGTCGGTTAGGGGGTTTGATTCACCCCATAGAGAACGGTGTGGTTGAGGTTCTCTGGAAGGAGGGCTGGTTGCCCAGCTTGGTTGTGATCGATCTCCTGCTAGTAGAGCAGTGGATTATCCAGGATCATCGGCCCATATGCTTGAGGGCCCGTTTCCAGGCTGGGCTTCAGTGGTTAAGGTAGTGTAGAAGGTCCCACTACCAGATCCCCTTCCCCTTCCAAATACAGATCCTATGTTACCAGGAGACCGTTCTGATTGGTGACCTATCGAACGCATCCTCTCCAGCAACTCATCATACTGTTGTTGTGTTCGGGGCATTTGATGATTGAGTGGCTGTAAGAGTTGCATGGCTCGCTGGTTGCCGACGCCTAAGGCGCGGAACAGGATCGCGGTTAGTAGTTGGACGTTGGGAAGGTCAAATCCCACCGACTGTGCCTCAAGTCGGGCCATTTCGAATCGGGTAAGGGTGACATCGATTCGTTCTCCGTGAGGCACGTGGAAGTCGATGAGCTATGTGCCGGAAGTGAGCTGGCGCTCATCTTCCAGGCGTTCGAACTTCATGCTTAGGAGGAACATGATGTAGGTCACTGGGTCGGTGTGGACCCCATCGATGTCAGCACCATAGTTTAGAATGTCAGGCGGTACCCTCATGGCGAGTGTCCTCGCTAGGCCACCCAGGCCGCGTTGTATGGCGGCCGCTTGGGCCTGTGGCGTCATACGTCCGCTTGTGACGTTGAGCCACGCGTTGACCTCATAAACGTACTCGCGGAAAGGTACGTTGCCTTGAGGGTCCCAATATGGGCCATGTGTTTGCCCATCGGTGCTGTTGTCTCCACGACGCATGTGTCCGATTGCTGCCCCCAGCGCGAACCATATGATAGCGAAGATAACCAGCCCAAGGCTGTGTAGATAGGGGTGGTTATTAGGCGCGTTGCCGCGCTGGGGCAGCGCCTTGTCGAGTCTTCGAGGCGCTCTATCTGGCGGATCTCCCCGCCCATGCTTCAAGTACTGCGCTTTTGGCTCGTTGCCGAGCGGTTGGTAGTAGCGCAATGATGAAGCATATATGGTACCAATGTTGTTGTCTAGACGTCGTACCTCTCGTGTTGCTTCTTGCTCTTGGATAACTGGGAGTGGTAGCGCAGGGTGGTAGGTGGTCACGAGGATCGCGCCGAAGAGTATGAGGATGAGAAGAGCAAGAGCTGACCACACGAGGGCGCGGCCAGCTCCGCTACCAAGTCGAAAGTGAGCCTGGTAACTCAAATAGCATCCGATCCCATGGGAAGCGGATGGCAAATAGCGTCCGGCATCGTACTGAGGTGGTTCAGTAAGAGGAATGGACGGATAGGATAGGATAAGATCGATGTAATGATCTTTCCAGCACATAGCGAACACAAGCAGTGCCCGGGCAAATAGGGCGCGCGTGCCTTGAGCCAAAGGCAACGGCGCGCGAGCTACACTCCCGATACTATAACATCTCCCAAAGAGCTACCCTTAAAGTGCTCGACTACCGCGACAAACTGGCGCTGGACCTGGAGACGGTCGAGGAGCTGGACGGCTTGCCGCACTCGTGCAAGGAGCCCCCAGACATCGAGCTGCGGGAATGTGCGATCATCAACGCGGCAGCGGCCAACATGATCAATGAAGGAGTGACCCCGCCGGGCGAGTGGCCGCCAGCGATCGCTGTCCAGGAGGAAGGCCTTCGCTTCCGCAAGGAGATGCTGCAGGCGGCGCGGATTGCGGAAGGAGCTCTAGGTGATGTCCCGGGCCTGTTGACCCAGGCCGAAGCGGACCTTCGCATCTTCTGCCGCGACCTCACCTACCAGGACCACGACAAGGACTACCGCATGTACGCGGCGCTGCCCCCAGACCTCCTGCGCGCGAAGGCGCTCGGAGCGGCGCGCGTGGACTAGTGCGGCAGGGCGACAGTCGAGCTTATCATCGGCGCGGAATTCACCAGGAGGTAGGGGGATGCTCCGTGGGTTCTGGTTCACAAGGGCCACATGCGGGTGCCTGCCCCGCCGGGAGCGGGCGTTATGGGGCAGCTATACGGGGCCAGCACTGACGTCCAAGAGCTGCCCGCCCTTGGCTGGGAGGCGCTACTGGAGCTGGCGCTGACCACCAGATCACCCCCAGCACTCCCAGGGGCCTTAGCGTGCCAGCGCTGCGCGGAGGCTGCGGGGCTTTCGGCTACGCGGCGCCCCCCCGCGGGCTTCCTGGCGGGCCTCCTGAGCGACGAGGCCCTCGCCAACTTAGCGCTCTTCCTTGAGAAGGCAGCGGCGGGGGAGGTCGAGGAGGACGAGGCCCAGGACGGCGACAAGGTAGGCGAGATGGACCCATGCCCCCTGGAGGATACCATCCGTGGTTGACTGGGAGAACAAGCGGCAGCACTGCCTCCGCACGGGGGTCGCCTGGATTTCCTCGAGATCTTCACTGGCGAGGCCCGCGTCTCCCAGGCGGTGGTACAGCAAGGAGGACGAGCCACCAAGATCGGGCTCCAGCACGGCCAAGACTTGCGACGCCGACGGGATCGGGGGCTGCTGTTAGCCTTGATCGGGCGGTACGACCCGCATGAGACGTGGATCAGCTGGACCTGCACCGCGTTCTGCGCTTTCGTCGCGCTCAACGAGTCGCGCGGGGTCGATCTTTCCAAGGCCAAGGAGAAGGGCGCGGCTTTTCTGGCGCTGACCAAGAGGATCACGACCGAGAGGGCAGCCAAGGGCAGGGGTTGCCCAGGCGAGAACCCTTGGCTATCGGCCGCCCGGCGCCACTTGGCCGGGCTTCTGGCCGACCCGGTCTGGCATCAGGTTCGCCTTGACCAGTGCGCGTTGAACCTCAGGAGCGCCGCGGGCGGACTTCACCTCAAGCCGACGCGCATCGTCTCGACCTCGGAGGACATCGCGGGCGCTCTCAACCCCCGCTGCAGCGGCGACCACGTGCACGACCTTGTGGAGGGCAAGGCGGCCACCAAGCGCAGCGAGACCTACCCCCAGGAAATGGCTGAGCGGGTCGCCCGGACGGTGCTTCAGCGGGTTCGGCGAGATCGCAAAGCAGGAGACGAGAAGCACGGAAGGGGGGGGGGGGGGGCGATCAGCACGGAGATGGCGGAGCATCGAGAGGCGAGGCCGGGGAGTCGAGAGGCGGAGCAGAGGAGTCCACGCGCGCGGGCGAGATCCTCATCGAGGGCGTCTCGAAGAGGGCTGAGGATGTCGCGGCCAGGGCCTACTACGATTTTCTTCAGGATCATCCGGAGCACGAGGCGGATCGGGTTAAGGAGGTCGTGAGGCGAGGAGATGCAGCGTTGGAGGAGCCTGGGTCGCTCGAGAAGGCGATCATCGCACTGCGGGGGGTCTGGTGGGAGAGGCACAGTCATCACCTGAGGGGCATCTTCGACAAGAACCTAGAGCCGCTAGTAGAGGGCGCGCTGTTGGAGCACGCCCAGAAGGTGGCCAAAGAGGGGGCGGGGGCGAGGTTTAGAGGCGCGCCGACGCGCCTGAAGGCGCTACCGCACCCTAGCGCGAAGGATCACCTGGATGAGGTCATGCATGCTCTGTGGAAGGACGCGGCAAGGGGCCGAGTTCTGCTGTGCACCAACGTCCACGAGCACTTACTCAGCAAGGTGGTGACTGCGCCCATGGCGAGGGTGCCCAAGCAGAACTCGGACCGCAACATGAGCGACAAAGGCCGCCTCATCTGGGACGGCACTGTGCCGAACCAGAGCTGCCCCAAGGGGGATCACCCCCCCCGCGGACCAGCCGAGGCGCGAGGACCTTGCGCGCATCATCCTTTGGTGGAAGGCCAGGACGCCGGGGGTCGACATCGCCTTGGCCAAGAAGGACGTCAAGGACGCCTTCAGGTGGGTGGTGGTGTACGAGATGGACGCGCGCATCTTCGGGGCGGACCTGGATGGAAGTAAATGGGGCGTGGCAGCGCTGATCACGGCGGTGTACATGGTCCTGACGTTTGGTTGGACGGGCAGCCCAGGCGAGTGGATGATCCGGGCGTGGGCGGCGAAATGCTACCACGCGGCCTACCGCCCCGCGGGCGCGAGGTGGGATGACGACGTCCCGTTCCACAGCTCCTTCCTCATGGATGACCAGGTGCTCGTTGAGCCCGACATCGGCACTCGGGCGGCTCAGAGCGGCGACACAGCGCTGGAAGGGATCAGGGCATGCCTGGGCGAGGAGGCGATCAACCAGGAAAAAGATCCTGAGGGGGGGGGCTGGGGGGCGCCCAAGATCCGCTGGGGCCTCCTGCATCGTACCCGCGAGGACACGATTGAGATGCCGGAGCCCAAGATCAAGAAGGCAGCCTACCTCTTGGCAGACCCCACCCTGGATCACGGCCAGCAGAATATTCCCTGGAACTTCCTGGAGGTCTACAGGGGCAACCAGCAGTACTGGTGCCTCGTCATTCCGGCCATGCGCCGCCTCGCGAGCGCGACCGACGCCCTGACGCGGGGTCGCCCGAGGAGGCTGGCTGGACCCAAGGGGGGCGACCAGCAGGTTCGCCTGGCGTGGGGGGACTTCTGGCAGGCGACCGAGGTGGCACGGGTTCTTGGCGTCGGATCGGGCCGAGTGGAGCTCTCGCTTCACGGGGGCGCTGCCAGGCATCCTCTCCATCAACGAGAAGCCCCCAGGTTGGCGGCACCGCGTGATCTGGGCAACGGGCGATGCCACCCCCCAGCGGATCGCCGCGGTCGATTGGGTGAATTCCAAGTGCGCCTCCTACGCGGCGCCCGAGTTCACGCAGGCGCTGCGGGAGGCGGTGGGCGCAGAAGAAGATGAGGAGGCCATTATCGCCATCGCCGAGCTCATGAACCTCGCGACGTTCGCGGCCAAGGCCGGCGCAGAGGGCTGGTGGGAGAAGGGCGCGGCGATGCACGGTGGAGACAACAACAGCGCCCACTGCTGGCTGCAGAACCGCAAGGCCAAGAATCGCTACGCCAGCTTCCTGACCATGGTGGTCACGTGCCTCGAAGCAGTATACGGCTACGAGGTGGCGAGCGCATACTTCCGCACTTACCACAACGTCACGGCGGACACGTTCTCCAGGGTCGAGGATGAGGAGGCGAAGGAGCTCGCGGAATCCAGGAGCCTGGAAGTCGTCAGCCTGCGGGACAGTTGGGCGGAGCATCTTGAACGCGGCTGGCTGCGCCGGGCGCTCGTTTGGGAAGGACAGAGCGATGCGGACGCCAGGGTGGCTAAGCAGCTTGCAGCAGCCCGGCGCGATCCGCACCGCCCCAGGACTCTGCAGTTGACGCCTGGTCAGGCTGCGACCCTCGTTGAGTGGCGAGGATCCACAGGTGCCCTGTGCAAGGCGGGGGCACGACGGGGTACGGTCGTCTGGATGCCGGCGGCTCCAGGGGGCCCGGGCGCCGGGCACCTTGTCTGGCCACCAGGCGTTGCCGCTTGGGCTGCTGGAGGCCCAGACGGGGCGGACGTCGTGACCGCCAGCCTGACCAACGACGGGGGTGAGGAGACTCGGCGGTGGTCGGAGTTCGTCATCCAGGCAGGAGCGGAGGTCGCGGTGGCGGATGCGCCAGGCCCAGCGGACTTGGGACCGGCGATGCATCGGCTCAAGGGAGCAGGCTACAGCTGGGAGGAGGTAGAGGTATGCCGCTCCCGGCTGGGCGATCCCGTCGCGAGGCAGCGGCGCGTAGTTGTGGCAGTCAGAAGAGGCGGCGAGGCTGCGAGCATAGGTCAGGAATGCGTCGAGCCCATGAACATCCGCTCGTGCGTGGGCAGGCCGAGCCCGAGCGTCGTCAGGCTGAGCAGCGACGACGGCGAGCTGGCCCCTGACCCGCGCATTCCCAAGCGAGGAGGCCCAGAGGGGGCCCAGCCTTGTGGCCACTGGCATCCGATCGGCGAGGCGAGGCGAGGCGCGCGTGTCCGCCGGCCGGTGGCTGGCGGGGCCCGGGGGGGCCGGCGCGGGCGGGCCGGGGCCCGTGGTTGTTAGACGCTGGAGGAGCAAAGGAGCTGGTGTTCACCGTGGACGGGCCGTCGCCGAGCATCAGGAGTGCAGCAGTGGCGGCCAAGCCAGGGGAGCGCATCCTTGTCCGTGACGCGCGGGATCCCCTTCCGGGGGCATGGCAGTTGGGCAGTGAGGAAATCTGGAAGCTCACAGGAGGGGCCCCAGCGATCTTTCGCAGAGCGGTTGGCGAGGGGACCCCGCAGGACTCTCTCGTGGCGTGGGGCACCCGCGCGGCCACCCCGCAACTTGCAGACGCCATGGTCGAGGAAGCGCTGGCCCAGTTGGGCCAAGTGAGACAGAGGCGGGATTCGGCCAAGGCGGGGGCTTGCTCGTTGGCCAGAGAGGATGCGTCGTGGGAGCGGCTGCAAATGTGGCTGCGAGCGCGCAGGGAGTACCCACACGACCCGAAGGGGAGGGTCGCGGCGATGAAGGGAGCGGACCCCCCAGGCAAGTGCGGCATGATCCCTGACGACGACGAGAGCGGCCAGAGGCGAGCGCAGAGCTTGCTTGAGGACCCGTACCCGGATTTGATCCTGTTGCGAGTGGGGAGGGGCCCTGATGGAAATCAGGATGGTCGCGTCGTCGCCGTGGCAGCTCCCGATTCGGCGATCTTCCCCGGGAACGGCTGGAGCCTCGCCCTTGTCTGGTTCTCGCGCACCTGGGGCTCTGCCTTCAGCATCGACGAGAGGTAGCGCGGGTCGTCCTTGCTCTCCTGGTTCTGGTGCCTTCAGCACCGTCGAGAATGTGCGAGGGTCGTCCTGCCTCAGCTTCGAAAGCTACTGCCAGACATCCGAGATGCTCTTCTGCAGGTGGTTTCGCAACTCCACCTCCCTCCAAGAGATAAGAGAGGAGCCTCGCCCCTTGCGGTATCCTCGCAGCCTTGCCGCCTTGCACGGGCTGCCACGCAACAGGGAGATCGAGCGCCGCTTCGGAGTGCACGGGGAGGCCTGGCCGTGGCTCCGAGGCTGCCGAGCATCGATGGGAGGCCGCGCGACAGAATGTGGAGGACGGCGCAAAATCGATCAAAGGAGTGCGTCTTTTTCGGCGATCAGCAACCTCAGTTCGCTCTGGGTCATCTTCTGGCTGACCTGTAGCAGCCCCGTGGTCGTCCTCGTGTCCCGCTTCCTCTGGGGCCCGTCCTTCTCGAGCTCGGCGTCGGACGCCATCAGCGTCCCCAGAGCAGCCAGCGCCTCGGCCTCGGCCTGCACGCACCCAAATCGCGGCGCTGCATCCGGTCGCCACCTCCGAGGGCTGCGAGGCCATGTGCCCCTGGGGCCGAAGGAAGAGGAGAAGGAGCCCGGAGAGGGAGAGGAGACGGCCAGTGCCAGCCCTATCTGCTCGGCCAGAGCAGCTTGAGCCAGAGCAGCTTGAGCCTTCATCATCATCATCATCATCATCATCATCATGATCATCATCATCATCATCATCATCATCATCACCACCATCATCATCATCATCAGCAGCATCAGCATCAGCATCATCATCCTCATCCTCATCCTCATCCTCATCCTCATCATTAGCAGCATCAGCATCATCAACATCAACATCATCATCATCATCATCATCATCATCATCATCAGCATCATCATCGTCATCATCGCAAGTATCGTCATCAGAATCATCATCATCAGCAGCAGCATAATCATCATCATCGTCCTGATCATCATCATCATCACCATCAGAGGCATAATCATCATCATCGTCATCATCATCATCATCCATCATCATCACCATCACCATCAAAATCAGCATCGTCATCATCATCAGCATCAGCAGCACCAACATCGTCATCGCCAGCTCTGCATCATCATCACCAGCAGCAACAACACCAACAACAACAGTAGAAGTAGCAAATTCCGCAGCATCACCAGTATCATCATCAGCAGCATCATCATCCTCATCCTCATCAGCATCATCACCATCACCACCATCATCAGCATGAGCATCATCATAATCAGTATCGTCATCCTCATCATCATCATCATCATCATCAACATCATGTTCACCATCATCGCCATCACAGGATTCATCATGGTCATCATCCTCCTTCACACCATCATCATTACCATCAACAACGACAACGACAACGGTAACGCCAACGATAACGACAACGACAACGGCAACAACAACACCAGCGACAGCAGCAACAACAACGACACCGACGACAGCGACGACGACAGCAACAACAGCAGCACCACCACCAACTACAATGTCAGCAACAACAGCAACAACAACAACAGCCTCAACATCATCGTCATCGTCATCATCCTCATAATTCGCCGGCCCAACGGGCCAGAGGCGTGCTAAGATCTCCGGTAACTGGTCAACAATAGTTCTAGTTCGCGCGCGCGGGGCGGCCCCTGGCGAAAAGTACCTCGGGCAAAGCCTGGGAGGAGACCCCGGACCGGGCAATTTTCCGACACCCCTTACGAGGATCGTGGCCTCCGAGGGGGGAGCCGCAATCGACTACCCCCCTCCTGCCCCAAGAGGCCCACAAGAGCCCCCCAAGAGGCCCTGGGGGCCACCAAGACGCCGCCCAAGGAACCCCAAGAGACTCCCAAGAGGTCCCAAAGAGGCCCTCAAGAGGCCCTAAAAAGGGCTCCAGGGCCGGCGGAATGAGCGAAGCGATCAAATAATCACAATCAGCATCATGTCATATCACACATCAACACCACCAACACCACCACCAGCACCACCAGCATCGTGACCACTTCCATCAGCATCAATACTACCATCACAACCACCACCGCCACCACCACCACCACCATCATCAGCATCATCATCATCAGCGTCATCATCAGCATCATCAGCATCATTAGCATCATCAGCATCATCATCATCAGAATCGCCATTGCCATCATAATCAGCATTATCATCATCATAACCATCAGCATCAGCAATAGCATCAGCATCAGCAGCAGCCTCAGCATCATCATCATCATGATCATCATCACCACCACCATCATCGTCATCATCCTCATCATCAGCGGCATCAGCATCATCATCATCATCATCATCATCATCATCATCATCATCATCATCATCATCATCATCATCAGCATCGTCATCATACGAGTCATCATCATCCTCATCCTCATCCACACCTTCATCATCATCGTCATCAGCATCATCATGATCACCATCAGCATCAGCATTGGCACCAGCATCAGCATCAGCAGCAGCCTCAGCATCATCATCATCACCATCACCAGTATCACCATCACCATCATCGTCATCATCATCACCATCATCATAAGCGGCAGCATCATCACCATCATAATCATCATCCTCATTCGCATCCTCATCATCAGCATCATCACCATCAGCATCATCATTAACATCAACATCAGCAGCAGCCTCAGCATCATCATCAGCAGCATCAGCATCACCATCATCGTCATCAGCATCACCATCATCGTCAGCGGCAGCATCATCATTATAATCATCATCCTCATCCGCATCCTCATAGTCATCATCAGAATCAGCATCATCAGTATCATCATTCAAAACATCATCATCAGCATCATCATCATCACCATCATCATCATCATCATCATCACCACCACCATCCTCCTCCTCCTCCTCCTCCTCATTCTCCGCCTCTAATCATCTTCATCCTCATCCTCACCCTCATCCTCATCACCATGCTCGCCACCACCACAATCCCTCCCTCTCCTGACTCTCCTTGGCGGCGCGCAGAAGGGAGCTGGGAGAGGAGGGCCGCCTCCCGAGAAGGCCACTCGCTCCTCACAGGGTGCAGGGCACATGGGCGCTGAAGGGCGTGGCCCATCTCGGAGGCCCCCCTGCCGCTCAAGAAGGCCGCCCCCCTCGCCTGAGGCCCCCTCTGCTCGCCCGGCCAAGGCGTCCCTGTCTCGCATTCCTGCGCCCACCCGTCGCGCCAGGCGCAGCGCCCTGCGCAGCAGCGGCTCCGCGAAGGTGGCCAGCTCCTCCGTCCGGGGCCGCGGGCTCCACGCGCTTCTCGGGTGTCCGGGTCCCTTCTCCTGCTGCCGTTCGTCCTCGCACTCCTCCTTCCTCTCCCTTTTCCTCCTGAACATCCTACTGTTCATCTGCCACCTCCTCCTCCAAAGTAAGCAGCTCCCTTTTCTTCCGAGTGCACATAACACGATGGGATCCTCTTTGGAGTCCTACGCGTCGGCGGGTAGAGAAAAAACAGCGACATGGGAAGGGATGGGTGGGAGGAGTAGGATGTCAGATATGGCGCGAGTGCACCTAGCAGGTCCACCCCATCCTACCAGTCCTCTGAAGGGGGGGGCGTTAGGGGGGGGGCAGGCTCAGGGGGGGATTACATCGACCTGGAATCGGCGATACATCGTCGAACAAATCGGCGTTAGGCCCCAAATACCTGGAATCCACATGTTCCCGGGCGGGGTGGGCTATCAGGCCCCTGTCGGCGATGAATGGGCCATTGAGTGTCCATGCATCCCGTCCTGAGCCACTTCTCCCCTGAACGTTGCCCCTGATCCTCCCCCCTCTTCCATCTCCACCCCCCTCTCCCTCCTCCTCAAGAGGGCCCTCGACGGTTTCCGGAGGGCGCCCAGACGGTCCAACACGCGGACGAGTGGCGACGACTCAGGATGGAAGAACAGTCCCCGCAGGGGGCGACGGCTCCAGGGGCTGGAAGCTCGAACAAACACATGGCGACTGAGGTCTCGCGGGCGGCGCGAGGAAACACAAAAAAGGAGTCTGCGAGAGCGCGAGGAGGACGTGGATCTCAAGCGCACGCGCGCACGACAGGGTTGAGGGGCAAACCCGCAAGAACACAGAAGCATGACCAGGGCAAACAAGAGACCGCTGGGCTGCAAGAGTGGCCAAACCTGCCAATGTGCCCTCGCGCGAGCTACGACAACCCAAAGGGCAGCATCGCTGGTCTTGTGGGATTGTTCAGGGCGCCCACCCCCCGCTAGCTCCACCGCCTCCCTCCGAGCCTCCCAGTCCACCGCCTCCCTTCTCCACAATATCTAGGAAAATAAGAAAAAAACTACGTAAGCACAGGCTTGCGGAGTTTCGCGAAAATTTCTTGGACACCCCTCCCTGGCGCGCGAAGCACGCCATGGGCGGCGCGGGCGGCGTCGCCAGGGTGGCCAAGCGCAGATCAAAGAAATCCGCACGGACCGCCGAAAGTTTATGTTTATGCCAGTTCCTCCTCTTCTCCTGCTCCTTCTCTTCCTCCTCCTCCTCCTCCGTCCTCCTCCTCTTTCTTATCATGTTCCTCGTCATCCTCCTCCTCCTCCTCCTCCTCCTCCTCCTCCTCCTCCTCATCATCATCATCATCATCATCATCATCATCATCATCATCATCATCATCATCATCATCATCATCAACAACTGCATCATCATCATCATCATCATCATCATCATCATCATCATCATCATCATCATCATCCTCATCCTCATCCTCATCCTCATCCTCCTCATCATCATCATCATCATCATCACCAGCATCATCATCATCACCACAATCACAAAAGCCATCATCAGCATCGCCATACTCATCATCATCATCATCATCATCATCATCATCATCATCATCATCATCATCATCATCATCATCATCAGCATCACCATCATCATCACCATCATCATCAGCATCATCAGCATCAGCATCGTCATCATCACCACCATCATCACCATCATCACTGTCATCATCATCATCCTCATCATCATCATCATCATCATCATCATCATCATCACCGTCATCATCATTTTCATCATCATCATCATCACCACCACCACCACCATCGTCATCACCATCACTGTAAATTCGTTTTCCTCATGAGTAACTCTTCCCTGTCGCACCCTCGGGCCAATCAGAAGGGCGGGCCAGGCGTTTTGCCTGAGACTTTCTCACAACTCATGATGAAAGAGTGCGGGTCGCTTTCAAAATGTAGCTGTCGACTTGGCACCGCGCACATCCATGAAAAAATGTGCGACAGCTTCACGGAGTGAGGACAGGTCGTGTTCTGAATGTGGCACTCGCCTTAGCGCCGCGCAATTTCATAATGAAAAATGCCCAAATTCTACGAATTGAGGCAGGGTGGCTTTCAAAATGCGGTTCTCGCCTAAGCGCCGCGCACATTCGTTGAAGCAGTTTACAACCAGCTCAATGGTTTTCATGGTTAACGTCCCAGAAATCGTGTTTTGGGACCATCAGGGCGCAACAGTTACGTTGATTCGTGGTGGTGAAGTCCCAGGAATGATGTTCTGGCACGATTCAAGATCGTCAAGACACAACAGCGGCGGTGATCCGCGGCATCAAAACCCCAGGAATGGTTTTCTGGCGCAAATCAAGATGTTCAAACGTCCGTCTTCCAACGGGGCACTTCCTTCAGTAAAAATGAACCCATGCAGGGGACTCTGAAAAGGAAGCTTGGAGGGAGGATTTAGTGCAAGAACGTTGGTGCGTCTTGGCTTTACTCCTCCTCATCTTCCTCCTCCTCCCCGCCTCGACAAAACCAAAGCGGACAGAGAGTTCTGGCCGCAGATGCCCGTTGCGCCAATTCATGGATGGGGTCCAGAAGCGGGCGGCGCCAAAAAGCCACCTACGCCGCGGCATGGCCCGACTGGCCAGAGGTGGATGGCGCTTCCACGAAAACAAGGCGAATATCATGCGAAGGAGCTCCCGCCCGCACGCAGGATGTTGGCAGTGCGAAGGGGTTGCTCCAAGCGGTGCCATTCCTTATTCCACGAGCATCTGGCGGGTGTACTGGCAAGGTTCGCTAGCACACGCGCGCCATGAGTTTTGAACTCCGCTGCTTACTACTGACATGGAGACAATCCCGATCGGCCATACTCGGTCCTGTTCGGGCAACCCACATCGCGCACTTAGATATCACAGTGAGCTTCGCATGCCTGGACTCACGGAGCGAAGCAGGGATGCGGACGCGCTGAGCCATCCATTGGGCCCAATCGTCGGCAGGGTGGTTGCCAGCCTTCTCGAGGCGAGTGGAGAGGCCAGCTTGCACACGCGCTTCTGTGCAATGTCATTTGACCTTGCGCACTTGCACGTGTTCAATCCCCCCAACCACCACCAACCCCAGTCCGACACCCGCTCCCACACCATGATCCAGATTTCAGCCCAAGCACTGGAGGCAGCACAACATGCACCTCGGCCGTGTAGGCCGTCAACTACGTACGCGGAACCACTATAGAACATCGTGTCTGCGATAGTCTGCTGCGAACCGCGAAGAAGGGCGAACAACTCTGCAGCGTCGATGTCCCTTTACTGCACCAGCAGCACGCCTACGAAGACAGAAAGTGTACGACACGGATACCCGGGAACAACTGCAGCGATAGCCCACGCTAAGGCCTGCGCGTGGATTCCTGGAAATACCAGATCTCGTCGAGGAATACATGTCATGGACACTCCTGCGGACCTCCTGCGAACCAACGATCGGGAACGGAGGAAGACCGGCAGCCGCTCAGCGAAGAGGAGCTGGAGGGGCGAGGTGCAAGACCGAACCAGATTGGCGGGAAACTCTGGAGGGTCTCCGCACTGCAGCTCATCGAGGTCTAGGCAACCTGCATGCCTGTGAAGCCGAATCCCAGGGGCATCCTAACATAGATTGTATTCAGCCGAGCTCGACAGCTTAGTGGTTCACTGTCTGTGCTGCGGCCATTGCCCTCCGCTATAACAACACTCTTGAGATAGCCTTTCTCTTGGACGGACAGGTGACGCAAACGAAGCGCCTGCCTGATGGGCTCGAGAATATACCCATTAGCAAGCACTGACACACATTCACGCTCGACAACCGTAGCCCACAAAATGGATTCGACGGCTCGCATAAGCCAGGCTCGAACGGTTCGCAGCTCCGTAGAGGTGAGGCCGAGAACTACAATACAAGGGACCCGCCACGAGAGACCGTCGACCTCGAGGCTAATCCTCTGGGCGGTGGCGGCGCAAGCCGAAAAAGGGCCACGGATACTGCACATAGGAGTTCCATGCCCCTCGAAACGCTCAACCTCAGAACGAATGCCTTGCTCCAGCAACCTTCTGGGCATCCCATTGTCCACGATGGCAGTGGCAAACGCAAGGAGGGGATCGAGGTTGAGAGAGTAAATAATATCGATGGTGGGCTTGTGCGATAGCATAAGCATTAGCGAGACAGAGCGTCCAGCTAAACGCTGCGTCTGCACATGCGCCTGCGCCGTGCGCGTAGCTCTGATGTCGGTCCCTGTGCTGCCGAGAAAATTCTCACCATGCCGGGTAGACGAGAGGACGGCACTCTGAATCAAGGTGTAGAAAGCGCCGCTTGACGAGAACGCGACGCGACTGGATTTTCCTGGCACGCTTCTTGGCAGGCGCCTTCATGGAGACTCGAGTGGCATGCGGCCGCACCTTGGCAACTCCAAAATCAATACCGAGGTTACGTTAAATTTTGACTGCTCGCTCCATTACCGACCTTGCGCTGAAGCTCGCCCCGTACTGATTCTATCCTGGCGATCTTCTATGTCCCAAGACAGACTACCCCAGACGGCCCAAGACTGCGGCGGGATGTCCTCAGAGGCCTCCATTAAGATCCCCAACGCGCCCAGGAGACCAAGACAATTGGAAGAACTATGCTGGTTGCTTCCCAGGCTTTTCTGCATACGATGGGGTCAGAAGGCAGGCCCCAAGACAACTTCAGAGGATCGCAAGATGGCGCAAAACGGCCACGGGCGGCCCCAAGATGGCTCCAAGACGACGTTAGGACCCGCGCAAAGACAGTTCAACAATGGCCCCAAGACACCAACAGGATGGGACCACTCGCAACACTGGATCAGTACCGCAACGGTCAGAGAAAACATACATATGTGTAGAGCTATGTGCACTGAGAGTCTATGCATATGTGTATACATATATATATATACATACATACATACATACATACCTAAAAAAAAAAAAAAAAAAAAAAAAAAAAAAAAAAAAAAAAAAAAAAAAAAAAAAAAAAAAAAAAAAAAAAAAAAAAACTATACATGTATGCATGCATATGAGTGCGAATCCGAACCAAAAAAATAGGGGGAAACAGATGCCGCAGCACAAGGGCAGGGATACATCGCCACCCGTCCTCGCTCGACAGAACCAGCCCGTGGTGCCGCTCCAACCTCGGGGTCGGGCCCAACGCTGGACACTCGCGGCGTCGGGGTCGAAGTCGGGTTGGAATCGGGGTCGCGTCGGGATCAAGTCGGGGTCGGGAACGGAACGGGGCCGGAAAAGGGTCGGGGTATGACCAGGTCCTGGCCGGGGTCCGGTCGGGGTCGGGGTGGGGTCACTCCTGGCGCAGGACTTCCCACGGGCTCATCGCACGCTGGCCCCCCAGTGGCCGCCAAGGAGGAAGCGCCGAAGGGGGCGCCGCCGCCGGGCCCTGAAAAAAAATAGTCATCCAGGGGACTCGGCACTGGAGCAAGAAGAAATACGCCATTCCTGGGGATTGAAAGCACCTCGTGGCCATCCGTTCAGCAACGCCCAGAAGACCTTCGACGACTCGAGTTTGATCGAATCGCCACCACCAAGAGCTTTCGACCCCTTTGCTGGGGCCGTCTCTTTCATCATGAGTCGTTGAGTCAGGGTCCCGAAGCCAGAAACTGGCCAGACCGAGAAACGTGGAACGCCAGCCGTCGTGAGCTCTCCGAGTCGCCAAACATCTGCGTCTCCGCGGGTGTGGGTGGGGGGTCCAACGGCGACCCAAGAAATCCGCACGGACCTTCGAAAGTTGTTGTGCCTGTCGCTTCTGCTACTGAACACAAGCCCTTCAACCCTGCTGCAAGAAGCACACCAAGGAAACCTGTGTAGCGCATCCATCGCTGTGCGGCATTACCTGGCATGAGCAAGCAAGCTGCTGCACTCGGTGCCGACCCGTCAAGGTGGAGCGCGGAGGCGCATAGTCCTCCTGCTAATCCCTGGTCGACGCGGCGCCCCTAGACACACACGGCATCAATCGGATGGCCAAGTCCACATCATGGGCAACCAAACTCGCGCAGCACTCCCAACAAAATTCGGCGCTCAAACAATGTAGGTAATCAGGGCACAACGGAGCATCTTGCCACCTTGTGCAGACCCAGCTGTCAGACAGGCAGGCCCAGGCAGGCGGGATGGACAGGCGGGATAGGCCGCATACACAAAATGGGCAACTGGGCAGAGTAAACAGTATGGTAATGGCGAAAAGCTAACGCACCTCCACGTTAGCGCTGGCACCATTGACTCAACTATTTGTTTCCGAACGGGGGCGACCTTCACCCTTTAAAGCGGCACGCACAGGCCGCACTGGCAATGGTATGGCGCTCGGCGCCCACATGGGAGGGAGAGGACGGAAAAGGATACCACTACTACGAGTTATCCTACCACTGGTTCTCCAGCCCCTTGACGGCGAGCAATGCGACAGGTTCAGGGTAACATCCCTCTGAGAAGGCACCCCTTGGGCCACCAACTTCTAGAAAGCCCTCATGCCTTCTCAGAAAGCCGCCCCAGCCAGTCGCCCTGGTCCCCTCCTGCGCGCTGCCGAGATACCCACCCAGAGGAAGTCCTCGGCATGGGAAAGGGGCGGGGGCCAGCTCTGCAATTCTACGAAAGGGCGCCCCCCCCTCCTCGCCCGCCCGCCCGCCCCCCCCTGCCCTCCGGCGCGCCTCGTCCCGCGCAACGCGGGCCCTGGCCGTTTGGAGGATCAAGGGGGCCCAACTCCGATCCAAGAAATCGGCGCGGACCTCCCAGAAATGATGTTTATGCCCGACCTCATGCTCTTCGAATCATGATTTCCTCTCCACCCGGGCAGCGCAGACCGCAAGGAGCTGGGGCGTCGAGGCACGCGGCCCCCACGCGCCCTGCCAGCCGGGGCGAGTGCTGGGCCCCGGCCCAACCGAGCCGGATTCCGAGCTGGAACCCGCCCCGCGGGCGGCCGCCAAATTAGGCAATCAAATCTGGCACCCCACCTCTGCAGGTCAGCTGTCTGAGACACTTGCTGGGGCGGCCGGATATCCGAAAGGTGCCTGCACCAAGGGGAACCCCAGCGGGGGTGTTCGATACCGGTGTACCCGGGGGACCCAAACGTCGAGTGGATCGGCCGCAGACACATTCCAGCCTCCCGCGGCTGCCAGCCCCCCCGCCCGCCCGCCCGCCCCCCCTCCTCGCGGCTGCCTGCCCAGGACGCCCATGGCCTCCTCCCTGAACAGCGCGTCGGGCCGCACGAGCGCCGCTGCAGGGAAGGAGGCAAGAGCAGCGGAGGGCCGCGACCGCAACGGCACCGACGACGATGATGAACGACGACGACGACAACCACCACCACGACGACGACCACGCCGACGACGATGATTACGAAGGACGACAACGACGACGATGATGAACGACGAAAACGACGAACGACGGCGACGACGACGGGTGGTGGTGATGGGGATGATGATGGTGATGGTTATGATGATGGTGGTGATGATGAAGACGGCGGTGCTGATACGATGACGATGGCGATGACTATGGCGATGCGGATGATGTTGACTGTGATGATGATGATGATGAAGATGAGGATGGTGCTGGTGGTGGCGATGGTAATGATGGTGATGATGGTGATGATGGTGATGATGGTGATGGTGGTGGCGATGGTGGTGGTGATGATGAAAATAATGGTGGTGATGGTGGTGGTGGTCATGACGGTGATGATGATGACGACAACAATAACGATGACGATGGCGACGACGACGACGATGCATGACAGAGATGATGATGATGACGATGATGCTGAGGGTCCACGCGTCGAAACAGGTCAGGAGCTCCCAGCAAATACTGCGCATCGGACCGAAGCGTTTCCGTCGCGCCTGAGGCGCCCTCGCAGATTCACCGGAATGCCTGGAAACCGCTCACCGCCCAGGCCGAAGCAAGCAGCGAAACGGCATCCGAGCAGCCAGGGCGACTCAGCCCGCGACATATGCACACGCGCGCCACAGCAAAACAGAACATCCCATAGTCACCAGGTCACTCGAAGGACACTGTGCTCTGCGATGGCGTTCGGAGGCGAACCAGAGTGTCGGTGGAGCCACCTACCCCTCCAATTCGGCCTCCGCCATGGCACGCGGGCAGCGCAACGACAGGCGGGCTGGTGCGCAGCCAAGCTGCAACGCGCCAGCGCAGCTACATTGGACAGAGCGCATGCCACAGCAAGGGCCCACCGCCCACAACAGGCAGACGGCGGCATGCAGAGCCACGCCTTGCGACGCGCGAGCATGGAAGCCAGAGCAGAGCATCAGCCCCCGCGGCACGCGGCCACGCAATGGACATCCTTGCTCTGCGATGGCGCGGGGCCCGATCCAGAGCGCCAGTAGCTAGCCACCTACGCCCGCGAGTCGGCCTCTCATCGCGGAGGCTAACAGCACACGCTAGGCGACAGGCAAGATGGGCGCGTCGAGCGAGAGGCCATGCACCAGGGCACCGAGCCAAGCTATGCACACAAGGCGAGCGGCACGACGCCTCAGCAATGGGCAACTGCCCCTCAGCACTTGGCCCGACGAAGGGATCCGTTGCTTTGCCAGCGCCATCGGAGTCCGATCCCGTGCGTCGGCGAGCCCACGCACCTGGCTCGGCTTCTGCGCGACGCCTGAAAGCCGCGCGCGACAGACAGATCGCAGCACGCACCGAGCCTTGCCGTGCAAACTGAGAGAGCGGCAAGCGATGCACCTAGCCGACAGCAGAGCAACTCGCCGCCAAAGCACCTAGCCACGGACTGGATTGGTTGCTCTGCCGCTGGCATCGGCGTCCGACCCGGCACGAGAGCGGATGCCTACACACCTGGTTCGCCATCCGCTTGAAGCGCGGCCTCCGACGCACGCGCCGTCGAAGCGCGCAGAAAGATTGCCGCGCGCACCGAGCCGAGGCCACGCACGCTTAACAGAGCGGCAAGCATTGCCCAAAAAGCGCTGACGGAGCGGCGAGCGCTGCCGCGAATGCGCCAGCGAAGATACATTAAGCAGAGGACACGCCGCGGCAGGGGCCTGCCATCAACAGGCAGACAGCGGCATGGAGAGCGCACGTCCAGGACGCGCGGAATTTTGATGCCAAACCTGAGCGGCACAAGCCTACCAACAACGCGCCGACCCAAGGCCACGCACTGCGATGGCGCGAAGCCTGGTCCAAAGCGCTGGTTGCAATCCACTACGCCCACGGTTCAGACTTCCATGCGGATTGCAGCACGCACCGAGCCTATGCCACGCATGCTGGAAGAGCGGCAAGCAACACCTAGCCAGCAGCAGAGCCTCCCGTCCCAACGGCACCTGGCTGCACACTGAAACAGTGCAGCGATCCATAAATCTAGCCATCAGCTGCGCATCTCGTCCAACGAGCTCCAGGCGGCATGGCCCATGGCATCGGAGCCCGACCAGTGCGTCGGCAAGCCTACGCACACGGTTCGGCTTTCGCTCTCAAAACGGGAGGCGCTGAGCGCAGAACTGCACACAATGAAGAAAAAAGAAGAAAAAAAAAAAAAAAAAAAAAAAAAAAAAAAAAAAAAAAAAAAAAAAAAAAAAAAAAAAAAAAAAAAACGGGCGCCGCTAGTCCAAGCGTCTGCGAAGGCGCCGCAGGGGCTCGTGGGCGCCAATCGAACCCGCCCCGGCAGGCTGAAGGCCGCGCTTCAACCTCCCGAGGACCGCCTTCTCCCTCGCGTTCTCGGGCGCCGTCGGGCACTGCTTGGCGAGCCCCGCCATCCTGACAGTCTGCGTCCAGTGCCCGCACTTGATGCAGAACAGGCGCGCGCCGGCCCTCAATTGCTCGCGCGACCCGCGGGCATCTACTCCCCACCAGGGGGGCAGCTCTGGCGGAGGCGGAGGCGGCGGCGGCTGGGCAAGGGCTGCGGCCCGACCTCCGCTGCCGCTGCTGCTGCTGCTGCTGCCACTCGGGCCTGCGCTGCCAGCCGCGCCCGGGCCTCCGCCATCGCCTTCGCCAGCGGAAGCGGACGAAGCTTCAGCCCGGCTAGAAATCAAAGCTGCTCCAGCCGCGAGAAGCGCCGCCGCCGCCGACACTGCGCCCGAGCTCCACTCGCCACTGCTGCGCATGAGCCCGCGGCCCGCGCGCTCAAAGCGCGCCCAGACCGCGTCGCAGTCGTCGGCGCCCAGCCAGGCGCCGCGACGCCCGCGCGCGCGTCGAGGGCAGTCGGGGAACCCGCAGCGGCTCGCTCCCCCAGCGCACATTGCATGCTCGCCAATCGCAACGGACCTCGTCAAAGCATGGCCTATCATGTCCGTCTGCTGCCGCAAGCTCGGCGCTACCCTCCCGCCGCCCAGAGCCAACGGAAAACCTTCCTGATGAGGCGGTGCTCGCGCCAGCTGCGGTCTCGCAGGGCGTCGTCGTCTGCGCGGGGCGGAGACGCGCCCCCTCGCTGGCCGAGCGTCAGCACGATAGTTGCCACGACGCCGCCGCGCTGCAATGCGATCCCCCTGCGCGCCCGCGAGGCCCGCGCGCGCCTTCACCTCGCGGCGAAAAAGATGTCGCCGATGCCCACGCCCCCCATGACGACCCGCAGGCGGACCCAGAGCTCCCGCGGGGCCCTCGCCACCCCAGGCGCCGCGCCTTGCCTGCGGCGACGCCGTCGACGAGCACCCGGCCGCCGGCGAACAGCCCGATGGGAGGCCACCCAGAACGGCCTCGACGGCCACGCAGAGCTCCGCCGCCCCCGACCCTCGAGGGAAGGGCCACCGGAAGGGCCCAAGAAGGCTGACGGCCTCAGCGCCGTGTCCCACGACCACGACTGCCCAGCCGCCTCGCGCGGAAACCAGGCCAGGGCCCTCGACGCCGCCGTCGGCGAAGAGATCGCCCGACGAGGGCACGCCGACAAGGGCCGCCCTGCAGCCCTCCATGGCCGCGCGCTCTGCCTCGAATGGCGGCATCGCCCGTCGGTGCCCGCGCGCGAGCGCACGGGACCAGAGCGAGTCCTCGGCGTAGCCATGGCTCACCATGTCGACGATCGACATGATGTGGATGTCATTGGGCGGGCGCCTCGCGTCGCCGTCGCCGCGGAACCCCCCTCCGCGCGGCCCGCGGCAGTCGCCTCACACTGCCGCCCCAAGTGTCGCACCGCGCCGCGGGCCGCGCATCCCCGCGGGCACCGGGGCGACGATGCGAGTGGCCACCCCATCTAGAACCGACGCGCCACAGGCCATAGGCAGCCAACGAGAGCGCCCCCAGCCGACGCGAGCTCCTTCGCCGCTGTCCTGCTCACTCGCTTGCGGGGATGAGCATGCCAGTGCTCGCCAGCGCGCATCCTCCAGAAAGGTGATCGAGGCCCAGGCACCTGCCCACCTCCTCCCTAAGCGCCCTCTCACGCGCTGCGGCGATATGCTTCGACGTGGTGGAAGCGCCGAGCGCGCGCAGGTCAAGCGCCCGCTGCCGGTCGCACAAAGGCGGGCCAGGTCGCACGCGAGCACGCGTGCCGCAGCTGGTCCTCGCCCCGCCAGCGCCCCGGCCCCCTCGGCGGCGGGCTGCGCGACGGCGCCCGCAAACGCGCTGCCCGTGGCCCGCGTGTCCCGGCCGCCGGCTTTAAATTGCACGGCCTTAGCCCATGCCAGAATCGGTAGAGCGACGCGGCCCGACAATAGGTCACTCGAAAAGCGCTTGCCGACCAGAAGGCTGAGGCTGGGGCTCTGCCCCGATCCGCGGCCACAGTGGGCGGCATCGACCTGCCCCCCCCCCACCCACCTGGTCAGCTGCGGGGCGGGCCAGCCAACGGCGCCGAGGCCACATCGAGCGGCCGGGCGCGCACCCCAAAGCGGATCGCACGCAGCCGCCGCAGCTGCGACGCCGCCCTCGAATAGCGCTTCTCCAGGACTACGAAGGCCCGGCCGCCCAGGCAGCAGTCAACCAAGTTCTTCACGGACTCGGCGACGGGGAACGCCACACCGCCCATGCGCTTGGTGACCAGAGCGACAAGCTCTCACGAGCTGGCGAGAATCTCGCTCTTCGCCTCTGAAACTGGACCGCCACCGCCTTGGTCGGCTGCGCCGCGCAGGCTGCGACCTGCGCCATGGGGCCGTGGTAGCTCACGCAGCTGTCGTAAAAAATGACGGCGAGCGTCACTCTGGGCCCCAGCACCCCCCAGAGCCTCGAGCGCTCGTCAGCGACGGCCACGAGCCCGCACTTCAAAAGCCCCCCAGCGCGCGAACAGCCAGCGATGGAGCCCGCATCCAGAAGGCACGCCTCCGACACGCCCCCGCCCAGCATAAAGCGACGCTCGCCAGCGTGGGGGGCGAGGGCCATGACCAGTAGGGCCCGTGGATATTTGGCTCGGGCGCTCCGATCCTGGATGGCGGCCAAGTCCACCAGCTCGCACCCCTTCGACAGGTCGGTCGGCGCCGCAGCTGCGCCGCCCCCGCTGGAGCGCGAAGCCTCCGACTGAAGCGCCTGCCACCTGCCGCCGCACAGCCTCCTCAGCAGCGCGCGCCCTCGGCCCCTGAATGAACCGGCATGCCCTGGGTCGATCTCGGAATCCCACCGCCGCACTTCGGCCCGGCGAACTCGGCCCCATAGACGAGGGGGCCAACCGAGCCGCCCCCCGCGGTGGTGCATAAAGCGCTTGACCGACCGAATGAAGACGCAGCGCCCCTCGCCAGCCTCCGCCCAGCGGTCGGGGTCGGTCGCCGCCAGCTCGCTCACGAGCGGCCGATGCGAGGCGCGCGTCGCCCAGGTGGCCGCCCAGCCGCCCTCGCAAAATTCCACCGCCTCGGCCCAGCGCGCGGCTGCTCTCTCGCTGAAGGGCCTCGGCCCAGCGCGCGGCCGCTCTCTCGCTGAAGGGCCTCGGCTGATGGGCAGCGCCCGCAGATGCGCCGCCGCCCATGCATGCCCGGGGCCCTCCGCCAGCCCCACCATCTGCCGGGCCACCAGCCGCTGCGCCTGTGCCGCCCGGGTCGCTCTAAGCGCTGCCCTGAGCCGTCGGGCCGCGCAGCGCCCCCCTCCGCGCCAGACCCCGCTGCCCTCCCCCATCCTCGTCGCACCTCTCCTCCATGATGCGACGAGGGCGCCCAGTTCGGTGCCCTCGAGGCGCTGCCCCCGCTCGCCCCTGCTAGCTTCGCCTGACCCCGCTGCTGAGACCGCGGCTGCCCCCGCGGGCCAGACGTCGAAGTTCGCGAACTTGCGCCTCCCGTGCTCTGGGCCGAGCATGCTCAAGGCCTGGCCGAGGGCCTCGTGGAAGGCGCTGGCGCGCTGAGCCTTGCCAGGGGTCTCGGCTCCACGGCGGTCGTTTGCCGCTGCTGGAATTGCCGCTGCCGTCGCAGCCCCAGCGCCAACGCCTCCTCCCCGTGCTGCACAATCTCGCTTCCGTTAGTGCTTGACCAGGCGATTGCCAATGAGTTCCTGGAGCTCTTTCTCGGTGGTCTGACTCTGTTCGCGCTCGCATTCGATCTCGACCTTCTTGGCCTGGAGCGCGTCGATATCCGGCGCGATGCCGTTGGCATGCCGCTCGAGCGCCTCCGTCATGCTATTATGGTTGTTTTGCCTGCGCCCCAGCTCGCTGCGCTGAATGTACGTGGGCTTCTCCTAGTGACCTCCAAGTCGAGTTGCTCTGCTGGCGGCAACAACCTTTTCCGCATCATCCGAGCCATCGAGCTTCTGGATCTCGCTTCGCAGCTTGCAAAGATGACGTACACGCTCATGTTGGCCCTGCTGCTGGGCGTCGGCATGACCTGCTCCGACGTCGCTGCCTGATGCGCGTCCTACTGTTCGAGCTTCTTGACCTTCCGCCGCAACTGGTTCAAGTCGTGGCGTTCCTTGGCGTCCAGTTATGACGTCCAGCACGAGCCTCCAGATCCTTGCCCCCTTCCAGTGGTACCCGCAGCTGCGACAGACGCGCCTGGTGCCCCAATTCATATTGGCTTCGCACGGTGGGCAGTGCCAGGCTTTGGGCTGGCTGCGTGCGCCACCACTGCCGCCTCTCGCACCACCACCAGCTCTGCCTCCTCTGCCGCCCCTGGTGCCGCCCCCGCGCGCGGCACCTCGGGAACCACCACCACGTCCTGGAATTGGTAGACCCCGCGCAAGCAAAGTTCTCAATCGGGCGACTTGGGCCAGGTGTCGGAGAGGTTATGGAATCAAAAAGAACTGTGGCCGCGAAAGCCTCGCTGAAAGCGTGGTCGAAATGGGACCTGACCCAAGACATGACGCGACGGCTAAGACCAGCCACATCGGACCACATACCGGCCTTGACCGCGCCACATAAAGCCAAAACGGTTACGGATGATGATGATGGTGATGATGATGATGATGATGACGACGACGACGACGACGACGACGATGATGATGATGATGATGATGATGATAACGATGGTGATGATGATGATGAAGACGACGATGTTGATAATGAAGATGCTGGTGATGCAGATGATGATGACGATGTTGATGATGATGATAATGATAGTGATGATGATGACGATGGTGATGGTGATGGTGATGATGATGATGATGATGATGATGATGACAGTGATGATGGTGACGAGGTTGATGGTGATGTTGATGATGATGGTGATGGTGATAATGGTGATGATGCTGATGATGATGATAGTGATGGTAATGGTGATGATGATGATGGTAGTGGTGGTGATAGTGATGGTGGTGATGGTGGTGTTGATGCTGATGGTGGTGATGATGATGGTGATGGCGGTGATAATGAACATGATGAGCATGATTATGATGATAATGTTGATGATGGTGGTGATGATGAAGAGGAAGCAAGGACGGCGACGGCGACGACGGCGATGAACAAGGAGAAGAAGGAGGAGGAGGAAGAAGAGGGCGACGACGACGACGACGAGAACGACGAAGACGGCGGCGGCGGCGACGACGACGACAAAGACGACGGCGGTGGCGGCAGCGACGGCGGCAATGACGGCAGCTACGACGGCGACGACGGCAACGACGTCGACGATGGCCCGCCGACGTCGACGGCGGTGTCGACGACGACGACCACCTGAACCGCTTCTAGGGTGCGTTCTGGACGAGATTTCGATGCTGATGATGGCCCCCCTGGGAGCCCTGAATGTCCAGAAACCTGACGAACCTCAACATCGACGGCGGCGGCGACGGCGGTGACTGCGAGAAGCGGGCCGACTCCTTCCATCCTCCTCCTCCTGAAGAGCGCCATCCGGTAGCCCAGAACGGCCCAACAGGCCTCCAAAGCGGCCAAAGATGGCTCATGACCTCATGACCTCATGACCCTTCGCCTCCCTGTCCTCTTCTTCTCTGTCCCTCTGTTCCTCCCTGAATTCCTCGTTGTGGACATATATCTCAATGAAACACGTGCCATGCGTCAGCGCGTATCCGAAGCACCCTGGGCGCGGGGCGCAATCTCAACGGGCTCCACCCGGGCAGCAGAATACAAAAAATGCAGCGACAAAAGGCTGCTTGCCGCGTCGGCAGGGCTTTGTATAAGCCGATCACCCTCCATCGGACTGACGTCGGCAGGGATCAGTATAAGCCGATCACCTTCCACCACACTGCACCAACCGATGTCCACACTGCCATGTTGAATATCATGAAGATTAGGCCGAGCTTATACCACTCCTTCTGGGACACGTAGCCACCAGCAAAGAAAACTGGTGCCTGCGCCGAGGCGTAGGGCGTGAGGGAGCCGAACAAATTAGAGGCCGCGGCCAGGGCGAACACGGCCACCGCTGGTGGCGTTCCTGTTTGCACCATCATCACCACGAAGGGCACATAAAGCGCGCTCAGGTGGGCGACCTGGGATGCAAAGGCATAGTGCGAGAAGGTGTACATGACCAGCAGAAGGGCGAAGGCGGGCACGGCAGACAGGCCCGCAGCGAGGATCCTGGAGGAGATGACGCCTGCAAGCCACTGCACCACGCCCGTCTTGTTCAGCATGGCACTCATGCTAACGAGAATTGCAAACCACGTCATGGTGGTCCAGGCGCCCGACTCGCCGGCGCAGTCGCCCCACGTCAGGGTGCCGGTGAACAGGAGCGCTGAGAGCCCGAGCACTGCGGTAGTCACAGGCTTCACGCCGATGACACTCGCGCCGGCCCACATGAACAGCATGCCCAGGATGGTGGAGCCCAAGATGATCTCATCCCTGGACATCGGGCCCATCTCATCGAGCTTCCTCTTGGCCTCTTTAGGTGCCTCGGGCGTCTCCTTGACCTCAGGAGGGAGCACCTTGTACACCAGGAGGGGCGTCAGGACCATGGCCGTCAGCGCAGGGACACAGGTGGCCTTGAGCCACGCAATGAATGGGTTGTTGATGACGTACCCTGCCTGCGCCGCAAGCTTCAGAGCAAGGAGGTTCTGCGCGGCCCCGAACAGCCAGAGCGAGGAAGAGTTCCCAGTGGCCTGGAAGGCCGACTGCACCAGGAACGCCCCGGTCTTCCTCTCCGTGCCGTCTGCCGGATCCGAGCCGCTGGCCTGGGCCACCGAGCGCACTAAAGGATAGAACACGCCCGCCGCACGGGCAGCCGAGGAGGGCATGCCAGCAGCGAGGGCGCCCTCCGCCGCGTTCAGGCCGTAGGCGAGGCCGAGGGTGGTGCTGCCCACCAGGCGCACGATGCTCAGGGCGATGCGCTCACCGAGGCCAGTCTTGGCGAAGCCCTTGCAGAAGAAGAACGCGAGGAGCACGAGCCACAGCACCTCGTCGGTGAAGGCGGCCACGCCCTCGCCGAAGGTGAGCGTGCCGGTGAGCATCCCCACGGTCAGGGCGCAGAAGGCGACGCCCGGCGGGGGCAGCGGGCCCGTCACGATGCCGCAGATCGTCGCGATGAACAGGGAGAGCACCGACCACCCCTGCGGTGAGACGCCCGCTGGCACTGGGATGGCGAAACGGATGAGGAGCCCGATCCCAATGGTTATCGCGGTGGGCACGACCTTCGCCCCCTTCCAGCCCGCGGCGCCAGCCGCCGACGCCGAGCCAGCGCCCCTGGCGCCCCTCCGCGCCGAGCCGCGTGACCTGCGCCGCCCCGCCGCCAGCAGCAGGCCCAGGGCGGCGCCCCCGAGGCCGCTGACCGCCGGCGGGGGTCCGCGCCACTGCCCAGCCGCGCCAGCCCGGCCCAGGCCGCCCCTGGGCGTGGCTGGCGAGCCCGGCAACCTCGGCGGCCCCGCCCGGGAGGGCGCGGCGCCGGCAAGAAGCGGCCTGCAGGGTGCTGCCGCGCGGCCCTGGGCAGCCCTGGGCCCCATGAACGCTAGCTGCTCCGCCTCGTCCCCGCCTGGCAGGGCGGGCGCGAGTGCGAGCAGGCAGAAGGCCAGGGAGGCGGCGGCGGCCCGCGCTGCACGTCCATGCAGAGCCATGGCGGCGCGGAGCCGGGGTTGGCTCTGCCAGCTGCCTCGGCGCAACGGCCGGCTGGAGCCCAAAGTTGTCCAGGACGCTGACATGAGTAGCACGACGTTCGTGTATATCTGAGGCAGTAGGAAAAATGACGGCAGCTACTGATGCCCAGTACTGATTTTCATGAGCAGGAGCACTGATGAACGCCTGGGCGAAAAGGTCTATCGTCATCTCGATCGATCGATATATTGACCCTACCTGCCATAGAGTGGAGTTGAGCGGGGAGCTCCTCCCAACTCCCCTCCTGTATAAACGTGGCGTCTACAGATGCGCACTACACCCTCAGCCG
>CAUYUJ010002908.1:15000-84304 GCA_963575745.1 Prorocentrum cordatum | reverse complement strand
GGAGACGCAGGAGGACGAGGAGGAGGAGGAGGAGGAGGAGGAGGAGGAGGAGAAGGAGGCGCAGGAGGAGGAGGAGGAGGCGGACGGCCCCTGGCGGGTGGACGTCACAGTCCGCCACCCGGCGGCGGGCGACGAGACGGCTCTCGGGGCCGGGGCGCGACGGCGGGGTGAAGCCACGCGCCAGGCCGAGCGCGAGAAGCACGAAAGGTATCCAAGCGAGCGCATGACCGCGTTCGTCCTGGAGACCTCGAGCAGCCCGGGCGCCGAGGCGCGGAAATGGCGTCTCGCGCAGTTGGGCGAGCTTCCCGAAGACACGCAATCAGAGGAGCTCGCACGCGCCTGCGAGGCGCTCAGCTGCGCGCTGCCGCGCCAGGTGGCGCGCCAGCTCAGGCGCACCGCCGAACTGAGCTGAACTCCGGGGCTCGGGGGCGCCGCTGCGCGGTCCGCGCAGCGCTGAGCTGGGGCGCCAGCTGGGCGCGGCGCTGAGCAGTGCGCAGCGCGAGGCGCCTGGCGGCCAGCGCGCAGCGTTTTGGGCGCTGGACTGGGGACGGCGGCCGCGGGCGGCGCTGGGCGGCGGCAGCCGGGGCTTGCCGCTGATACGCCAGCGGCAGGTGGGACTGGCGCTAGCGCGCTGCTGCTGGGCGACGAGGAGCTGCCAGCGGGGCAGGCGGCCACGCGGGCGCGGGAGGCCGGAGGGGCTGCGGGCTACTGGCTGTGGCTGCTGGCCCCAGCTGCGGACTGGTGCTCGCGACGCACCGCACCATCGTCGCGTTCGGCATGGCGGTCCCGTGCTTCTGAATTTCTAGGCCCCGGCCGGCGCGCCCTTTCCGCTCCAGGGCCAGACACCGTTGAGCGGTGCTCTGCTTCCGGGGCTGGGGGGTTGCGCCGGCTCCCGATCAAATTGGACGCGCGGGCAGGCGCGTTCGCCGCTCGTAGGGGGAGGAGGAGGAGGAGGAAGAGGAAAAAGAGGAAAAAGAGGAAGAGGAGGAGGAGGAGGAGGAGGAGGAGGAGGGAGGAGGGAGAGGAGGAGGAGGAGGAGGAGGAGGAGGAGGAGGAGGAGGAGGAGGACGAGGAGGAGGAGGAGGAGGAGGAGGAGGAGGATGAGGAGGAGGCGGAGGACCAGTGCAAACCCAAGACATATTAACGATATTGCAATAAACCTTTATTCCAAGTTGCCCTTTTTCATAGGCCCTTTCGAAGGGCCATCTTCACTTGGGGAAGACCCCGTTGGAAAACAGTCGCTTCCGGGGACGCCAGCGCCACGAATCACAGTCACGGTTGCGATTCGGCGACCCTGAATCGCGTCAGACTACCATTCCTGGAAATCAAACGTCGCGAATCAACGTGACTGTTGCGCCCTGACTTTCCGACATCGTGCCAAAAAGCATTCGTGGGATGTCAGCCATGCGAATCTTCGAAACGGCTGCAAACTCTTACGACTAATGGGCGCGGTGCTGTGGCGAGAGCCACATTTTGAAAAGGAGGTGCCCTCCATCCGTGAAGGTGCTGCAAACTTTAAGACGAATGTGCGGCGTAAGGGCGAGAGCCACTTTTTGAAAAGGAGAGGCCTTCCATCCGTGAGAACAATTCAAATGTGCAAAGCGAATGCGAAAAGAACCGCCGTCCATCCGTGAAATGATCGTAAACTGTTTAAGACGAGTACGCGCGTCGCTACAGTGGGGGCCATCTTTTGAAAACCGCCCGCCTTCCATCTGCGAAGTTGCTGCAAACTTTTAAAACGAATGCGCGCGGCGCTCTGGCAAGAGCCACATGTTGAAAGCGGCATGCCCTCCATCCGTGAAAATGCTGCAAGCTTTAGGCTTCAAAGTCGTAAGTGGTGAGGAAGTGCCCAGCGAAACGCCCAGCCCGCCCTGTCGACCAGCTTCGGGGTGGGACCAGGAGGACTTATCCAGTAGGACGAGGAATGAAGCAGGATGATGAGGAGGAGGAGGAGTTGGAGGATGAAAACGAATAATAATAATAGAGTAATAATAATATTATTAGTACTAATAATTCTGGAGACTTTCTGTAATAATACTACTAATAATTATAGTAATAGTAATGCAATAGCAATAGCAATAGCAATAGCAATAGCAATAGCAATAATCACAATGCTAGTAATAATAGTAGTTATACTAACACTGGTACGAATAAGAAGAATACTCGTAAGAGTAACACTACTAATAATATGAAGAGTAAGAAGAAGAGGGCGAGGAGGAGGACGAAGAGGAGGAGGAGGAGGAAGAGGAGGAGGAGGAGGGGGATTACATGATTACCAGGATTACCGCCATCACAGGAGTGATGCTGACCAAACACATGCCCGAACGTTCGCTTACTCTCAGCTCCTCCGAGGGGCGGAAGAGAGGCCAGGCAGAACCGTTCGCCCCGCGGCGCCTGCGGGCTCCTCCGTGCCTGCGTGCGCACGCCTCCGGAGCGCGCGGCGCTCGCCCTGAGCCCGAAGACCTCCTCCGGAGCGCCGTGCGGGGTCCGTATACCCTGCGCAGACGAAGCTGCGAGTGGGGCCCCAAGGCTCCTCCCTTGGCATCGCTCGGGCGTGAGCGTTTCTTCTCGGCGAGGACCACCGAGGACCATCCTGGACCGTCGAGCAAAAAAAACAAAAACGCCGCGCGCGAAACCGAAACATGCGCGGGAGATGGGCGCCCGAGCGACGGCAAGCTCCCCGGAGCGCAGCGCTCACCCCGAGCAGACCAAAAAGCTGCAAGTGGGGTCCTTGGCCCTGCGCTCGCCAGCGTCGAGCCGCGTCTGGCCCCCGACAGCACGGCGCGCCTCCTCCCGGCCGCGCGCCTCCTCCGAGGCCGTCCGAGGGGGGCGCCCCTCCCCCGCGGGGCGACCCCGCCTCCCCGCACCACGCCAGGGCGGGATCCTCTAAGGAGCCCTCCGCAGGGGACCCGCCTCCCGCCCGCGTCCCAGCGGAGCACCTGGGAGGGCCAAGCTGGGGGGGAGGCGAGGCGACGGGGGGGCAGTTGTCTCCCCCCCCAAGGCCCCCTGCGGGCACACTGGGGTGACGAACGGGCTGCTGCCCGTTTGTTCTCTTGGGAAGGGGACCCAGTGGCACAGGTGCCGGAGGAGGAGGAGAAGGGAGGAGAGGAGGAGGAGGAGGATAATCATAATAGTAAGAAGAAGGATAATCTTAATAATAAGGCTAGTAATCGTAATATTGATACTCTGAAGAATAATATTAAGAAAAGGGAGGACGAACAATAATAATAATAATAATATGAAGAAGAAGAAACATAAGAAGGAGAAGACGAATAACAAGAGGAATGGTATTAATTATAAGAAGAATCAGGAGAAGGAGGAGGAGGAGGATGATGAGGGGGATGCGGAGGCGGAGGCGGAAGCGGAGGCGGAGGAGAAGGAGGCGGAGGAGGAGGACGAAGAGGGGAAGGCCGAGGAAAATTGCATAGACATAACCTCCCGAGTGTCCGCGCGGATTCCTCGGACCTGCGCCGGACCCATCGCAGTGTCCCCAGACACCTGACGTCATGACTTTGGTTTCAGAACGTCGACCCCCAGAGTTCTAGACCCATTGCCCTTTTCATCCCGAGTCGTTCTTTGACGGTCCCGAGGCCCTGTGAGGGCTCCCAGAGGCTGACAATAGCGAAGCTTTTCCCGTCGTGATGTTTCGTGACTCGAGCATGCTGGCTACACACGAAATCAATGCCAATGCGAACGGTAAACGATGAGGCTATGATGCGTCTTTAGGTTTGGTGCGGCTACGTATGATGCCCACTCGTGCCCACCACGTCCCGTTTTCAGGGACTTCGCATCCCCCTCATGATGGTGGGATGGGAAGACGGGCCGCCACCCCTGGCACTGCACGTACGGTGCCATGTTCGTGGGGTTTTGCCCCCGCGGCCCCTATGATGGAAGCTGGGGAAGGTGTAAGGCCTCTAGGAGCGGTGGCAGGCAGAGAATTACGCCGCAGGCGCCGCCACCTCGCGACGTCACGCCCCCGTAGAACATCTCGCTCCTTCCCCCCTGGAGAAGGTCTTCAAGAGGCGGCACGAATCCCACGGACGCACCCCCCCGTACTCGTGCTGCTGCGCCCCTTCGTATTCGTAGTCCCAGTCGTGGTGGTCGTCGTCGCCGAAGTCGTCGTCCTCGACGTCCGTCGTCGGTACCAGGTTCGTGGGGACTTGCCCCCGCAGCCCCTATGATGGAAGCTGCAGAGGGTGTGAGGCCTCATGGTGGTCCTAACTGGTAACGCCTAAGATCGGCCACGCGGCCGGGACAAGAGTACCCGCGCCAGCCTTGCCCAGCTCCGGCCTCGCAGCGGCCACCTCGCTGCGGCCACCTTGCCTCATTTGTGGCGCCGTCCCCCTCCTTCTCCTGGTCCCCTTCCTCCTCCTCCTCCTCGCTGCTCCTCCCCGGGTGCTGTTTTCCTCGCTTGCCGGGCACTGCTCCGTGGCACACGGTGGCGCAGCTGTGCTGCGGTGATCTGCAGTGCTCACACATCGAGGTGTTGTTGTCGCCTGGGCGGTGGACAAAACACGATCGTCCTCGCCGGGAGGCGGAGGGCAGGACTCGTGCTGCGGCGCCAACTCTCGGGTGTTGCTAGAAGTGCCCCTGGTCCAAGGCACCTCTAGCAACCATCTGCCCCTGGCCCAAACTTGTGTTGCTAGAACTGCCCCCAGCTTCTCGCTCCATCTCTGGGCCCCTGGGGGCCCTCCGGGCCTCGTAAGGGGGCGCATTGGGGGCCCCCCTGGGCCACCCCGAGAATCCTGGGGGCACCTTGGGCCAGGGGCACTTCCAGCAGCACCCGAAACCCGTGCTCGTAGTCCCAGTCGGGTGTGGGGTAGGAGGAGGAGGAGGACCTTGACCTTGACCAGCCTCGGATCCCCGCTTAGTCGACTACACTGGGCCCCCACTTCGTTCCCTAGTCGCAATCGGAATCTGGCTGAGATTGCATTGCAATCCGTCGCTTCGCTAGAGGGCCTGCAGTCGCCACCAAAACGAACGGGCCCGACCGCACTTCGCCCCCACGCGGGGGGCTCCAGGCGGTGTGGCATCTGTTCCGACTGTCTTACGGCCACCTGTCCTTTTCCCTCGGCCATTGCCCTTGTCAGTCCCCCGTCCGCCCCCCTCCCTTCGGGCTTCGGCTCGGGGTGGACGGTGAATTAAGTACTGATGCAGGAAAGGGCACGGAAAATTCAGTTCAGGTACAGCGTTCGGGGGAGGACTGGGAAACGGGAGCCTGCCCGAGTTCGCCAGAACTCGGAATCTGGCGCTTGTTTCAGAAAAAGAGGCAAGGAAGGGGAGAGCTGTACTGCCTGGCAAAACTTCTACTCCGCTCATCTCTACCGTCACTTCACCCTGCGTCCTGTGTCCCTCTCGCAGTCCCCCCTCGGCGCAGTCCCGTACTGCCTCTTGTCCTCCTGCACCATCCGCTCCTTCACGGGGATGTTCCTGATCTGCAGGCACTCGGGGTGGGTCGTGAGCTGGTCCCGAGCTCGCTCCTTCCCTTGCGCAGTCCTGCCCTTGTTCTTCTTGATCCTGATCGTGACGTTGGAGCCGAGCCTCTCGATGTCTGGCTGCTTCGCCACTTTCTCGTAGTACTGCTCCTGCGCCTTCTGCGTCTCGCCCGTCGTGTCCTGGCCTAGCTTCTTCATCACCTTGCCGTGTACGACGAGGTGCCGCGATCCCAGGAAGCCGAGGTCCGCGCTGTCGTCGATCTCGGCCTTCGCCTCGAGGGCCTGCGCGTTCCTGTTGCAGTTCGCCCCCGTCAGCCAGCCCGCGGTGGTCAGCAGCGAGTCCGCGTCTACCTCCCACGTCTCGACCACGGTCGACTTCAGCCCGGTGGTGTCGTTGGTCACGATCAGTACGAGCTCCGCCGTCAGCTGCAGCGAGCGGTCCCTGCTCTCGTCGTCCTGGCTTCCCTTCTTGCTGTCCCGTCTTTTCGGTTGGGCCTCGATTCCCTCTTTCGACCCTGCCCGCGTCGGTGCCGTTTCGAACATGTCCGTGCTTTCGGCTTGTCCTCGGTCGTTGTGTGTGCGGGTGTAGACGGATACGGTCCCCTTTTTGATCGAAGTGGTTGCAGATCGGGCATGTCGAAGCGATAGTCGTCGGCTCGAACTTGGTCTTCTGGAATCTCCTTGATATGTACCCAAGCTCGTGCGAATTGTGTTCCAGTGCCTTCTCCTTGGTCTTACGTCCACCGAAGTACTCCAGGTAGGTGACGTCCGTGGGGGCGATCTTCTCCCCTAGCGTCCCCCCTTCACCACCAGGTCGGCTCCGAAAAACGGTCCACTCCTGTATCCTCGGTTGTGCGGTAGTAACTGCCCAGAAGTCTCTGTTTTGTGATCCGTGTCTGCCTCCTGCTATGAGACTGGATAAAAATCCCACTGATGCCTGAGCCATCTGTTCCCAGGTTTGCCATAGTTCTTCCAGCACTCGTGTTGTTACTTGGTCATCTGATAATTGTGTGTCTCGTACTGTATCATGCGATGCCTCTCGTAGGTCACTTCGCTGTGTCAGTAACTTCGCTCGATCCTCACGTAGTGCAGCGAATACTGTGTCTCGTACTCCGTAATCTGCCGAGTGTCTTTGCGATGTCTCCTTCATTATTTCGTTCAGCTCGGTGAGGTACTCGTCTATGTCCTTGTCGTACGTCTTCAGCGTGGATGCCGCGATGGTATGGTTGAGCTCCTGAACAAATCCGATGTTGTGTATGACCTTCTTCATCGGCGCATATTTGTCCCATCTAAGTGGGCGCAGTTCTCGTCCACTTTCCAATCCCGTTCGTAGATGAGATACAGCTTGGTCTGGTAGATTGTCCCTTTGTGATCCGCTCGGGATCTCTTGTAGTCTGCTGCCCAGTCTCATCGGCGGGCCTCTCGATCTCCAGCTTGAGCACAATCTCCAGGGTGCCGAGATGTAATCTATGCTCGAGACGCCTCCGTCCCTGCAGTAAGTCGGCCTCCAGGATCCTCGCGTGTTCGTGATGGTCATGTTATTTTTCTCAGCTAGTAGTCGGACCTGTTGGCCTGCTCCCCGTTGTAGTTTTTCCGTAGTTGTTCCTGCTTCTACGTAGTCTGCTGCCTCTGCTGTCCCTTCTATCACATGCCTGCGTCTCTGATTCTCCGTGAGGGCTTTCACGTCGAAGTTGTTGCACTCCCCTGCGATCTCCGCCAGTCCGTCCTGGCAGCACGACAATGGGTTGTATTGCCCGAGGGATAAGCACGCGGTTAGTCTCGTACACAAACAGACCAGCGCCCTCATCGCGACCACATGACTCCTCGTGAGCTGTGGGGTTGGAAGCGGATCTGGAGAGAGCTGCCTGAATTGCTCGGTGGGTGAAATGGCAGCTTGGAGGAGGAGGAGGAGGAGGAGGAGGAGGAGGAGGAGGAGGAGGAGGAGGAGGAGGAGGGGGAGGTGGAGGGGAGGAGGAGGAGGAGGAGGAGGAGGAGGAGGAGGAGGAGGAGGACGTCTGGGCTCCTCGGGCCGAACAGGCGGCACCCGCCGGCGCCGCGCAGGGCGGCGCCGAGGGCGCCGCCCGCGGCTCGGCGCCTCCGGGCGGCTTCGGGGCGGAGGGCGCCGCCGACGCTGCTGCCTCGCAGCCCGCGCAGCCGGGGCTGCACAGGCTGTCGCCACGAAGCCTCGGTATCGCTTCAGCGTTCACCATTCAGGAGGGAACAAAAACACTCAGACATAATTAATCGTCGATTCCCCAGAACATCTGGGAAATATGGGAAGTGGGGGGGAAGACAAAAGCCCAGAAGATATGGGAAAATATGGGGAACCTTTTTTATTTGCGTCTATTTATTTGTGTGTCCCAGGTTCCCTTCAACCATTCCAATCCCCATCCCCTTCGAGACCCCCACCAAAGTACCACCCCGGTGGGGGATACACTCTTCGAGACTTGGAGGGGACGACCTATATCCCCATCTGGGGGGGCAGATCGGCCAGTGAGGCCCAGGCCACGCCGCTGGGGATGGGGATCGGTTAAGCGATGCGAAGCACAGACATTCAGGACACAGGCATGGTCGCGCGCGGGGGCGGCAGGTTTTTGCCGGTTTCGGCCTCTGGGGGTCCTCGCCGGGCCCCGGGACCGTCAAAGAGCGGCTCACGAGGAAAAGCTGGCCCCGAGGCAGGGGGGCGGGATTGCTGGGGACCCGGTATTGAACAAATTAAGACATCGCATGCCTGGGAAGTTTTTGTTTGAAGGCGGATCTGCTCTCAAATCACCGTTAATATAGAGCAGAGAGTCGACCAATAAAGATCTGTTGTTGAAGGCGGATGAGTTCAAGAAGCTTCTCGTACAGAGTAGGCCAGTGTTGTTGAAGGCAGGTCTGCCTTCAAAACAAAGCCGTTCTCCGACGTTTTTTTGTTGCCACCAGCGGTCTTCATGCCTGGATCTCGGCTTCGGGGCCCGATGGCGGACCCCAGGGCGTCAAGCAGGTGGTCCAGCTCGAGAAGCTGCCCCCGGGGGGAGGCCGTCGGGGCTTCCTTTTGGGCCGCGCGTGGAAAAGATAATAAAGTCGGAGGAGGAGGAGGATGAGAAGGAGGGATGAGGACGGAGGAGGAGGAGGAGGAGGAGGAGGAGGAGGAGGAGGAGGAGGAGGAGAGGAGAAGGAGGAGATGGAATGAGGACGGTGGGAAGGAGGACGGAGGAGGGAGGAGGAGGAGGAGGAGAGGAGGATGAGGACGGAGGACCGGAGGAGGGAGGACGGAGGAGGAGGAGGAGGAGGAGGAGGAGGAGGGAGGAGGAGGAGGAGGAAGAGGAGGAGGAGGAGACGGGGACGGAGGACGGAGGGAGGAGGATGTAGAGGAGGAGAGGAGGAGGAGGGTGGAAAGAGGAGGAGGAGGGAGAGGAGGTGGAGGAGGAGGAGGGAGGAGAAGGGAGGAGGGAGGAGGACGGAGGAGGAGGAGGCAGAGGAGGCGGAGGAGGCGGAGGAGGTCGGGGAGCGGGCCCCGAGCGGAGCAGGCCCCGATCACGGTGTGCCTCGCAGCGCCGGGGGCTTTCTGGGCCCTGCGCGGGCCCCGGGGCTGCCAAGAGGCAGCTCGAGACGAGGAGCTGGTCTTGCGTCGGGCCTGTCCCTCGACAGGAGGTAAATTCAAAAGTAGTTGAAAAATAGTCTGGGGACGATTTTGGGACTATTTTCTAGTATTTGTGGAGCTCTTGGGGCTCTTTTTCAATATTTTGGGAGCATTTCGAGGGCATTTGCAATTGTTCCTCCAAAAGTCTTTTGGAGCTTTTGGGAGTCTTTTTGAGCATTTTGGGAGCATTTCGAGGGCATGTGTAACTGTTCCTCCAAAAGCCCCTCTGTAGGGGGGCAGGCCCGACCGAAAGCTGGTCCCGTGGAAGCGCCCCCGGATCCAGGGCCCGTGCCCATGGCATCCTTCGATACTTCGGGAGCGAAGGAAGGACGTGCAAGTGCACGAATCCAACTTGGGAGCGAAGGAAGGACGTGCACTTATGTCGGGCGTGTCCCCCTACAGGGGGATTATCGACGAAAAATTCTTCACGCTTCGCGTATCCCCACCAGCCCATCTCAAAACAGCAACTCTTGCGAAGCATGCCGACAGTCGTGTTTTTCAGGCGTGTTTCCGCCTGCCCCCGCATATCTCCCCTGTTTCTCCTTCCTCCCGCCTCCTTGTACATCCTCCTTGTGGTGGGAGCGGGAGAAGGACGAGGCGGAGGAGGAGGGAGAGAAAGCGCTCCTCGTGGTTTGAGTCGTTTGGGGTTTCTCGTCCTGGTGTGAGTCGTTCGGGTCCTTCTTCCTGGTGTGAGTCGTTCGGGCTCTTCGTGGTGTGAATCGTTCGGGCCCCTCCTCCTGGTGTGAGTCGTTCGGGCTCCTCGTGGTGTGAGTCGTTCGGGGCCCTCGTCGTGGTTTGAGTCGTTCGGGCTCCTCGTTGTGTGAGTCGTTCGGGCGCTTCGTCCTGGTGTGAGTCGTTCGGGCCCCTCCTTCTGGTGTGAGTCGTTCGGGCTCTTGGTGGTGTGAGTCGGGCCTCTTGGAGGCCTTTTGGGGCGTCTTGGGGGCCTCTTGACGGCCCGAGGGGCTTCTAGGAGCGTCTTGGGTGCCTTGGGGGAGCCTCTTCGGGCCCCTGGGGAGCCTCTTGGAGGCCGTTTGGGGCGTCTCGGGGGCCTCTTGGCGGCCCCAGGGGCTTCCAGGAGCGTCTTGGGTGCCTCGGGGGAGCCTCTTGGGGCCTCTTGGGGGCCTCTTGGGGGCATCTTGGGGGCCTCTTGGAGGCCTCTTGGGGCCTCTTGGGGCTCTTTGGGAGGGGTCTGGGAGGAATCTTGGGGCCATCTGTCGGGCGATGGTGCAAAGTTGGGGCGTGCACTTTTTCCCCCCCCCCCCCCCCCGTCGGGGCCAGAATCCTCGTGAGGGGTGTCGAATTTTAGCCCTCCCAGGAGTCGAACAAGACCCCTCCAACCACCCGCGAAAGGACCTCTCCAGGCCCAGGGGGAGGGGAGGGGGTAGGGGGAGGGGTAAACCCCTCCCCGAAGGGGAAGAAGGGGGGTTCAGAACAGAGAGAGCTCGCTAAACCACTCACGCCCAAAGGGCTGGTGGGATAAAAAATACCCAAACCGTGCCCCCAAAAGGTAAAAGATATTCCAGAAATAGTCCCCAAACTATTTTTGGACTATTTGTTGATTATTTGTTGGGGTATTTGTCATTCTTCGTCGAAGATCCCCCTGTAGGGGGACACGCCCGACATAAACGTGCACGTGCACGAATCCACGTTGGTTTCGAGGTTTAGTCATTGCGCGAACACTCGTGTCGCGTGGCCCGTCTCGCGGACTGGGGGGGGGGGGCGTGTTCGTGTACGTGAGCCCAACGAGGACTTTTTAAACACCCGAGGCGCTCGCCCGAACTGGACGCCATCACCGCGGCCCAGCCAGCCCGATCCAATTCCCGACCAATGTGCCTACAGTCGGGGCCCTGAAGAAGGAACCCTTTTCGTTGGGGAGGGGCTCCGTGTTCCTTAAGTGTTTCACAGTTTGCCTCGGGTTTTCTTTGTGCTTTCGACAGGAGATCGAAGGTTAGCTTATGGGAAAAAAGGGGCCTCGTTCCTTATTTAGGGTTCCTTGGGTCAACGACTCGACTGTACGGCAAGAGCCGTCCATAAAAAGGTGCCCCCAGAGCCCAGTGGAAGGAGGAATGGAGGGGGCAGCAGCAGGATTGGCAGGGTCGGGAAGGGCATCCGCCAACCATTCCAGAGGGTGGCCGCGTACATGCTCTGTGGGCTCCCCAGATCTGCTCTTGCCCGCCCGCGTCCCCAGTGGTTCCGACCCCTTCCCCTGGGGCAGTTTGCGGCCCCCGGGGGGCAGAAGGAAAGGGGAGAAGCACGCGAGGAGAAAAACACACACACACACACATCGTCGGAGGTCGGGATCGCCCTCGGGTGGCGAACGGACAACACCACACACACACACACACACGCACGCACGCACGCACGCACGCACGCACGCACGCACGCACAAAACACACACACACACACACACACACACACACACACACACACACACACACCACACACACACACACACACACACACACACACACACACACACAACACACAACACACTCACACACACACACACACACACACACACACACACACACACACACACACACCACACACACACACACACACACACAACACACAACACCCACACACACACAACCACACCACACACACACACACAACACACACAAAACACACACACACAACACACACACACACCAACTACACACAACACACACACACACACACACCCACCACACACACCACACCACACAACACACACACACACACACACACAACACACACACAACACACACACACACACACACACACACACACACACACACACACACACACACACACACACACACACACACACACACACACATACAAACACACACACACACATACAAACAAGCACACAAAAGACAAACAAACAAAAACAAACAAACAAACAAACAAACAAACAAACACACACACATGCATACTGATAGGGGGGAACTTAGGGGCCTATGGGTGCGCGTTGTCGGCTGGGGGCCCCCGCGCGAACGGGAGCCCCCCCCAGGGTCCGACAGCCCGCGCCCACACCCATCGTCAGTCCTCCTCCCTCCTACCCCCATTTGTGTACGGTCCTGTGTTGTTCGTTCGCCACCAGGGCCGATGATGGCGACGATGACGATGACGATGACGATGTCGTCATCGTCATCGTCATCGTCATCGGCACAGTCATCGTCATCTTCACAGTCGTCGTCATCGTCGTCGTCATCGTCATCGCCATCGTCACAGTCATCGTCATCGTCGTCGTCATCGTCGTCATCGTTCTCGTCATCGTCATCGCTATCGTCACAGTCATCGTCATCGTCATTGTCGTCGTCGGCGTCATCGTCGTCGTCGTCGTCGTCGACGTCGTCATCGCCATCGTCGTCGTCGTCGCCGTCGTCGTCGTCGTCGTCGTCGTCGTCGTCGTCGTCATCGTGCCCAGGCTGGCTCGGTACCAGCCCGTCCACGCGGGGCTCGTCGACGGCGCAGCGCAGGGGGAGGCCGGGGGCGCGCGCGCGGCCCCTGACCTCTGGCGTTGGGGCGCTCTTGCCGTCGGGCCCTGGCGCCTCGCCTCGACCTCGGCCTCCCCTGACCAGACCCCCCCTCGAGCAGTAATAACAAAAGTCATGGCGGGAGAGGTTTCTCGCCATTTGCGGCATCGGGGGGCCCTCGCCGGGCCTCGGGGCCGTCAAGGAACGGCTCGGGAGGAGGAGCCGGTCCCGGGGAAGAACGGGTCGAGACCTCTGGGGGTCGACGCATATGGAAAAATCATGACGTCGGGGGTCTGGGGAGATCCTGGCGACTCAATTTTTTCGAGCCGGGCGTTTTCGCTCCATTGCCGGCGCCCGGGGACCCTCACAAATCGATCCGGTTCGAATAATGGCGCAGAAATATGGGGTCCGGGGGTCTGGTCGTGATTACCTAACAGCGAAGATTGATAGGTTTCTAGTAGGGTCAAAAGAGAGCATCATGACGCCCCGGCGCGATCCGGGGGAGGATGCCGGGGGAGTGCCGGGGAATTCGTTTCAAGCAAACAGTAACGCACTTCGTGGTCTTCGTGTTCCCAGAACTCCATTACTGGGCGTGATTTTGAATGCCTGGGCGTGATTTTGAATGCCTGGAGCCAACTGTAGGCCACTTCGTGTTCTTCGTGTTCCCAGAACACCATTCCCGGGCCACATTTTGAATGCCCGGAGCCAACTGTAGGCCACTTCGTTTTCTTCGTGTTCCCAGAACACCATTCCCGGGCCACATTTTGAATGCCCGGAGCCAACTGTGAGGCTGAGGCTGAGGCAGGCTGAGGCTGAGGCAGGCTGAGACCTCATGAGCCTGAGACAGGCTGAGGCTGATGCTGAGGCTGATGCAGGCTGAGGCTGAGGCGCTGACGCTGAGGCTGAGGCAGGCTGAGGCTGAGGCTGAGGCCGAGGCAGGCTGAGGCTGAGGCTGAGGCAAGCCGAGGCAGGCTGAGGCTGAGGCTGAAGCTGAGGCAGGCTGAGGCTGAGGCTGAGGCTGAGGCTGAGGCTGAGGCTGTGGCTGAGGCAAGCTGCGGCTGAGGCATGCTGAGGCTGAGGCTGATCAGGCTGAGGCTGAGGCAGCTGAGGCTGAGGCAGGCTGAGGCTGAGGCTGAGCCGAGGCAGGCTGAGGCTGAAGGCCGAGGCAAGCCGAGGCAGGCTGAGGCTTAGGCTGAAGCTGAGGCAGGCTGAGCTGACTGTGGCTGAGGCTGAGGCTGAGGCAAGCTGTCGGCTGAGGCAAGTCCCCTCTGAAGGCTGAGGCTGATGCAGGCTGAGGCTGAGGCAGGCTGAGGCTGAGGCTGAGGCAGGCTGAGGCTGAGGCTGGGGCAGGCTGAGGCTGAGGCTGAGGCTGAGGCCGAGGCAAGCCGAGGCAGGCTGAGGCTGCGACTGCGAGAATGGCAGAATTCTACAACTGGATTCTCACTTAAATCTTAAGGGGAATGCTTCCAGATATGCTTCTACACATCGCTGTTAGGTTGCTTTGCCGGGATATTTTTTTTTGCGGCGTGGCAATTTTTTGGCAGCGTCGGATCTCAGGGTCCCTCGGGACCTCGCAGGGGGGGGGGCCACAGGGGGTGGGTGAGTTCGGTCCGCTGGCGCATCGAGCTGCAGAACAACGAGGCAAAGCGAGGTATCCGGCCGCCGCCGGAAGCCGAGAGGCGTCGACAATCGGGGCGCGCGGGGGGCATCGTTTTCCCGAACTTCGATGCACCAGCGGATCGAATTCAGCCCCCCCCTCAGGGTTCCCCCTCCCCTTTGGTGGGCTCCGGCTCCCCAGCCCCCCTCGCGTCATGTACACGTCGCCACGACTGTTTTTGTTGTCGTCGTTGTTGTTGTTGTTGTTGTTGTTGAACATTATTAATTCTAAAGAATAATTATTGTTGGGACCCCTGGTGCACGGCCCCCCTGCGCCGCCTAGGCCGCAGCTACATTTTCATCATTTTCGTGAGGAAGCCTCAGGTAATTCGATGTGATCAAGATCCGGTTGTTTTGTTTCCCCCCGCTTTCCCTTGCAAAAAACACTATAAAATGACATTTCTTGTTCTAATATAATCAAATTTCAAGAATCCCTTGCAAAAAATAAGGTAAAGTGGACATTCGCGCGCGCAAGACGAAATCCTTCCAAAACTTTAGTGTTCGTAGCGATTTTAACATAAAAACATCAAAAAACCAATGGTTTTTCAAAAAAAAGTGTCAAAATTTCATCCCGCGCGCTCTTGCGGATTCGTAGGAAACCCAACACTTTTTAAACATTTCTGTCAAACGGGCTTTTGCGAGCAACTTTTTCGAACTTCTGCGACAACGGTTGCGCACCTGCCAGGGCCATCATCCCTGTCAAATAATACCATCGGGACACATTCGTTTTTTCTTCGCGCGCGCACGCCGTCGTCGTCGGCCGCGGGGCCCTGAATAGTAGCCACGGTCGTCCGCATGCCACGAAGTGAAGTGTCCGAACGTCATAGGGCGGGAAGCTGGGTGTGGGTGGTGGCGACGAGTCGTTTGGAAATTTGGTAGAGCTTGAAACGGCCCCCCCACAAAGTGGGGGTATTGCCCGCCTCCTATGAAAACCCTGGCACTGGTGAGAACGGAGTGTCCCCACGTGCTAGTAATTGTTGTTGTTGTTGTTGTTGTTGTTGTTGTTGTTGTTGTTGTTGAACATTATTCTTTCTAAAGAATTATTATTGTTGGGACCCCTGGTGCGCGACCTCTGCGCCGCGCCTAGGCCGCAGCTACATTTTCATCATTTTTTCACGAAAGCTTCAGAAAAGTGGATGAGCTCCGGATCCGGTTTTTTGTTGACGCTCGTTTTCCCTTGCAAAAACAATAGAAAATGAAAATTCTTGTTCTTAGTTGATCAAATTGCAAGAATCCCTTGCAAAAAATAAGGTAAAGTGGACATTCGTGCGCGCAAGACGAAATCCTTCCAAAACCTTAGGTTTCGTAGCGATTTTAACATAAAACATCAAAAACCCAATGGTTTTCTCAGAAAAAATTGTCAAAATGTCCTTCCGCGCGCTCTTGCGGATTCCTAGGAAACCCACCAGATTTTAAACATTTCTGTTAAAAGGGCCTTTGCGAGGAAACTTTTCAGGTGCTTCGACCTTCTGCAACAACGGTTGCGAGCCTACGAGGGCCACCATCCCTTGCAAAAAATGACACGAAGTGCACATGCGCGCGGCCGCCGCGCGCGCGCGGCCGCCGCGCGGCCGACACATCTACTTGTGTAATCGCCTTCCCAGGAATTTGCCTCAAAAATGTGACCAACTATCTTGGCACTGCGTACCATCTCACGTGTACCGTGTACCACATCTTCTCAGGTTGCCTCACACATGTGACGAATCTCTTCCTATCTCTCTCTCCACTGGCTCTCTGTCTTGCTCTCTCTCTCTCTCTGTCTCTCTGTACTATGTATGTCATACGCAACAAATGCACCATGCGGGGCACATGCGGGGCCCAAACAAGTGATCAACCTCTGCGGGTGTGTACTCCTCGCCAGTGTAGTATCCACGATCGTCCGCGCGCCACGAAGTGAAGTGTCCTGACGTCATAGGGCGGGAAGCTGGGTGTGGGTGGTCGCGAAGAGTCGTTTGGATATTTGGTAGAGCTTGTAATGCCCCCCCACGAAGTGGGGGTATTGCCTGGTGTCGTATGAAAACCCTGGCACTGGGGAGAACACCACGCGTTCGGGTAAAATGAATGTTGTTGTTGTTGTTGTTGTTGTTGTTGTTGTTGTTGTTGTTGTTGTTGTTGAACATTATTTATTCTAAAGAATAATTATTGTTTGGCCCCCTGGTGCGCGCCCCCCCTGCGCCGCCTAGGCCGCAGCTACATTTTCATCATTTTCGTGAGGAAGCCTCAGAAAAGAGGGTGTGTACAGGATCCGGTTGTTTTGTTGTAATCCGCTTTCCCTTGCAAAACAACAATAGAAAATGACATTTCTTGTTCTAATATAATCAAATTTCAAGAATCCCTTGCAAAAAATAAGGTAAAGTGGACATTCGCACGCGCAAGACGAAATCCTTCCAAAACCTTAGTGTTCGCAGCGATTTTAACATAAAAACATCAAAAAACCAATGGTTTTTCAACAAAAAAAATTGTCAAAATCTCATCCCGCGCGCTCTTGCGGATTCGTAGGAAACCCAACACTTTTTAAACATTTCTGTCAACGGGCTTTTGCGAGCAACTTTTTCGAACTTCTGCGACAACGGTTGCGCACCTGCCAGGGCCATCATCCCTGTCAAATAATACCATGCGGGACACATTCGTTTTTTCTTCGCGCGCGCACGCCGAAATCTCCAAAAACCATTGGGTTCTTTAAGAATTTTAGCACCGCGCATCATAAAATCACACGAATCGCACCGTAGGTCCTCGAAAAACACCTGCACGACTTTTCAAAATTTCCACCCGCGCGCGCTGTCCGAATCCTAAAAAACCAATGGTTTTCCAACATTTATGTTACATGAGCTCGCGCGAGCTACTTTCGCACGCTCTTGCAACGGGGTTCGCGCCTGCCAGGGGCCACAATCCCTTGCGGTTGCGCCATAGGTTGCGCCCTCGGCCGCCGAGAATAAAACGTCCCCCTAGTGGTTGCGCCATAGGTTGCGCCCTCGGCCGCCGAGAATAAAACGTCCCCCTACTGGTTGCGCCATAGGTTGCCCCAGGAGGCCTTCAAGAGGCCCCAAGAGCCCGCCGTGAGGACCCAATAAGCCCCCAAGAGGCCCCAAGATGCTTCCAAGAAACCCCCCAAAGCCCCTCAAGAGGACCCCAAGCGGCGCCTCGGGACAGTCATCGGGACAGTCATCGGGACAACGATCGGGACAAGCACAACCATCAGGACAACCATCGGGACAATCATCGGGACAACGATCGGGACAACCACAACCATCAGGACAACCATCGGGACAACCATCGAGACAACCATCGTGACAACCATATCCTCTCTCTCTTGTGTATTCCCACATCCCTCAGGAATTTGCCCTAAAGATGTGATCAACTATCTTGTGAGTACGTATCATGTGTATCATGTGTATCATGTACCATATGCATCATATGCAACAGCTGTTCTGTGGAAGGCTTAACAACTTCTGTGGGTTAACAAGGCTTAACAACTTCTGTGGGTGTACGAACGTAGGCTTAACAACTTCTGTGGTGTGTACTCCACGCCAGTGTAGTAGCCACGGTCGTCCGCAGGCCACGAAGTGAAGTGTCCGAACGTCATAGGGCGGGAAGCTGGGTGTGGGTGGTGGCGAAGAGTCGTGTGGATATTTGGTAGAGCTTGCACTGCCCCCCCACAAAGTGGGGGTATTGGCTGGCGTCGCATGAAAACCCTGGCACTGGTGAGAAAACTGAGCGTTCGGGTAAAGTGATTGTTGTTGTTGTTGTTGTTGTTGTTGTTGTTGTTGTTGTTGTTGTTGTTGTTGCTGTTTCTATTGCTGTTGTTGCTACTATCGCAGTGTTTTTGCTGTTGCTGTTGCTGTTGTGTTCTCGTTTCTGAAGAATAGTTATTGCTGATCCCCCCGCCCGGTGCACATAGTATTTATTTCAATTGAAGGTGCCCCTCCCGGGGCAGGCACCTTTTTTGTTATTTTTTATTATTATTGTTTCTTCTTCTCCTTCTACCCGGAAAGTCTTGAGCGTCAAACTGCGCCCCTGGCCCCCGAGTTACAATAACAAAAACGGCTCCCGCCTGATACTTCGTCACAATGTATGGAGAAACGCTTTCGCTTGAGACTTCATTTTTACTCAGGAATCACGCTCTCGCCTGAGACTTCCTCACAATTCATTCAGATTCCGCTCCTCGACACTCAGGAATCGCGCCCTCCATTGGACTTCCTCAAGATTTACTTGGGAGTTGCGCTCTCGCTACATACTTCTTGGCGATCCTGGCAGGATTCACGCTTCAACGACCCGCTCGCTCGACCCGCCTGTCTGGGCTTGCCCGCCCGACCAGCCCGTCAGGGACCGCAGTCGCCGCTCGCTGCCCTTCGCCCGCCTCCGATGCCCCTCGTTGCCCGTACTGGTTCCGCGGTCGCCTTCGCTCGCTGCCCTTCGTGGCCCCGTTGCTGTCCTCAGGGGCCCCGTCGCTGCTTTTTGTGGCACCGCATTGTATGCCCTTCGTGGCTCCCGCTCGCTCGCGCCCGTCGTGGCCCCATATGCATTCCCTTCGTGGCCCCGCTGTCGCCCTCACTGGCCCTCTCGCAGCCCGTCGTGGCCCCCGCTCGCTCGCGCCCGTCGTGGCCCCATATGCACGCCCTTCGTTGGCCCGCTGTCGCCTTTCGTGGCCCCTCTGCTGCCGTCAGTGGCCCCGCTGTCGCCCTTACTGGCCCCATATATGTTTGCTCTTCGTGGCCCCCGCTCGCTCGCGCCCGTCGTGGCCCCATATGCATGCCCTTCGTGGCCCCGCTGTCGCCCTTGGTGGCCCCATCGCTGCCCTTTGTAGCCCCGGTGCTACCCTCAGCGGCCCCGTTGCTGTCCTCTGTGGCCCCGCTGTCGCCCTTACTGGCCCCATATATGTATGCTCTTCGTGGCCTCCGCTCGCTCGCGCCCGTCGTGGCCCCGTATGCATTCCCTTCGTGGCCCCGCTGTCGCCCTTTGTGGCCCCATCGCTGCCCTTTGTAGCCCCGTTGCTGCTCCCAGTGGCCCCGTCCTTGGCCCTTGCGGCCCCATATACGTATGCTCTTCGTGGCCCCTGTAGGAATCGCGCTGTCGTTCGGGACTTCTTCGCGATTCATGCACGACGCACGCTCAGCAACCCGCCTGCTCGACCTGACCGCCTGGGTCCGCCTTCCCGACCCGCCCGTTCGGGTCTACCCGCCCGATCTGCCCGTCTGGTTCTGCCAGGTGTTTCCTGCTCCTAGCCCCCCTCCTGCTGCTCTCTCTCCGTCCTCCTCGCACCCCCTTGCCCTTTCCTTCCATCCGTCCTTTCTTTTCCTTCCTTACGGGCTGCACGGAATTCACATTGCAGGTAAGATATACCCCTAAGGGGGTACGATCGAGGGTTTGGGATCTATGTGATGATGGGCCAACGAGCAGATAGTTTTTTTTTTTTTTTTTTTTTTTTTTTTTTTTTTTTTTTTTTTTTTTTTTTTTTTTTTTCCATCTCTGTTTGTTTGTTTGTCTGTTTGTTGTTGTTGGTGTAGTAGTTGTTGTTGTTGTTATTGTTGTTGTTGTTGTTGTTGTTGTTTCTGTTGTGCTTGTTGTCTTTGTTGATGTTGCAGTTTCGTTGTGGCTGTTGTTGCAGTTGTTGCAGTTTTTGTTGTTATTGTTGTTGCCGCTGCTGCTGCTGCTGTTGCTTTTGTTGTTGTTGTGGTTGTTGTTGTTGTTGTTGTGGTTGTTGTTGTTGTTGTTGTTGTTGTTCTTGTTGCTGTTGTTGTTGTTGTTGTTGTTGTTTATGTTGTTGTTGTTGTTGTTGTTGTTGCTGTTTTTGTTGTTGAACATTATTTCTTCTAAAGAATAATTATTGTTGGGACCCCTGGTGCACGCCCCCCCCGCCGCGCCTAGGCCGCAGCCACATTTTCATCATTTTCGAGCGAAAGCCCTTGACAAAACGATGTGATCCAGATCCGGTTGTTTTGTTCCCCCCCGCTTTCCCTTGCAAAAAACAATATTAAATGACATTTCTTGTTCTAACATAACCACATTTCAAGAATCCCTTGCAAAAAATAAGGTAAAGTGGACATTCGCGCGCGCAAGACGAAATCCTTCCAAAACCTTAGTTTTCGTAGCGATTTTAACATAAAAACATAAAAAACCAATGGTTTAAATCAAAAAATGTCAAAACTTCATCCCGCGCGCTCTTGCGGATTCGTAGGAAACCCAACACTTTTTAAACATTTCTGTCAAACGGGCTTTTGCGAGCAACTTTTTCGAACTTCTGCAACAACGGTTGCGCACCTGCCAGGGCCATCATCCCTGTCAAATAATACCATGCGGGACACATTCGTTTTTTCTTCGCGCGCGCACGCCGTCGTCGTCGGCCGCGGGGCCCTGAATAGTAGCCACGGTCGTCCGCATGCCACGAAGTGAAGTGTCCGAACGTCATAGGGCGGGAAGCTGGGTGTGGGTGGTGGCGAAGAGTCGTTTGGAAATTTGGTAGAGCTTGAACCGGCCCCCCCCACAAAGTGGGGGTATTGCCCGCCTCCTATGAAAACCCTGGCACTGGTGAGAACGGAGTGTCCCCACGTGCTAGTAATTGTTGTTGTTGTTGTTGTTGTTGTTGTTGTTGTTGTTGTTGTTGTTGTTGTGATTGTTGTTGTTGTTGCTGCTGTTGTTGTTGTTGTTGTTGCTGTTGCTGCTGTTGTTGCTGTTGTTGCTGCTGTTGTTGTTGTTGTTGTTGTTGTTATTGTTGTTGTTGCTGCTGCTGCTGTTGTTATTGTTGTTGCTGCTGCTGCTGCTTCTGCTATTGTTGTTGAATTCTCATTTCTGAAGAAAATTATGGTTGATCCCCTCTCACCGGTGCGTACGGTTTTTTTCACAATCAAAGTGTGCCCCTCGACGCTCGCACCTTTTTTTTGACAGGGAAAGTCTTGCTGCTCAAACTGGCCCCCTGGCCCCCGGGTTACAACAACAACGGCTCCCGCCTGAGACGTCCTTACAATTCAGCCAGGGCCCCCGCTCCCGCCCGAGACTTCCTCGCATTTTATTCAGGAATCGCGCTCTCGCTTGGGACTTCCTTACAATTTATGCAGGACTCGCTCTCCCGTCGCTCTGGAGTCGCGCTCTCGCTGGAGACTTGCTTGCAACTTACTGAAGACTGGGCCTTGCGTTGGAATTTCTTGCAATTTGCCCAAGCGCCGCGCTCCCGACACCCAGGCACCCAGGAGTCGTGCCCGGTGTGGCCCCATGTGCATGCCCTTCGTGGCCCCGCTGTCGCCATTTGCGTCCCCCTCAGTGTCCTACGTGGCCCAGTTGCTACCCTCAGTTGCCCCATAGCTGCCTTCTGTGGCCCCGCATTATCTGCACTTCGTGGCCCCCGCTCGTTCGCGCTCTTCGTGGCCCCATACGCATTCCCTTCGTGTCCCCGCTGTCGCCCTTCGTGGCCTACTTCGTGCCCTTCGTGGCCCTGCTGTCGTTCTCCCTCGCTCTCGCTTTCGCTCGTCGTCGCCGTCGTCGTCGTCGTCGTCGCCGTCGTCTTCGACGTCGTCGTCGTCGTCGTCGTCGTCGTGGTCGGTCCCCTGTCCGTCCCTCGTGGGGTCGGGTCGACGGTCCGCGGCCGCCCCGCCGATCAGCGCTGCCGCTGGCCAGGCCGACGGTCCGCGGCCGCCCCGCCGCTTGCCGGGGCCCGGCCTGCAGGGAAGAAAGGTATACCCCCCAAAAGGGGTTCGATCGAAGACGAAGAGGGCGGGTATCGAGGGTTTGGGAAATACGCGTTATTGGACACTCGAGCATATAAGGGCGAACAGTATTTAAATTATTATTGTTGCTGTTGTTGTTGTTGTTGTTGTTGTTGTTGAACATTATTTATTCTAAAGAATAATTATTGTTGGGCCCCCTGGTGCGCGCCCCCCCTGCGCCGCCTAGGCCGCAGCTACATTTTCATCATTTTCGTGAGGAAGCCTCAGAAAAGAGGGTGTGTACAGGATCCGGTTGTTTTGTTGTATCCGCTTTCCCTTGCAAAAAACAATAGAAAATGACATTTCTTGTTCTAATATAATCAAATTTCAAGAATCCCTTGCAAAAAATAAGGTAAAGTGGACATTCGCGCGCGCAAGACGAAATCCTTCCAAAAGCTTAGTGTTCGCAGCGATTTTAACATAAAAACATCAAAAAACCAATGGTTTTTCAACAAAAAAATTGTCAAAATCTCATCCCGCGCGCTCTTGCGGATTCGTAGGAAACCCAACACTTTTTAAACATTTCTGTCAAACGGGCTTTTGCGAGCAACTTTTTCGAACTTCTGCAACAACGGTTGCGCACCTGCCAGGGCCATCATCCCTGTCAAATAATACCATGCGGGACACATTCGTTTTTTCTTCGCGCGCGCACGCCGTCGTCGTCGGCCGCGGGGCCCTGAATAGTAGCCACGGTCGTCCGCATGCCACGAAGTGAAGTGTCCGAACGTCATAGGGCGGGAAGCTGGGTGTGGGTGGTGGCGAAGAGTCGTTTGGAAATTTGGTAGAGCTTGAACCGGCCCCCCCACAAAGTGGGGGTATTGCCCGCCTCCTATGAAAACCCTGGCACTGGTGAGAACGGAGTGTCCCCAGTCTTAAATGATTGTTGTTGTTGTTGTTGTTGTTGTTGTTGTTGTTGTGGTGGTGTTGGTTGTTCTCGTTGTTGGCAAGAACGCTACGCAGCTCTGTTCGTTATCGCAAAGGCGCGTACCTAGCAGCGTTTCTCCCTCCCCCCCCCTTGGACACCGCGAATCGCCGCGGGGCCCGCGGGGGGGGGGGCGAGTCGGGCGGTTGGGTGAGAGGTTGGGAAAGGGGGGGCTTAGGCAAAGGTCCTTTTGTTCTTCGTGTTCTAGGTCTTTGTCCTCCTCGTGACCTTTCCTTCCCGCGGTTGGGGGGAGGGTAAACATACCCCCGCGCACGACGCGCGGCGCCGTGGGCGCGCAACGGTCAAACGCGAGACCTGCGCGCTCCGTACGCGCGTCGGCGTGCCGCCGTAGCGGCGTTGTCCTTTCGCGGCCAAGAGTGCCGAGCGCGGCCAAGAGTGCCGAACGCGGCCAAGAGCGCCTCTCGCGGCCAAGAGTGCCAGACGCGGCCAAGTGTTCCAAACACGGCCAATAATGCCTAACGCGGCCAAGTGTGCTCTTCGCGGCCAAGGTGTGCCTTGCGCGGCCAAGAGTGCTAAACGCAGACAAAGGTGCCTAACGCGGCCAAGAGGCCAATGAGTGCCTTTCGCGGCCAAGAGTGCCAAGCGTGGCCAAGAGGTCCTAACGCGGCGCACAGTGCCATGCGCGGCCAGGGTCGCCTTGCGCGGCCAAGTGTGCCAGTCGCGGCCAAGTGTGCCTTACGCGGCCAAGCGTGCCAAACGCGGCCAAGTGTGCCTAACGCGGTCAAGAGTGCCAAACGCGGCCAAGGAGTGCTTGGCGCAGCCAGAAGTGCTTTGCGTGGCCAAGGACGCCAAAGCGCGGCCAAGAGTGCCCCACGCGGCCGAGAGTGCCAAGCGCGACCGTGTCGAGGCGACCGTGCATAATCCGACCTACGTAGATCGTGCAAGCGACCGTGCGTCGACCGTTCGCTGTCTATGCGACCGTGTCCAGACGACCGTTTCGACGCGGCCGAAGTAGGCGATCGCGCGATCGCGGCTATGAGTCCGCTCAATGCGAATGTATCGCTGCAACCGAGTGAACGGCGTCGCGTGTTGCGGTTCCGCGCAAGCGCAGGCAGTTCCGCGGACAGAAGTCGCGGCGCGCGCGCGCCGTTGCGGCAAGTGCGGTACGTGGCGCGCGGCAAGATGGCTGCTGTGGTGCCCAACCAGGGATTTGTCCTCGCCCGACTTTCTGGCTTCTCATGACGATGCCAAACATGGTGGGGAGTGGATTGCGCAGTGCGCGCGCGTTTGCCAGGCGACGCGCCCGCCCGCGGGCGCGGCGAAGGCGCGCCTGCTCGTTTGCAAAGGATAACGAGCTGACGACTGCACGCGATTTGGCTTTCGCAGCCGCGGAGGCGCTGGCGGGCGATCTGGCTGCAGGCAAGCGGCCCCCCCTGGCCAGAGTAATGTCCGATGCGAAGACTCTGCTCGAGGAGGAGCGGCGCGCGTCGGGCTCGGCCTCCGCTGCCGGCGCGCCCCGCGGCGGGGCTGCGGCCGAACCGTGGTCGCACGTCGAGCTGCAGGGGGCGTTGGGGGCAGTCCCCTGGAGGACTCAAACCAGCCTTTCTGGCCGTTTTCCGCGGCGGTGGGCGCAGTGGACAAGGAGGTCAAGAAGCTGCCGCGCCGCGGCGTCAAGCGCCCGTTTGTTTATTCAGACTGAAAAGAAAGTCTTGCCTATGTGGGCAGAGGTAGAAGGCGCAAAGGAGGCGGCAGATGACGAGGGCGCCGTCAGCGCGGTCAAATCCAGATCGCTGACCTTCTCGCAATGGCATTCAGCTTTCGAGGTGTGCGCGCCAACCTGATTGCGCCGCGCGCGCAAATAGGCGCGGCTTTCGCCTGCGCGCAGGTGCGCCATGGCCTGCGTCTGCACCGAACAGATGTCGCTGGCCGCGACGGTTAGCCACCGTCAGACTGTCCTCGAGGCTCGCGATGCGCCATGCGCAGAAAAGGGGTTGCGCGACGCGTTTGTTTTGCGCGCGGCCCGCGGAAGGTGGCCGCGCTGGCGCCGTGGGCTAACCGGGGCGGCCAGCTGGCCCTCGTATATGATGAGATCTGACGGCGCAATTGGACTGAGAGGTCCATCGCGGGCGACGAACCGTTCGACATTGAGACAGCCGTCGCCGCGGTGGATACGACCTTGCTCCGCGCGGCGGAAGCGGAGTATGACAGATATGCGACGGGGCGCGCAGCCTCCCGCGGGGGCAAGGGCGGCAAGGGTGGCGCCGCAGCCGGTGAGGGCAACGGCAAGATCGCAAAGGGCACCGCCAAGGGCGAGGCCCCTGCCGCGCTCCCGCCGCCGGCGGGCGATCGCGGAGACCTATGGAGAGACGCGGGCCCAGAGGGCCAGACATCAGGAATGCTGACTAGACGCGCGGCGCCCGGCAGGCGCAGCGCGCTCCGCGCGCGTGCGACGTCTGTCCCAGTGCAGCAAGCAGGCGTTGATGAGAGCCCGGCGTTGGCATTTGAATACTACGGGCGCGAGGCTGTCGAGCTAGTCGCAGGTTTTCCCGCGGAGCTTGAGGCGCCCTGCGCGGCGCGTCCAAACGATCGTCGTGCGCGCCGGCGCTGTGTTTCGAAAGGCCGCCAATTCAGCGAGGGCGCGCGCTGCGCCGCCTACGCGGCAGCATCTTCGCGAACATTCGAAGGGCGACCGCCGCGGTCGAGCCGTGGCTTCGGCGCGCCGGCGCCGTGGCCCGTCTCGCGGCAGCCGAGTTCGAGGCGGGTGACAAGCAGAATATTGAATAAATCACCAATGCACTTAGATATGGTTCTCCAACCGCGCCTTCTCGGGGTATCCAGGAGGACGTTCGGGGCACCGTTGGGCGGGGGTCGTCCATGGGATGCGCTGAAGTGATGCGTCACCGAGACAACGTGTTCTCGCGCCTAGAAGACTGGGACCCAGCGCTCCGCCGGGACGGATGAGTGCAGCGCTGGTTCGCTGGTGCGGACGACGCGACGAGGGCCGTCTCCGACGGCGTCGAGGGGCCGTTGTTGGCCGAGCTGCTCGTCATAACGGGCTACGGCGACCCGGGGGCGGCTGATTTGTTTCGCAGCGGCGCGCCTCTCCTCGGCAAGTTGCCCCGCGTGGGGAGCGGGCCCGCGAAGGCTTTCCCTTGGCCCATTTCCGCCGTGGCCTTGCGGGCCTCGTCCGCAGCGCACAACTGAGATATTGTTTCGTCTTTGCGTGAGGGCGTGAATTCCTTGGCGCTGCACGATGGCGCGCTTGCCGACGCGGCCATGTCGCGGATTACCTCTCCGGTTTTCTTCGCCGGTGCTGACCTCGGCAAAGTGCGTCTTTCGCCGAGGTTTTCAATGGTGCAGGGCGTCAAGGCGGATGGTGCGCCCAAGATCCGCGTGGCGGACGACGACTCCAGGGGTGGCGTCATCGCGGCGTGCCAGCCTGCGGAGAGATTGCAACTGGACGGCGCCGACGTACTCGTTGACGCGATTCGCTCCTTCGCGATCGGCACGGACGCGCTCCGGCTCTGTTCAAGGCCGACGTAGACTCCGCCTATCGTCGAATCCCCATTGCTTCTGAGCACAGGTGGGCTGCGTGCAGCGCCTGCGTGCATGGCGGGAACACGTGGGTCACGGTTCACTTAGCAATGATGCTTGGGGCGCTGGCCGCGGTATTCGGCTGGGACCGCGTGGGCGCAGCCCTGGCGCATCTTGCCCGCAAGCTTCTACGAATCGCTACCCTCCGATACGTGGGCGACTACTCTGGCCCGTGCGCGCCTGAAGCAAAGGAGCGCGCCATGGCTTCTCTGGCCAGACTCGTGCGTTTGTTGTTGGGCCCGAGAGCAGTATCTGACGGGGAGTTGGAGTGTGGCGACGCGCTGGAGATCTTAGGCTTGCACGTGTCGTTTTCTCTGACTAGCATCCATCTGTTCCCGGCGCAGAAGAAGGTGCGCAAATTGATGTTTTTGATCAAGCGGGCGCTCGACGCCGAGAAGTTATGCGCCGGCCAGGCCAGCAAGTTGGCTGGCGCCCTCAGCTGAGCAGGGCAACGCTGCTTCGAAAGGCTAGGGCGTGCGATGCTCCAACCTCCATTCTCGCAGTAGACTTCGTGGCGTGGCGAGGTCCGTGGACCGCTGGCTTTCGCTTTCCTGGTGGGCGGACGTGCTGGGCCGCAGAGTTGGCCGGGCCAAGCCGTGGTTGCTGTCAGGGCGGCAAGAGGCGCACCTTTTTGCTGACGCCCGAGGCGGGTCCGAGCCGAGGCTGGCCGCCGTTTTATTCATCGACGGCCTCGCCTTTTGGACTGGCGCCCCGCCAGATGACGGCTTGCTGGCGGATCTGGCACCGCGAAGCGACTCCCAGATCATGGCGCTTGAGTTGCTCGCCATAGCGCTAGGGCTGATTACTTTCTGCGACAGGTTGGCAAATCGTCGAGTTGTCATTTGGTCCGACAGTGTTGGAGCGGAGGCAGCGGTGCGCAGCGGCCGCGCCTCTGCTTGGGACCACTCGCGAATTCATCATGCGCTGTGGCACCTCGCCGCGCGCGTGGGATGCGGGGCCTGGTTCGACCGAGTGCCGTCGGAGGAGAATGTCGCCGACCCTCCGCCGCGAGGAAAGTACGGGTTTTTGCGTCTGCTGGGGGCGAATTACGTGCCGCCGCAGATGGGCGCGGCGGAGTTCTTCGCTCCAAGCGCACTCCTTACCCGCGCTCTCTCGGCGAGCGCGCGCCGGAAAGTGGCGGGGCGCAGTGCGGGCGCGGTCGCGCGCGGGCCGCGGCGTGAAGCGCAGCGCAAAGGTTTTCACTGCGGCCCCTCGTTCCAGTATGAGGCGAGCCAAGCCTCGCGCGGGCCGAGGCAGAGTCGTTGCGCGGTCTGGCAAGTCCCAGGTTGATAGGGGAGTCGCGGTCTCGTCCCAGTGCTAGCCGCGCCGCTGCACATATCATAGCGCTGTCGACGCATGTTCAATGCAGGGATCTCGGCCAGAAGAGAACCATGTCGCTATTTCATGAAAGGCTTCGTGCAGCCTTGCCAACGCTTCCACCTGTCACTACTTTCGCGCTGGTGAAGCTGCTGTGACAGCACGATATACTCGCGCTGCGGGAGCTGCAGTTCGCTCGAGTCGAATGGTTTGAGCCCGTTCCCGACGCAGACAGTGAGCGAGGCGTCGGTCCCGACGCGCTGCGGAACAGCTTGTTGGCACTAATTAGCGGGGCACAGAAACTGCCTGCCGCCGCGCGGAGTGCGGGGGGGCGAGCGCCCCCCCGCGCCAGACGCGCCCGGACGCGCGTCCCGCGGCCGCAGTCGCCGCGTCCGACGGAGAGGTGCCAAATGCTCGGACTCAGCCGCCGAGTGCAGCGCCGTGCGTGATCTTGAGTTGGCGATCAGCCTTGCGAGCCAGCGCGCGATCGTGCCGAGTGCGGGCCCTCGCCGCGAGGTGGAGGCCCTGCGGCAGGGGATCGCGCGGCGCGGAAGGAGCAATCGGTCGAGCTCTGCCATGATTTCCGCCATTGTGGGTAGCTGCCCTAAGACGTGGCCCAGCTTGATGGGCGGCTTCCGCTGTTGGGCAACATGTGCGATGACAGTGCTCGGCGGTGACGCGGAAGCAATCGTCCCGCCCGCGCCAGGCGGCCTGGCTTCGTGGAGCACGTGCTTTCGCTGCAAAGGAACGTTCGGCTCGCGCGTCAGCTTGGCGCGCGTCGCGTTGCGCGTATCGGTCGACGCTTTTGCAGGCCCTGCAGTCGAGCGCGCTGCACGAGCAGTGCAGGCGGGCAATATTTGGCAAGCTCGCCCAACAATTTTCATTCGCGAGGCGCTTCTCGCGAGATTGCTGAAGCATCTCGCCCGCAGGCCTCCTAGGGCGCGCGCTGCGAATGTTTTCTTGACGGCGTATATATATATACATAGATGTATTAGTGCTGCGCCTGACTTCTGAAGCTCTTCCGAGTTGCGTCGCTCGTGCAAGCGATCCACCGGGGGCGGGCGTGTCGAAGTCTTGCCACGATTTGATGACAGTTCGATTTCGCTTACTCTGCTCTGGCGCCGGAATCGCGCTTCGCCGATCACGATGTCGCGGACCTGCTGGTGCGCGCGTTGTAAAGCAACGTGTCCCGTGCACGCGTTGGGCAAGTCGTGCGCCGAGGTCGAGTTTGGACAGCCTTTCGCGCATGTCCGCCCCGACGTGGTCTTAACGGCGCTGCGCGCAGCCCTGCAAGGGCTCGGGGTGCCTCAGCGTCATGCGTATCGCGCCCGCGATTTTTGCAGGGGTCACGTGCTGGACATGGCTGTCCGACTGGCGGTCTGCGGCTGTCCTGTTCTTTTAGAGGAGGACGAACTGGAGGCGGGTGCCGTCGGGGAAGCGCACGGCGACCTGTCGTCCAGCAGCGATGATGAGGGCTACGTGAGTGGCATTTTCGGGCACCTCACGCGATTGCGGTGTTGGGTGTTCCCTCGCGCGCCGGTGCAGCAAGTGCCTTGGGCGTCGCTGCGCCCGCGCGCTCCCGCGGGCCGCAGCGACGCGAGAAAGGGGTCGCGCGCCCGCCCCGCGGGTGCGGGCCTGTCCAGTGAGCAGCGCTCCCCGCGCTCTCCCCTAACCCCTTGAGCTGTCTAGGGTGTCGGCTTCTGTGGGCGAGAACACTACGCTGTTTTGTTCGTTGTCACAGAAGCTGCTCACCAAGCAGCGTTTCTCCCTCCCCCCCCCGCCGCGGGCGCCGCGAATCGCCGCGGGGCCCGCGGGGGGGGGCGAGTGGGGCGGCTGGGTGAGAGGTTGGGAAAGGGGGGGCGCGCGCTCAGGTCCTCTTGTTCTTCGTGTTCAGGGTTTCGGTCCTCTTCGTGACCTTTCCTCCCCGCGGTTGAGGGGGGGTGAACGTGCCCCGGCGCGCGACGCGCGGTGCCGTGGGCGCGCGACGGCCGAACGCGAGGCCTGCGCGCTCCGCGCGCGCGTCGGCGTGCCGCCGCAGCGGCGATGTCCATTCGCCTCGCCCTTCGCCGCTCCTGTGGTCGGGGCGGTTTGCCGGGCGTCGCTGCACCCGCGCGCTCCCGCGGGGCGCGGCGGCGCGAGTAAGGTGTCGCGCGCCCAGCCCGCGGGTGCGGGTCTACCCAATGAGCAGCGCTCCCCGCGCCTTCCCCAACCCCTTAAGCTGTCTAGGGTAGCGTCATTTGTGGTTGTTGTTGTTGCTGCTGCTGTTGTTTCTGTTGTTTCTGTTGTTCCCTACCTAGGCTCTGCCTAGAAGGCTTCTTGCTCTCTGGGCTTAAAGGGGCGGGTAGTGGAAAGCGCCCCGGGCGGTTCCTCAAGTATCCGCCCCGCGGTTCCCCCAGTTATGTCCCCTCAGCTTAGCGGCGGTTATCTCATCTTAGCTTAGCTTATTTCATCTAACTTAGCTTAGCTTCATCTTAACTCAGGTTTATCCTAGCTTAGCTTACCTTCATATTAGCTTCGCTGAGTTTTAGCATAGCAGAGCACAGCACAGCATAGCACGGCGTAGCATAGCATAGCGCAGCCTAGCATACCATAGCATAGCCCAGCATATCATAGCATAGCGCAGCACAGCATCACATAGCATCGCATAGCATAGCGCAGCATAGCTTGGTATACCATAGCATATCATAGCATATCAACTAATGCTGATTTCCTAGGGGCTCCAACTTCTAGGTAGGGTCGCACTGGGGTAATTGTTGTTGTTGTTGTTGTTGTTGTGGTTGAATACTTACACCCCCCCGGACTACAGGCCCCCCCCCATCGGACTACAGGTGCCCCCCCCGGACTACAGGTACCCTTCCCCGGACTACAGGTACCCCCCCCTTGGACTACAGGTGCCCCCGTTAGGCGCTACAAATCCTTTGCGAAGCTACAGGGCCCCGTCAATTTGCTATCCCTTGGGAGCCAAAGCGGCCCATCAAGCATGTCTCTGCGCATGTCCACCCATTGCCCACGTTGGGTCAGCGGTCGAGACGGGGCACTATCGAGGGACGAAAGGGCATCGACGAAAAACACGCGCGCCCCCCCGGACTACAGGTGCCCCCGCGCGGCCCCACCCCTGGGCTACAGGTGCCCCCCCCCGGATTAGACTACAGGTGCCCCTTCCCCGGACTACAGGCCCCCCCCCCCGGGCCACTGCCCCCCCCCCCCCGGACTACAGGTGCCCGCCCCGGACTACATGCACCCCCCGAAATGAATGCGGCATATTCATTTCCAGATTTTTTTTTTTTTGGGGGGGGGGGGCGGTTCCGGGCGCTCTCGCATTGAAGCCGGCTGCATTTTCTTTGAAAGAGTGTTTCCCGCTCGAGCGTTGGCTTGGCCCTAAAAGTGAGCCCTTGGAGGCCCAGCTACGACGACGACGGCTCCCGCTCCGTAGTTCTTCAGAATTTACTTCGACGCCCTGGCCAGGGGGGCTCCCGAACTCAGCGAGAGCGCTCTCGCTCGAGACTTCCTCTCAATTCAATCAAGTTGGCGGGGGCCCTGCCGCGGCCGCAAAGGCTCCTGCTCGATACTTCCTCGCGATTGACTCCGAGAGCCTCTGGCCAGGAGGGCCCCCGAACTCAGGAGCGGCGCTCTCGCTCGAGACATTCTTGAATCAGTCAAATTGGTGGAGGCCCAAGTGCGACGACAAGGGCCCTCGCTCGATACTTCCTCAAGATGTATTCGCAGAGCCCCTTGCCAGAGAGGCACCCGAAATCAAGAGCGCCGCTCTCGCTCGAGACGCCCTCGTCATTCAGTCAATTTGGCGTGGGCCAAGCCGCGGCGACAAGGTCTCCCGTTCGTTGCTTCCTCAAGCTGCACTTAGAGAGCCCGTGGCCCGAGACTGCAATTCAGTGGCGGCGCAGGAGGCCCACTTGCGACGACAGGGGCCCCCGCTCGACACCCCCTTTAGTGCTCCCGCGCGACCTGGCCGGAGAGGCGCCCGAACCACAGAGGCCCCGGCGCGCTACTCATTGCGGTCTTCGGACGCAGCCCACAAAAGCTCCAAGCGCGCCTACGGGGGCCCCAGCACGCTGCCCACTGATGCCTTCGGACACAGCTCACAGAGGTCCCGGGGCGCTGCCCACTGAGGCGCCCGACGCAGAAATCATTGAGGCCCAGAGTAGGCCCGCGGGGGCCGTAGCACGCTTCCCGCAAGCCCTGCGGCGCCCCCCGACGCAGGCCATAGAGGCCCCAGCCCGCAGAGGCCTCAGGCGCGCCTGCAGAGGCCCCAGCCCACAGAGGCCCCAAGCGCGCCCACAGAGGCCCAGGCGCGCTGCCCACTGAGGCTCTCGACGCAGCCCACAAAGGCTCGAGCCCCCGCCCTCGGCGTGCTCGCGGAGGCCCCAGCGCGCTGCCCACAGGCCCCCCGTTCCACAGAGGCCCCGCGCGCGCCCGCAGAGGCCGCGGCCCGCAGAGTCCCCGAGGGCGCCCACAGAGGCCCCCGCGCGGTGCCCACTGAGGCTCTCTGGCACAGCCCACAGAGGCCCTGGGGCACAGCCCGCAGAGGCCCCGAGCGTGCAGAGGCCCCGCGCGCGCCCGCAGAGGCCCCGGCGCGCTGCCCACTGAGGCCCCCGACGCAGCCCGCAGAGGCCCCGAGCGTGTCCGCGGAGGCCCCGGCTCGCTGCCCATTGAGGCTCCGAATTCCCATAGAGGCCCCCCACGCCCCCAGAGGCCCCGGCCTGCAGAGGCGCCAAGCTCGCCGAGGCCCCCGCGCGCTGCCCACCGAGGCCCTCCGGCACGGCCCACAGAGGTCCCAAGCGCGCCCACCGAGGCCCCAAGCGCGCCCGCAGAGGCCCCGAGCGCGCCCGCAGAGGGCCCAGCGCGCTGCCCTCCTGAGGCTCCAGCCCACAGACGCCCTAATTCCCTAAGTGCGCCCGCGGAAGCCCCGGCCTGCTGCCCGCTGAGCCACCGACAGCGCCCGCAGTGGCCCCGCGCGCGCCCGCCGGGGCCCCAGCCCACAGAGTCGTCAAGCGAGCCCGCGGAGGCCCCCGCGCGCTGCCCACCGAGTCCTCCGACACAGCCCGCAGAGGCCCAAGCGCGTCCGCGCAGGCCTTAGCCCGCAGAGGCTCCAAATGCGCCCATTGCGCTTCCAGCGCGCTGCCAACTGAGGCTCCCGACGCAGCCCGCAGAGGCCCCGGCCCACAGAGGCCCCGAGCGCGCCCACAGAGGTTCCAGCGCGCTGCTCATTGAGGCCCCCCAACACAGCCCACAGAGGCCCCAAGGGCGCCCAGGCCCCGGCCCGCAGAGGCCCCGAGCGCGCCCACAGTGCCCCCCGCGCGCTGCCCACTGAGGCCCCCGACGCCGCCCACAGAGCCCCCAAGCGCGCTCGCAGAGGCCGCGGCCCGCAGAGGCCCCAAGCACGCCCACGGAGGCTCCAGCGCGCTGCCCGCAGGCCCCCGACGCAGCTTACCGAGGCCCCAGCCCACAGAGACCCCACATTCGCCCACGGAGGCCCCGAGCGCGCTGCCCTCCAGCCCAGCCCGCAGAAGCCCCAAGCGCGCCCACAGAGGCCTCAGCCCACAAAGGCCCCAAGCGCGCCCGCAGAGGTCCCAGCGCGCTGCCCACTGAGGCCCCCGACGCAGCCCACAGAGGCCCCAAACGCGCCCACAGAGGCCCCGGCCCGCCGAGGCCCCAAGCGCGCCCGCAGAGGCCCCAGCGCGCTGTCCACTGAGGCTCCCGACGCAGCCCACAGAGAGGCCCCAGCCCACAGAGGCCCCAAGCGCGCCCGCAGTGGCCCCGGCGCGCTGCCCACTGAGGCCCCCCGACACAGCCCACAGAGGCCCCGAGGGCGCCCACGTAGGTCCCAGCGTGCAGAGGCCCCACGCGCGCCCACAGAGGCCCCCGCGCGGTGCCCACTGAGGTATTCCGACGCAGCCCACGCTGGCCCCAAGCGCGCCCTCAGAGGCCCCAGTTCGCAGAGACCCCAAGGGCGCCCACAGAGGCCTCGACGCGCTGCCCACAGAGGCCCCTGAGACAGCCCACACTGGCCCCAAGCGCGCCCGCAGAGGCCCCAGCGCGCTGCCCACGGAGGTTCCTCAACGCAGCCCACAGAGGCCCCAAACGCGCCCACAGAGGCCCCAGGAACGGCGCTCTCGCATGAGACTTCTTCGCAAGTCAAGCACGTTCGCGGGTGCCCAGCCGCGACGACAAGGCTGCCGCTCGATATGTCCTCGCGATTTAACCCAGGAGGCTCTGACCGGAGAGCTTCCCGTACTCAGGATCAGCGCTCTCGTTGAAGACTTCCTGGCAACTCAGTCAAATTAGTGGGGGCGCAGCCGCGATGACAAAGGCTCCCGTTCGATGCTTCCTCGCGATTTGCTCCGAAAGGCCCTTTCTCGTGGTCCATCGTTATCTTCCCCTATCCGTCCCCCCTTCCCCTGTTTTAGGGGCTGCGCTAAATGTGCGTGGCAGGTAGTGAAGATATACCCCCAGGGGATATGGTCGAAGACTAAGAGGGCGGGTATCGAGGGTTTTGGATCTACTCATTGCATGGCACGCGATCGAATAATAACAAACCGTCTTAACATTATTATTATTATAGTTGTTGTTATTATCGTCCATTTCTCATACATGAAGGATAATTGTTGTTGATCCCTCCTTCCAGGTGCACATTGTTCTTTTTCGATTGAAGTGCCCTTCCCGGGGCTCGCACCCTGTTTTTTTGCCAGGGGAATTCTTGAGGCTCAAACTGCGCCCCTTGCCGCCGAATTGCAACAACGTCTCCCGCCTGATACTGCCCCACAATTTATTGAAACATTGCGCCATCGCGCGGACACGATATGCAGGAATCGCCCTCTCGCGTGGCGCCGCGCTCTCGACACTCAGGAATCACGCTCTCGCTGTGGATTTTTTTATCGCGCTATCGCTTGATATTCCCTCGCGATTCATGCAGGACGCACGCTTCAGCAACCCGCCTGCTCGACCTGGCCGCCCGGGCCTGCCTTTCCGGCCCGCCCGCTGGGGGATACTCGCCCGATCTGCCCGTCTGGTTCGGCCAAGTGCTTTTTGCTCCGAGCCCCCTCCTGCTAGCTTCTCTCGTGCTCCATCCTTCTCCCTCCCCCTTGTCCCTTTCCTTCCGTCCGTCCTCTCTTTTCTGTGTGAGAGGGCTGCGCTAAATGCACGTGGCAGGTAAGAAAGACATGCCTCCAAGGGGATACGATCGAAAACGAAGAGGGCGGGTATCGAGGGATTGGGATCTATGTGATGATGGGAACGTGAGCAGATAGGTGCGACAAGTTTTCAAATGTTTGTTGTTGTTGCTGCTGCTGTTGCTGTGCTTGTTGTTGTTGTTGTTGTTGTTGTTGTTGTTGTTGTTGTTGTTGTTGTTCTTGTTACGGTTGTTAAGGTTGTTGTTCTTGTTCTTGTTCTGGTTCTGGTTCTGGTTCTTGCTGTTGTTGTGGTTGTGGTTGTGGTTGTGGTTGTGGTTGTGGTTGTGGTTGTTGTTGTTGTTGTTGTTGTTGTTGTTGTTGTTGTTGAATTCTCATTTCTGAAGAGTAATTATTGTTGATCCCCCCACCAGTGCGTACTGTTTTTTCTCAATCAAAATGTGCCCTTCGACGCTCGCACCCTGTTCTTGGACAGGGAAAGTGTTCCTGTTCAAACCGGCCCCCTGGCCCCCGGGTTACAACAACAACGGCTCCCGCTTGAGATTTCCTTACAATTTAGCCAGGACCCCCGCTCCCGCTCGAGACTTCTTCGCATTTTATTCAGGAGTCGCGCTCTCGCTTGGGACTTTCTTACAATTTATTCAGGAATCGCTCCCCCGGCGCTCTGGAGTCGCGCTCTCGCTGGAGATTTGCTTGCAACTTACTGAAGAATGGCCTTGCGTTGGAATTTCCTGCAATTTGCCCAAGCGCCGCGCTCCCAACACCCAGGCACCCAGGAGTCGCGCCCGTTGTGGCCCCATGTGCATGCCCTTCGTGGCCCCGCTGTCGCCATTTATGTCCCCTTCACTGTCCTACGTGGCCCAGTTGCTACCCTCAGTGGCCCCATAGTTGCCTTCTGTGGCCCCGCACTATCTGCACTTCGTGGCCCCCGCTCGTTCGCGCAATTCGTGGCCCCATACGCATTGCCTTCGTGTCCCCGCTGTCGCCCTTCGTGGCCTACTTCGTGCCCTTCGTGGCCCCGCTGTCGTTCTCTCTCGCTCTCGCTTTCGCTCGTCGTCGACGTCGTCGTCGTCGTCGCCGTCGTCTTCGACGTCGTCGTCGTCGTCGTCGTCGTCGTCGTCGTCGTCGTCGTCGTGGTCGTGGTCGGTCCCCTGTCCGTCCTTCTTGGGGTCGGGTCGACGGTCCGCGGCCGCCCCGCCGATCAGCGCTGCCGCTGGCCAGGCCGACGGTCCGCGGCCGCCCCGCCGCTTGCCGGGGCCCGGCCTGCAGGGAAGAAAGGTATACCCCCCAAAAGGGGTTCGATCGAAGACGAAGAGGGCGGGTATCGAGGGTTTGGGAAATACGCGTTATTGGACACTCGAGCATGTAAGGGCGATCGGTCTCAAAATTATTGTTGTTGTTGTGGCTGCTGCTGCTGCTGCTGCTGCTGTTGTTGTTGTTGTTGTTGTTGTTGCTGCTGCTGTGCTGCTGCTGTGCTGCTGCTGTTGTTGTTGTTGTTGTTGTTGTTGTTGTTGTTGTTGTTGTTGTTGTTGTTGTTGCTGCTGTTGTTGTTGTTGTTGTTGTTGTTGTTGTTGTTGTTGTTGTTGTTGTTGTTATTGTTGTTGTTGTTGTTGTTGTTGTTGTTGTTGTTGCTGCTGTTGTTGTTGTTGTTGTCGTTGTCGTTGTCGTTGTTGTTGTTGTTGTTGCTGTCGTTGTTGCTGCTGCTGCTGCTGTTGTTGTTGCTGTTGCTGTTGAGTGCCCATTTCTAACATATTTGTTTTGATCCCCCCAGTGACCATGATATTTTTCACGTAAAGTGCTCCTCCCGGGGCTCGCACCCAGTTTTTTATGAGGGAATCCCGCGGCCGCCAAACTGCGCCCTTGGCCTTCGATTTTGAACAACAACGGCTCGCGCCCGATACTTCCTCACAGTTTATTTCATACTCGAGCTCTCGCGCCGATTTCTCTTAAAAGTTACGCAGGAATCTCACTCTTGCGTGGTATGTCCTCGCAATTTATTGCGGCGCCGTGCCGCCAAGACTCACGAAGCACGCTCTCGCCCTGGATTTCCGTACGAACTACTTGGGAAGCGCGCTATCGTTCGAAACTTCCTTTATGATGGATTGACGCTTCAGCGACCAGCCCGCTCGACCCGGCCGTCTGGGCCCGCCCGCCCGGCCTGCCCAGTAGGGCCCGCCCGACGGACACGCCCGTCTTGTTTTGTCGCTTGTGTTGCTGCTACTAATCTTCCTCCTGCGAATTTACCTCCTGCTCCATCCTTCTTCCTCGACGTTGTCTCTTTACTCCTCCCATCCTTCCCCTGTTTTAGGGGCTGCGCCAACTACACGCTGAAGGTAGAAAAGATATACCCCAAAGGAGTGTACGATCGAAGACAACGAGGGCAGGTATCGAGGGTTTGGGATATACGTGTTGAACGGCACGCGAGCAGATCGGAGTGAACAGTCTTACATTCATTGTAGTTGTAGTTGTACTTGTTATTGTGGTTGTCGCTTTATTATTATTATTATTATTATTATTATTATTATTAGTATTATCATTATTATTAGTATTATTATTATTATCATTATTATTAGTATTATTATTAGTATTATTATTATTGTGTTTGTTCTTGTTGCTGTGTTCTTGTTGCTGTTGTTGTTGCTGCTGCTGTTGTTGTATTTTCGTTACATTGTTGATCCCCACCTTCTCTGACCGTGTTTTTTTTTCAATCGAGGTGCCACTCCTGGGGCTCGCACCGTATTCTTTTGAGGGACAGTCGGCTGTCATCAAACTTTATTGTTGGCACCCTGTTTGCAACAACAACGGCTCCCGCTTGATACGTCTTCACAATTTATTGAGACATCGCGCTCTCGCGCTATTTCTCATCCGAATTTATGCAGGATTCGCGCTCTCGCGTGGGACTTCCTCAGAACTAATTGAGGCGCCGTCCCCCCAAGACTTAGGAATCACCTCCTCGCTTTGGATTTCCTTGCGATTTATTTGGACATCTCGCGATCTCTCGAAACTTCCTTGCGACTCGTGCTGGAGTGACGCTTCAGCGACCTGCTTGCTCGACGCGGCCGTCTGCGCCCGCCCGCCCGACCTGCCCCTTAGGGTCTGCCCACCCGACACGCCCGCCTTGTGCTGCTGTTTGTACTCCTGCTCCTCACCCTCCTCTTGCAAATTTCTCTCGTTCTCCATCCTTCTCCCTCGACCTTGTCTCTTTACTCCTCCCATCCTTCTGTAGTTTTGGGGGCTGCTCCAACTACACGCGACAGCCAGGGTAGATATACCCGAAAGGAGTGTAGGATCGAAGACAACGAGGGCAGATATCGAGGGTTTGGGATATACGTGTTGAACGGCACGCGAGCAGATCGGAGTGAACAGTCTTACGTCTACTTTTTTTTTGTGTGTGTGTGGGGGGGGGGGGGGGTGTTTGTTATTTTTCTCTTATGATAGGTATATAGATATAGTTTTTATTGTTCTTGTTCTTGTTGCTGTGTTCTTGTTGCAATTGTTGTTGTTGCTGCTGCTGTTGTTGTATTTCCGTTACATTGTTGATCCCCACCTTCTCTGACCGTGGTATTTTTTCAATCGAGGTGCTCCTCCTGGGGCTCGCACCGTATTCTTTTGAGGGACAGTCTGCTGTCATCAAACTTTATTGTTGGCACCCTGTTTGCCATAACAATGGCTCCCGCCTGATACGTCTTCACAGTTTATTGTGACATCGCGCTCTCGCGCTATTTCCCATCAGAATTTATGCAGGATTTGCGCTCTCGCGTGGGACGTCCTCACAACTAATCGAGGCGCCGTGCCCCCAAGACTCAGGAATCACCTTCTCGCTTTGGATTTCCTTGCGATTTATTTGGACATCTCGCGATCTCTCGAAACTTCCTTGCGATTCGTGCTGGAGTGACGCTTCAGCGACCTGCTCGCTCGACGCGGCCGTCTGGGAGTGCACGATCGAAGGCGAAGAGGGCGCGTATCGAGGGTTTTGAGTATACGTGTTAAATGGCACGCGAGTAGACAAGATTGAGCAGTCTTTAATTTATCATTGTTGTTGAATTCTCATTTCTAAAGAATAATTATTGTTGATCCCCCCACTGGTGCATATTGTTTTTTCTCAATCAAAGTGTGCCCCTCGACGCTCGCACACTGTTTTTTTGACAGGGAAAGTCCGTCTTGATGCTCAAACTGGGACCCTGGCCCCCGGGTTGCTCCCGCTTGAGATTTCCTTACAATTTAGCCAAGACCCCCGCTACCGCCCGAGACTTCCTCGCATTTTGTTCAGGAGTCGCGCTCTCGCTTGGGACTTTCTTACAATTTATTCAGGAATCGCTCTCCCAGCGCTCTGGAGTCGCCCTCTCGCTGGAGACTTGCGTGCAACTTCCTGAAGAATGGCCTTGCGTTGGAATTTCCTGCAATTTGCCCAAGCGCCGCGCTCCCGACACCCAGGCACCCAGGGGTCGCGCCCGTTGTGGCCCCATGTGCATACCCTTCGTGGCCCCGCTGTCGCCATTTGTGTTCCCCTCACTGTCCTACGTGGCCCAGTTGCTACCCTCAGTGGCCCCATAGTTGCCTTCTGTGGCCCCGCATTATCTGCACTTCGTGGCCCCCGCTCGTTTGCACTCTTCGTTGCCCCATACGCATTCCCTTCGTGTCCCCGCTGTCGCCCGTCGTGGCCTACTTCGTGCCCTTCGTGGCCCTGCTGTCGTTCTCTCTCGCTCTCGCTTTCGCTCGTCGTCGCCGTCGTCGTCGCCGTCGTCGTCGTCGTCGCCGTCGTTTTCGACGTCGTCGTTGTCGTCGTTGTCGTCGTCGTCGTCGTCGTCGTCGTCGTCGTCGTCGTCGTGGTCGGTCCCCTGTCCGTCCCTCTTGGGGTCGGGTCGACGGTCCGCGGCCGCCCCGCCGATCAGCGCTGCCGCTGGCCAGGCCGACGGTCCGCGGCCGCCCCGCCGCTTGCCGGGGCCCGGCCTGCAGGGAAGAAAGGTATACCCCCCAAAAGGGGTTCGATCGAAGACGAAGAGGGCGGGTATCGAGGGTTTGGGAAATACGCGTTATTGGACACTCGAGCATATAAGGGCGAACAGTCTGAAAATTATTATTATTATCTTTTATTTTTATTGTTGTTGTTGTGGTTGTTGTTGTTGTTGTTGTTGTTGTCGTTGTTGTTGTTATTATTGTTGTTGTTATTATTTTTTATTTTTCATCATCATTGTTGTTGTTGTTGTTGTTGTTGTTGTTGTTGTTGTTGTTGTTAAATTCTCATTACTAAAGAATGATTATTGTTGATCCCCGCTTTGGTGACCACCGTGTTTTTTCAGTTCACGTGCTTCCCCCGGGGCTCGCACCTTGTTTTTCCCAACCATCCTGTGGTGTTGGGTCCTCGTTTTGAAGAGACGATGCCCCGCGTCTCCTCCTCCCGCTGCCCCATCCCTCCTCCCTCCTCCCCTTCCTTGCCTTTGCTTTCGGTACACCCCTCACACGTTTCGTATCCCCATAGGGCGCTCCACCGAAGGCCACAATGGTTGCTCTCGCATGCGCCTCCCCCACCCTGGGCAGCGCTTCGTGGCCCCATAGGGAGCTCCACCGAAGGCCCCAGTGGCTGCTCTCGCATGCGGTTCCCCCACCCAGGGCAGCGTTTCGTGGCCCCATACGGAGCTCCACCGAAGGCCCCAGTGGCTGCTCTCGCATGCGGTTCCCCCGCCCAGGGCAGCGTTTCGTGGATGCGGTTCCCCCACCCAGGGCAGCGTTTCGTTGCCCGATAGGGAGCTCCACCGAAGGCCCCAGTGGCTGCTCTCGCATGCGGTTCCCCCACCCAGGGCAGCGTTTCGTGGCCCCATAGGGAGCTCCGCGGAAGGCGCCACTGGCCGCTCTCGCATGCGGTTTCCCTACCCAGAACAGCGTTTCGTGGCCCCATAGGGAGCTCCACCGAAGGCCCCAGAGGCTCCTCTCGCATGCGGTTCCCCGCCCAGGGCAGCGTTTCGTGGCCCCATAGGGAGCTCCACCGAAGGCCCCAGTGGCTGCTCTCGCGTGCGGTTTCTGCGTTTCGTTAGGGAGCTCCACCGAAGGCCCCAGGGCATGCGTTTCCCCCGCTCAGGGCAGCGTTTCGTGGCCATATCGGGAGCTCCACCGAAGGCCCCAGTGGCGCAGTTGGCATGCGGTTCCCCCACCCAGGGCAGCGTTTCGTTGCCCGATAGGGAGCTCCACCGAAGGCCCCAGTGGCTGCTCTCGCATGCGTTTCGTTCCCCCGCCCAGGGCAGCGTTTCGTGGCCACAGAAGGAGCTCCACCGAAGGCCCCAATGGCTGCTCTCGCATGCGGTTCCCCCGCCCATGGCAGCGTTTCGTGGCCCCATAGGGAGCTCCACCGAAGGCCCCAGTGCCCTCATAGGGTGGAAGGTGCGGTGGTCCTTGCATGGCGCTCTCGCGCCCCCCCCCGTGGTTTCGTGGCCCCATAGGGAGCTCCACCGAAGGCCCCAGTGGCGCAGTTCGCATGCGGTTCCCCCACCCAAGGCAGCGTTTCGTGGCCCCATAGGGAGCTCCACCGAAGGCCCCAGTGGCTGCTCTCGCATGCGGTTCCCCCGCCCAGGACAGCGTTTCGTGGCCCCATAGGGTGCTCCACCGAAGGCCCCAGTGGCTGCTCTCGCATGCGCCCCCCCCCGCCCAGGGCAGCGTTTCGTGTCCCCATAAGGAGCTGCACCGAAAGCACCACTGGCGCAGTTCGCATGCGCGTCCCCCACCCAGGGCAGCGTTTCGTGGTCCCATAGGGAGCTACACCGAAGGCCCCAGTGGCGCAGTTCGCATGTTGTTCCCGTGCCCAGGGCAGCGTTTCGTGGCAACAGAAGGAGCTCCACCGAAGGCCCCAGTGGCGCAGTTCGTATGCGTTTCCCCCGCCCGGGGCAGCGTTTCGTGGGCCATGGGGAGCTCCACCGAAGGCCCAAGTGGCGCAGTTCGCATGCGCCCCCCCACCCAGGGCAACGTTTCGTGGCCCCATAGGGAGCCCCACCGAAGGCCCCCGTGGCGCAGTTCGCATGCGATTCCCCCGCCCAAGGCAGCGTTTCGTGGCCCTATATGGAGCCCCACCGAAGGCCCCAGTGGCGCAGTTCGCATGCGGTTCCCCCGCCCAGGGCAGCGTTTCGTGGCCCCATAGGGAGCTCCACCGAAGGCCCGCCCCAGTGGCGCAGTTCGCATGCGGTTCCCCCACCTAAGGCAGCGTTTCGTGGCACCATAGGGAGCCCCACCGAAAGCGGCACCCACAACTCGTTACGAACAATTGCTTATGGTTGGGTCCTTTGCCAGGATAGTTTTATCATAGAAAGTCACTTGCTCAAGCTGGGCCCCTGGCCCCCGATTTGCAACAACAACGGCTCCCGCTTGATATTCCCTCACAGTGTATTCCCAAATCGCGGTCTCGCGCGGGATTTCCTCACAATTCATGTGCGCATCGCGCTCTCGCGAGGGACTCCCTCGCAATTTATTCAGACGATGCCCCCTCGGCGCTCAGGATTACGCTCTCGCTTTGGCTTTTCTTGAGATTTACTCTGGGATCCCGCTATCGCTCGAGACGTCCACGCGATTCATGCAGGGCGCACGCTTCTGCAACCCGCCTGCTCGACCTGGTCGCCTGGGCCCGCCTTCCGACCTGCCCGCTGGGGGTCTGCCCACCCGATCTGCCCGTCTGGTTCTACCACTTGTTTTCTGCTCCTTGCCCCCTTTCTGCTAATTAATCTCGTGCTCCATTCTTCTCCCTCCCCCTTCCACCCGTCCGCTAAATGAACGTGGCAAGTAAGGAAGGTATACCCCCAAGGGGGTACCCTCTACGACGAGGGCGGGTACCGAAGATTTTGGATACACGTATTGGTTGGCACGTGAGCAGATAGGAGCGAACAGTCTTTAAATTATTGTTATTCCCCTTCGCCAGTAAGCATTGCATTTTTAAATTTCGGTGCTTCTCCCGGGGCTCGCACCTTGTTTTTTAGACGGGAGAGCGAGGTACCACCAAATTGCGCCCGTGGCCCCCGGTTTACAACAACAGCGGCTCCCGCTTGATATTTTCTCACCTTTTATTCCCAAATCGCGCTCTCTCGCGGTACTTTCGCACGCGTTATGCAGAAACCGTGCTCTCGCGTTGGATTTTGTCGCAATTTATGCAGACGCCGCGCCCTCGACACACGGGAAACACGCTCTCGTTTCGGCCAATCTCACGATTTATTTGGGAATCGCGCTCTCGCTCAAGACTCCCTCGCGATTCATGCAGGACGCACGCTTCAGCAACCCGCCTGCCCGACCTGGCCTCCTGGACCCGCCTTCCCGACCCGCCTGTTAGGGTTTATCCGCCCGATCTGCCCGTCTGGTTCTGCCACGTGTTTTCTGCTCCTGGCCCCCCTTCTGCTACTCTCTCTCTTTCGTGCTCCATCCTTCTCCCTCCCTCTTGTCCCTTTTTTCCATCCGTCCTCTCTTCCCCTGCCGTAGGGACTGCATGAAATACACTTTACAGGTAAGAAATGTTACCCCCAAAGGGGGCATGACCGAAGACGAAGTGGGCGGGTACCGAAGGTTCGGTATATACGTGTTGAGTGGCACGCGAGCAGATAAGAGCGAGCATACTTAATTTTTGGTTGCTGCTGTTGCTGTTGTTGTTGTTGTTGTTGTTGTTGTTGTTCTTGTTCTTGTTCTTGGTCTTGTTCTTGTTCTTGTGATTGTTGTTGTTGTTGTTGTTGTTGTTGTTGTTGTTGTTGTGTTGTGTTGTGGTTGTTGTTGTTGTTGTTGTGGTTGTGGTTGTTGTTGTTGTTGTTGTTGAACATTATTAATTCTAAAGAATAATTATTGTTGGGCCCCCTGGTGCGCGCCCCCCCCGCCGCGCCTAGGCCGCAGCCACGTTTTCATCATTTTCGTGAGGAAGCCTCAGGTAATTCGAGGTGATCAAGATCCGGTTGTTTTGTTGTAATCCGTTTTCCCTTGCAAAAAAACATTATAAAATGACATTTCTTGTTCTAATATAATCAAATTTCAAGAATCCCTTGCAAAAAATAAGGTAAAGTGGACATTCGCGCGCGCAAGACGAAATCCTTCCAAAACCTTAGTGTTCGCAGCGATTTTAACATAAAAACATCAAAAAACCAATGGTTTTTCAACAAAAAAATTGTCAAAATCTCATCCCGCGCGCTCTTGCGGATTCGTAGGAAACCCAACACTTTTTAAACATTTCTGTCAAACGGGCTTTTGCGAGCAACTTTTTCGAACTTCTGCAACAACGGTTGCGCACCTGCCAGGGCCATCATCCCTGTCAAATAATACCATGCGGGACACATTCGTTTTTTCTTCGCGCGCGCACGCCGAAATCTCCAAAAACCATTGGGTTCTGTGGGTGTGTACCCCACGCCAGTGTAGTAGCCACGGTCGTCCGCACGCCACGAAGTGAAGTGTCCCAACGTCATAGGGCGGGAAGCTGGGTTTGGGTGGTCGCGAAGAGTCGTTTGGATATTTGGTAGAGCTTGTAATGCCCCCCCACGAAGTGGGGGTATTGCCTGGTGTCGTATGAAAACCCTGGCACTGGGGAGAACACCACGCGTTCGGGTAAAATGATTGTTGTTGTTGTTGTTGTTGTTGTTGTTGTTGTTGTGTTTGTTGTTGTTGGCTGTTGTTGTTGAACGTTCACTACTGAAGAGTATCTATTGCTGATCCCCCCTTCCGGTGCACATTGCATATTTCAATTGAAGTGCTCCTCCCGGCGCTCGCATCTGGTTTTTTATCAGGGAAAGTCTTCCTCCCCAAGCTGTGCCCCGGCTCCCGCCTGAGACTTCCTCACAATTTAACCAGGACCGCTGCTCCCGCCTGAGGCTCCCTCGCATGTTATTCAGCAATCGCGCTCTCGCTTGGGACTTCTTTGCAATTTCTTCAGGAATCGTTCTCTCGGCGATCTGGAGTTGCGCTCTCGCCTTGCCATTTTAATTAAGAATAGTGCCCTTGCGTTAGACTTTCTCGCAATTCTTTACGCTTCGCGTATCCCCACCAGCCCATCTCACAGCAACAGCTCTCGCGAAGCATGTCGACAGTTGTGTTTTTCAGGCGTGTGTCCGCTGGGCTCCGTATATCTCCCCTGTCTCTCCTTCCTCCCGCCTCCTTGTGAATCCTCCTTGTGGGGGGAGCGGGAGAAGGACGAGGCGGAGGAGGAGGGAGAGAAAGCGCTCCTCGTGATTTGAGTCGTTTGGGGTTTCTCGTCCTGGTGTGAGTCGTTCGGGCCCTTCTTCCTGGCTCTTCGTGGTGTGAGTCGTTCGGGCTCTTCGTCCTGGTGTGAGTCGTTCGGGCTTCTCGTGGTGTGAGTTGTTCGGGCCCCTCATCCTGGTGTGAGTCGTTCGGGCCCCTCCTCCTGGTGTGACTCGTTCGGGCTCCTCGTGGTGTGAGTCGGTCGGGGCCCGCGTCGTGGTGTGAGTCGTTCGGGCTCCTCGTGGTGTGTGTCGTTCGGGCGCCTCGTCCTGGGTTGAGTCGTTCGGGCCCTTCCTTGTGGTGTGAGTCGTTCGGGCTCCTCGTGGTGTGAGTCGTTGGGGTCTCTCGTCCTGGTGTGAGTCGTTCGGGCTCCTCGTGGGGCCTCTTGGGGGCTCTTGGAGCCTCTTGGGGCCCCTTGGGGGCCTCTTGGGGGCCTCTTGGGGGCCTTTTGGGGGCCTCTTGGAGCCTCTTGGGGCCTCTTGGGGGCCTCTTGGGGTGGGCGGGCCGTTCCTTTCTTTTTTTTTTTTTCTTGGTGGCCTCGTGGGAGCCTCTGGGGGCCTCTTGGGGCCATCTTGGGGCCTCTTGCGACCTCCTCAGAAGCGCAAATGAGCGCTGCCCCCTGAGAAGGACAAAATGAGCCCAAAACCTTCGTAAAATCAATGATTTTGCTATGAAGGAAGAGGAGCGCGGCCCCCTCAGAAGGCCAAAATGGGGCCGAAACCGTAGTAAAATCAATGATTTTGGCTTCCAAGAAGAAGAGGGTTTTTTTTCTCCCTCCCCCCGTCGGGGCCAGAATCCTCGTGAGGGGTGTCGTTTTTTAGCCCTCCCAGGAGTCGAAATTGACCCCCCTGACCACCCGCGGAACGCCCTCTCCAGGCCCAGGGGGAGGGGGTAGGGGGAGGGGTAAACCCCTGCCCGAAGGGGAAGAAGGGGGGGTGAGGACAGAGAGAGCTCGCTAAACCACTCACGCCCAAAGGGCTGGTGGGATTTTAGCTCTCCCAGGGATAGACAAAGGACCCTCTGACGATCCGCGGAAGGCCCCTTCCAGGTCCAGGGGTAGGGGGTAGGGGGAGGGGTCAACCCCTCCCCGAAGGGGAAGAAGGGAGGTTGAGAACAGAGCGGGCTCCCTAAACCACTCACGCTCAAAGGGCTGGTGGGATTTCGTTTTTCGGGGTTTCAGTGCGCACTTGTCCGGTGGAGCTCCAGTGTCACAGAAGATGCCTCTGTAGCTTCCTCGTCGTCGAGACGCTTCGAATGCTGTGTAGTTTCCTCGTAGCCTCCTTTCCATGCCTCTGTAGCTTCCACGCACTCCTGCGTCGCCGAGTTTCTTCTTGCAGCGTCCTTGTCGTGTCGCGGGGTGCGTTTGCGTCACTTCGGTGTTGCTGCGCCTTGAGACGTGTCTCTGCTGCTTCTTCGTCTCATCGGGGACTCCAGCGTCACCGAATTTGTTCCCGTATTGTGCTTGTCGTTCCAGGTCGTGCGTGCGCGCGCAGAATGTTTCTCTGCAGCGTCCTCGTCGCATCAGGATCTCCAGCGTCACAGAATGTATCCTTGTAGCGCCTCTTCTTCCAGGGCGGCGTGGTCCTGAGTCGCCGCGGACGACTCGCCGCGGACGTTTCCATTCGATTCCACGGACGATCGTGCGCATGTAGTTTGCCACGCGCCTGCGCGCGCGCGGAGAGGGCCTGGGCGCCCTGTCGCCTGCGGGCGACCGCGCGGGTTAGCCCCCGTTGAAGCCCAAAAAGGGCATTTCCACACGCCGGGTAAAGCCTAAAAGGGCTTTCGTCTGCCTGATCCTTGCCCCCCGCTTTCCTCCTTCTTCTTTCATCGAAGTCAGAACCCCCGCCCCCTATGACGTCCTCCGCTGGCCTGGGTGGTCTACTCAGGTCGCGGGGGGGGATAGGGGGGGGGGTCGTTGCCACGGCTGGTGCCTCGTTTTCATGACGGGGAGGGGGGGGTGCACCGTTCCCTCGGATGGGCGCATCCCCCCCTCCAAGGGCCTCCGAGCCCTCCCTCTCCGTCCTTTTCTTCTCCCTTATCCTTCCCTCCCTCGCGGTTTTCGAAGCCTTTGGCGCCTCCGCCCACCACCCTTGGGAGTATCCTAATGGCCTCTGGCCCACCCCGCCACCGTGCCGTGCCGGTGGATAAGAGGCGTATGGAGTAGACGAGATGGTTAAAGGGGGAGCCAGTGGCTTCAATCGGGCGTTGTGGAGCGCACGCGCGTTGTTGGGTTCTGCAGGGTTTCCCTGGGGGTTGTCTTTTTGTCAGTGTATACAAAGGGGGAAATGTTGTCGAATTTGGGACGTATGGTTCTTTTTTTTTGTATGCGTCTGGGCCCCGAACGACTCACACGAGGACGAGGGGCCCGAACGACTCACACCGCGAGGAGCGCGAACGACTCACACACAAGGAGGGGCCCGAACGACTCGCACCAGGACGAGGGGCCCGAACGACTCACACCACGCGGAGCCCGAACGACTCACACGCAAGGAGGAACCCGAACGACTCACCCCAGGACGAGGGCCCCGAATGACTCACACCACGAGGAGCCCGAACGCCTCACACACAAGGAGGGGCCCGAACGACTCACACCAGGACGAGGGGCCCGAACGACTCACACCACGAGGAGTCCGAAACGATTACACACAGAGGGGCCCGAAGCACAATCGCACCAGGACGAGGGGCCCGAACGACTCACGACTGTCGGGAACCCGCAGAGAGCACCTACACAAGGAGGGTTCCCGAACAGACGCCACCAGAACGAGGACCCCGCACCAATGTCACGAACCACGAGGAAAAGCCCTAACGACTCACACAAACGAGGGAGCCGAACGATTCACCCGAGGGACGAGGGGCCTGAAAATAAAAAGAAAAAAAAAGATAACCGAACCAATTCCCATCCACGAGGAGCCCGAAACGACCACACGTCATGACGGAACCGAACCGATTCACACCAGGACTAGGGGGCCGAACCCGACTCACCCCACTGAGAAGCCCGACGACTCACACCCATGCAAGGTAATGGCCCGAACGACTCACACCAGGACAAGGGACCCTAACGACTCACACCACGAGGAGCCCGAACGACTCACACACAAGGAGGGGCCCGAACGAATCACAACAGGACGAGAGGCCCGAACGACTCACACCACGAGGAGCTCGAACGACTCACCCACAAGAAGGGGCCAGAACGACCCACACCAGGACGAGGGGCCCGAACGACTCACACCACGAGGAGCCCGAACGACTCACACACAAGGAGGGGCCCGAACGACTCACACCAGGACGAGGGGCCCGAACGACTCACACCACGAGGAGCCCGAACGACTCACACAGAAGGGGGGGCCCGAACGACTCACACCAGGACGAGGGGCCCGAACGACTCACACCACGAGGAGCCCGAACGACTCACACACAAGGAGGGGCTCGAACGACTCACACCAGGACGAGAGGCCCGAACGACTCACGCCACGAGGAGCCCGAACGACTCACACACAAGGAGGAGCCCGAACGACTCACACGAGGACGAGGGGCCCGAACGACTCACACCACGAGGAGCCTGAACGATAAACACTCAAGGAAGAACCCGAACGACTCACACCAGGACGAGAGGCCCGAACGACTCACCCCACGGGGAGCCCGAACGACTCGCACTCATGGAAGGGCCCGAACGACCCACACCAGGACAAGGGACCCTAACGACTCACACCAGGACAAGGTACCCTCAACGACTCCACCAACGAGGAGCCCGAACGACTCACACACAGGAGGGGCCCGAACGACTCACACCAGAAGACGGGAGGCCCGAAACGACTCACGCCCACGAGTGGCCCGAACGACTCACAAAGGACACAAGTAGGGGACCGAACGATTCACACAGGACGACGGGCCGCGAACGACTCACACCACAGGGGCCCGACGACTCACACAACACAGGAGGGGAGCGCACGACTCACACCAGAACGAGGAAGCGAAGCCCCGCGACAGCAAGCCTAAGAGGAACGCCCGAACGACTCACACAGAAGGGGGGGCCCGAGCGACTCACACCAGGACGAGGGGCCCGAACGACTCACACCACGAGGAGCCCGAACGACTCACACACAAGGAGGGGCCCGAACGACTCACGCCAGGACGAGAGGCCCGAACGACTCACGCCACGAGGAGCCCGAACGACTCACCCACAAGGAGGGGACTTCTGGGGGTCTTCTGTGGTTCTCGTGAGTTTTCTGTGAGTCGTTCGGGGGGTTTTCTGTGAGTCGTTTGGGCCGCTCGTTTTTTTTTTTTTTTGTGACTCGTTCTAGCCGTGCGCCTTCGTTTGCGCATGGCCTTCTGGGGGTTTTCTGTAATCGTTCGGGCCGCTCGTACCCTGGTGTGAGTCGTTCGGGTCCCCTCTCTTGTGTGTGATCGTTCGGGCTCCCCGTGGTGTGAGTCGGTTGGGGCTCCTTCGTGTGGTGAGTCGTCGGGCCCCTCGTCGTGATGTGAGTCGTCGGGGCCCCGGCCTCCTCCTTGTGTGAGGGTCGTTCGGGCTCCTCGTGGTGTGCGTCGTTCGGGCCCGTCGTCCTGGTGTGAGTCGTTCGGGCCCCTCCTTGTGTGTGAGTCGTTCGGGCCCCTCGTGGCGTGAGTCGTTCGGGCCTCTCGTCCTGGTGTGAGTCGTTCGGGCCCCTCCTTGTGTGTAAGTCGTTCGGGCTCCTCGTGGTGTGAGTCGTTCGGGCCCCTCGTCCTGGTGTGAGTCGTTCGGGCCCCTCCGTGTGTGTGAGTCGTTCGGGCTCCTCGTGGTGTGAGTCGTTCGGGCCCATCGTCCTGGTGTGAGTCGTTCGGGCCATTCCTCGTGTGTGAGTCGTTCGGGCTCCACGTGGTGTGAGTCGTTCGAGCCCCTCGTCCTGGTGTGAGTCGTTCGGGCCCCTTCTTGTGTGTGAGTCGTTCGGGGTCCTCGTGGTGTGTGTCGTTCGGGCCCCTCGTCCTGGTATCTCGCCTTTGCTGGTTCCTCCGATCTCGCCTTTGCTGGTGCCTACTTCTCATGGTTTTTTTCTGGGTTCCTATCGGGTCTACTGATCGTGCTGGTTCTGGGGGTTTCACTATTGCTGGTTCCTGGGAGTCGTGACAAGGGACTCGGGTTCACAAGGGAGTGTAACGAAGGCTAGGGTCCACAAGGGTTTTACCATCAGAGGGTCGAAGGGGTTACGATTCCCTAGCGATTTTCCGTAGCCATTGTGGCCCAAGGCAAGTTGGCCCAAACCATTCTTGGCTTACTGTTAGCTCCGCGTACCATTTGTGCAGTGAGCTTAGCTTTGACGGGCGCTCTTCTTTCCAACATCTGAGGGCCTGCGGCAGAGTTTACGGAGATGCCAGTCGTGGACTTACGTGAGGTTCACGCGCCCTTGCCTCGAGCGGTGCGAGACTTGCAGGGGGTGATGATGGAAACGATGCCTACGGCTGGAGACGGCGCGTGCGCCATTCATTCTGTGTGGGGCGAGTGGGAGTGGGGTGAGCTGGTCAAGCGCGACGCTCGCTCGTTTCTCCGCGAAGCATTCGGTCCCACTGCTGACATCTTCAAATCGAGGCTGTCGTCCGAGGAGCTGCTGGGCGACATGGAATGGGCACTCTGGGATTTGATCCAACCCTTTGCGAAGCAGTCGGACCCCTTCGGTGCTCCGCTGCGCGCGGGAGACAACGAAGGTCAGCACGTGTGGCGCTGCCTTCTGGAATCCTATTTCGACATTGCTCAGCGCTGCGTTGAGGCATGTCGGGAAGAACTGCAAAAGTTTGAACTGCACAGGGAGCGTAAAACAAGGATAATGCAAGAGTTTGGTTCTCTCTGCGTCGAAGATTTTCAGGGTGTCTTCATAGTGCCTTTGATGCGATCCCTGGGGTTGTTGGAAAAGTACACGGCAGAAGCATCTGATGAGTTCTCCGGAGGGCGCCGCCTGAGCAAGTACGAGGCGCTGTTCGCGGGAACAGTTGGCGCTCGAGAGTGGCGCAGAAGTGTCGTTGAAGACGCGTGTCTCCAGAACTCATTCGATTTGTTTTCAGTGAGATTCACGACGTGGTTGACGGCCTCGATTTCGACGGCGGCGTCGATCTGGAACCTATGACGACTTTCGCAGAGTCTGTGGACGAGGCCAGGGAGTGCAACTGCCAATCTGCCGGGCTGCCCGCAAATTTCTTCAATGCTGTCTTTCCTGCCTATCTGGAAGCCATGACTACGTGCGCAGATTATTATTTCAGTGACATCGAACTGCTTGCGCTGGCGCGTTGCAAGAGGCAGAATGTAGTCATTTTCGTGCACTGTTCTGCGACGCGCGAGTTGACGTGCGCGCGTTCGCGCGTCGGAGACCCGAGCCTTCCGGTGGTCGCCACGTCCCTTCGAGATGACGGCGGACAGGGCGCTGTCCGAACGCACTTCGAGCGGCTGCGGGTTTGCCCGCAGGAGCATTTGCCTGGGCGGGGGAGAAGCCCGGAAGGCGATCGCTCCACTGAAGATGATGGGCACAGAGAGGCGAAGCGCCCGAAAACCCAGAGTGAAAGAGCCCCGGCGCGTCCCCCTGCCGAAGAGAGAAGCCGCGGAGACGGGGGCGATGGAGCGGCTGGGCGGCGCGCGACCGGCGGAAAGTCTGGATTGCATCTGAAGGAGGATTTCGAAATGCATAGTGGATGCGACGCCGGTTGCGACGACCGCGTCAATGCGGCGGAGAGCCGGGGCGCAGCCTCGGGAATGCCGGCTGTCGCCGCGACTGAAGGGGGCCAGTGCGTCGCGGACGTGCCCGATTTCTTGGGGTTTCAGTTCCCAGGCCATGCAGGAACGCCAGCTGTCGAGGCAACTGACAGAGACAAAGGCGTCGCTTCGGAGTCAAGCGAAGGCGCCGGCGAGGAATCTGAAAGCGAAGGGGGCGACGGCGTGGAGGAGCAATATTTTGCAGTTGGCGCCAGCGCGGAGCAGGTCCGTGGAGCGCCCGTGGAAATGGGCGTGATTGATGGCCGCCGCCGAGAACTCCGCGAACTCATGCGAGAACGGCCCGCGCTGCCGCTGACAGCGGGCGGCGCAGTCTTGACAGCTCCCGACTTGGAAACTGGAGTGAAGTTGCCTTTGTACTCGTGTCCTTTCCAGAGCAACCAGAGTGGGCCTTGCCGTTTCCACGCGAGTGACCGGGCAGCCTTTTTGCACCATGTTGCCGGGGGCGCCAGGGATCGCACGCGTGCCAGCGTGATAAGTGAGATCTGCAACAATGATATTCGCTGGATGACGAACTTGGACTACGTATACAGGGCCATGGCCGTTGCCGAGCGGGAGCGGTGGCCAATGTTGGGGCTGGCGACAACTCGGCGATCCCTGAACCTGCTCGCGCTTCGGTGCAACGTCGAGACGACGAGATGTCTGGCCTGTTTCATATGCGGTCAGCTTCGCACGACGTGCGCGGGGTACCCGCCAGTTGACCTGGAGTCGAGTTCCATCTCCCTCGCGTCTGGCAACGTCGAGATAAAATATTGGAGAGAGGCGGCTTTCCAGGACGTTGAAAAGAACTTCCCTGGAACCCTCCTCGACAACTGCGGGTTCGATCTATGGCAGAAGCGGTGCGTGCATCGGGACCTCGAGTCAAGCAAGGCGTGCCCGTGGGGAGGACAACAGGTGTTAAGTGAACCGTTGAGCACCTGTGTTGGAAACCAGGAGCGCCACGTGTCGCGGTGGGCCGTCCAGTTCAGCTTCGAAGGCAGATCAGGGAAGTTATTCGGGTGCACTGAGGACGTCCGATGTCTCGCGTGTCCCGACAGACATTCGGAGGATTGGGGGACGCCGCCGTTCTGCAGGAAACTCTGCCCGCAGTGCGAGGTGCCAGTTTGCCGCGACTGCACGGGGAAATTAAGGGATCACGAGGCGGCGCCCTCGTTCCTCGACGGCGGGGCCGTCCCTATGAGCATAACGAACGACCATTACTACGGCCACGTGAGTCGATGCGTTGTGGAGAACGACGTCACGTGGCTGGAGTGCGCGGCGTGCTGCACCGTGTGGAGTGCGATGTTGGTCTGTTACCTGGAGGCCCCGTGCGGCAACCTGATCGACGTCCCGCTCGGCAAGCCGGAAGCCAAAACGCAGGTGAAGGTCGGGCCCCCGGAGACCAGGGCAAAGATAAACCAGGACGCGGGAAACCAAGGAAACGACATCTTTTCCTGCAGTGTCACGTTTTTCAGCACCCGTGCAAGTTGTGCTCGCTGCGCTGCAGGACGCGAGTTTGTGTCTGGGTTTAGAGGGGTCTTGCAGGATTTCGAGGCCTGTGGTCGGGTTTATTATCGAAATGCAGCAGTGCAGTGTTTCGTTCGCGCGGGCCTCTTGGGGGCGTCCTGGAGGCTCTGGAGGCCTCGTGGAGGACTCTTGGGCGCCTCTTGGGGGCTTCTTGGGGGCCTCTTGCGGCGTCTTGGGGCTTCTTGGGTGCCTTTTGGGGGCCTTTTGGGAGCCTATGGGGGCGTCTTGGGAGCCTCTTGGAGGCCTCGTCCTTCCTTGTGTGAGCGCCTCGGGCCTCTCACTGTGTGTGAGTCGTTCGGGTTCCTCGTAGTGTGAGTCGTTCGGGCCCCTGGTCCTGGTGTGCGTCGTTCGGGCCATTCCTTGCGTGTGAGTCGCTCGGGCTTCTCATTCTGTGAGTCGTTCGGGCCCCTCGTCCTTATGTGAGTCGTTCGGGCCCTTCCTTGTGGTGTGAGTCGTTCGGGCTCCTCGTGGTGCGAGTCGTTCGAACCGCTCGTCCTGGTGTGCGTCGCTCGGGCCCCTCCTTGTGTGTGAGTTGTTCGGGCTCCTCGTGGTGTGAGTCGCTGGGGCCTCTCGTCCTGGGGTGAGTCGTTAGGCCTCCTCGTGGGCGTATTGGGGGCCCCATTGGAAGCTCTCGGGGCTCCTTGGGGGGCTCTTTGTGGTCTCTTGGGCGCCTCGGGGGGGCCTCGAGAGGCGTCTTGGGGATTTTTGGAAGCCTCTTGGGGGCCTTTGGGGGGCCTCTGGGGGCTTCTTGGGGGCGTCTTGGGGGCCTCGTCCTTCCTTGTGTGGGATCCTCGGGTCCCTCAGTGTGTGTGAGTCGTTCGGGTTCCTCGTAGTGTGAGTCGTTCGGGGCCCTGGTCCTGGTGTGCGTCGTTCGGGCCCTTCGTTGTGTGTGAGTCCTTCGGGCTCCTCATGGTGTGAGTCGTTCGGGCCCCTCGTCCTGGTGTGAGTCGTTCGGGCCCTTCCTTGTGGTGTGAGTCGTTCGGGCTCCTCGTGGTGTGAGTCGTTCGGACCGCTCGTCCTGGTGTGCGTCGCTCGGGCCCCTCCTTGTGTGTAAGTGGTTCGGGCTCCTCGTGGTGTGAGTCGTTGGGCCCCCTCGTCCTGGGGTGAGTGGTTCGGGCCCCGCATTGTATGTGAGTCGTTCGGGCTCCTCGTGGTGTGCGTCGTTCGGGCCCCTCCTTGTGTGTGAGTCCTTCGGGCCCCTCATGGTGTGAGTCTTTCGGGCCCCTCGTCCTGGCGTGAGTCGTTCGGGCGCCTCCTTGCGTGTGAGTCCTTCGGGCTCCTCGTGGTGTGAGTCGTTCGGGCCGCTCGTCCTGGTGTGCGTCGCTCGGGCCCGCATGTATGTGACTCGTTGGGGCTGCCTTGTGGCGTGAGTTGTTCGGGCCCTCGTCCTTCGTCGTTGCGTCGTTCGGGACCCTCCTTGTGTGTGAGTCGTCGAGTGTCCTCGTGGTGAGTCGTTCAGCCCTCGTCCTGGTTGAGTCGTTCGGGCTCACGTGGTGTTGGAGTCGTTCGGGAGTCTCCCTTCCTTGATTGTGAGGCGTTCGGGCTCAGGGCCCTTCCTGTGGTTGTGGGTCGTTCGGGCTCCTCGTGGTGTGAGTCGTTGGGGTCTATCGTCCTGGTGTGAGTCGTTCGGGCTCCTCGTTGGGCCTGTTGGGGGCCTCTTGGAGCTCTTGGGGCGTCTGGGGGGCCTCTTGGGGGCGTCTTGGGGGCCTCTTGGAGCCTCTTGGGGCCTCTTGGGGGCCTCTTGGGAGCCTCGAGGGGACCTCTAGGGGCCTCTGGGGGGCCTCTTGGGGGCCTCCTGGAGGCCTCTTGGGAGCCTCCTGGGGGCCTCTTGGGGCTATCTTGGGGTCTCAGGCGATCTCTTCAGAAGCGCTAGTAAGCGCTGACCCCTGAGAAAAACAAAATCAGCCCGAAACCTTCGTAAAATCAATGGTTTTGCTAAGAAGGACGAGGAACGCGGCCCCCTCATAATGTTTTTCAGCACCCGTGCAAGTTGTGCTTGCTGCACTGCAGGACTCGGGTTTGTGTCTGGGTTTAGAGGGGTCTTGCAGGTTTTTGAGGCTTGTGGTCGTGTTTATTCTCGAAGTGCAGCAGTGCAGTATTTCGTTCGTGCCGCCGTCTGGAAAAATGTGGTTTCGAGGGGCGTTGGGCGTCCGGGTCCAGCGTGTCCGGGTCTACGGGGCCCTGAGAAGGGCAATCTTTTCAGCTTCTCCATGCCGTGGGACGACATCGAGAGATGTTGTCGCGAAGCGTCTCAGCACGCCGAAGAGATCCACGGGGACCGGCTGAGGTTGCTGCAGGATGCTCTCGGTGTGCCACATTCGGAGGAGACGTTGGCGATGCTGGTGAACGTGCGCATCAAGGGGGGCAGCAAAGACCTGGCGCAACACCTGAAAGGGCTCACGTTGCGCATCCCTGTAATGCAGAAGTTGATCGAGATCATGCGCGACAGCGGCTATCCAAGTTATGGCAACAACGGCCTGAACTCATTCGACAGAGTGGCAACCCGCCTCCACGAAAGGTACTCTCAGAAATACGCAGATAAATACGGGGAGGCGAAGTTCATCCCGCAGGCAGTGCAGGATGCGGTGCAACAGCTAGACGGGGCCAAAGACTCCATCGTTCAAGACAAAGTGGCGACGCCTCCAGAGCCGGCAAAACCGGTAGAGGATTTCGCTTTTGCGTTGAGCCCGTCCTATATCGTCGCTGAGCGGAGCACCGGAGCCCAGTCGAACATCTCTGAGAATTACAAGTCCGTGTTTGCAAGGTGTCGGCGATGTCAACATCCAGAGCGGGGCGGACCTGGCCAACCAGCATACCGCCTGGTACCTGGGCGTGGCGTTTCCTTTCACGCTGCCGCGTGCTGTTGGCGGATGCGATGTCCCGAACCAACCTCGTTGGCATCGACCAGAGACGAGGGATCTCCCAACTCCGCGTGGGCTTCTGCGCAGTTGGCTCGAACCGTCAGTGGGCGTAGGCCAGCGGAAACTACCGAGCGCTTATTTTGCGATGGGGCCAGCGACCACGGTGAGGTTGTTTGACCTCACGCGCGGCTTGCCGCAGCGGAAAGAGGGCAAGTTCCGACGCGCATGGGGCTTCGCGCCGGCCTTGTGGAATCTATATTTTCGAGAGCGTGTCAATCTCGGAGCAAGCTTGAGCATCGAGCGAGTGGGGCGGTTGCAAGGCCAAAGCGCCGAGAGCATGGAGACCAACGCTGCCGTGGTCGCTGCGGATTTACCGCAGAAGCTCGAGAAGGGTTTCTGCGCGTTACCCGATGGCAGACGCCGCGATATCAACGATGATGCCAGTGAGCTGATTCTATAGGCTTACGCCACGTCCGCCGACCCCTCATCTTGGCGGTTTGCCGGCTCGCTTGAATCGGGTTGGGGAGTCGTGTAGGGGTCCATAACGACCTCTCTTGGGGCCATGTGGAATCCGCTTGGGGTCATCTCGAGGCCCCGGGGGGCCCATCGGAAAAGAAAAGACGCTAATGCAATCTTGGCATCGTTCTGGAGATGCCCGAAGGGTAGGAGCGTTGGGCTGGGGCCCGTATATTTCTTGCTGGGGGCCGTTTCGAGGTTGTTTTGGGGCCTCTTGGGGGCCTCTTGGGGCCTCTTGTGGGCGTCCTGGGGGCTTCTTGGGGCCTCTTGGGGCCTTCTGGGGCCGTCTTGGGGCGGAAGGCTCGGATTGTCGGTTCGGGCTCGCCCTCTTGGGCACCTCTTGGGGCCGTCTTGGGGCCCTCTTGGGCTGGCTTGGGGGCCTCTTGGGCCGTCTTGGCGCCCTCTTTGGCCGACTTGGGCGCCTCTTGGGAGCCTCTTGGGGCGGTCTTGGGGTGCTCTGGGACCGTCTTCAACGCCGTGAAGGCGGACAAGTAGTATATGATCTAAGTGTACGTTGTCCCATAGGAATTTGACGATTTTCGGCGCTGCGGTTCTTCTGAGGACTGCTCTTGGGGGCCTCTTGGGCCGTCTTGGACGCCTCTAGGCTCGTCCTGGGGCCATCTTGGGCGTCTGGGAGCGCTCGTTTGGCGCCTCGGAGCTCTCGTGAGCCGTCTTGGAGGAGTCTTGGGGCCTTCTTGGCCCGTCTTGATCCCCTTTTGGGCCCAACAGAGCTCCGTGACGCGCTCGTCGTGGGCCCAGGGGGGGGGGTCGAATCTCCGGTTTGGGGTCCCAGGGGGGGTTCGGAAGGGGGAACTATCTCACACGCCTAGAGACCCACAAGGGGTCGGCGGATTTTTGCAGTCGGCCTCGGCAACCTGCAGCGGCGACTCTTGGCTGACTTCCGCTTTCGATGCCGCGCCATTCCGGGCGCGCAGGAGATTCGGACGAAGATTGGGCACCTGGGGATCTGGGCTTGCGTCAACTACGGGAATGGCATATTCTGTACTATTTCCCCGGGAGAACGGCATAATTATCTAGCGCTCAGGCTCAGCAGATACCGCCAGGGCGATCCTTTCGTTGCAGGCGAGAGCAGGAGGCAGAAGTGGGCAAAGAGCGATTCGCCGAGCCTGGAGCCGTCGCCAGAGGACGCGTTTGAGGTGAACATTCCTGGATATGACACGCGTCGCTTGTTCCTCGCAGAGGACCCCTTGGCCGCCTCCAACGCATTCTTCGTGCAGATCCGCACGGTCTTGGCGACGATGCTCGGAGTGCGCATGTGCCCTCGCTGTCCGCAGTGCTCTGAATCTGGATCGCCGTGCCAGGGCGCCCTCGGCAGCAACGCTGAAGCCATGGGAGGCATTGCAGGGCGCGTGGGCGCTTTGTTCGGCGCCGTGGAGGCTCAGAAAACGACGGGGGGGCTGCGTTATCATTTTTTCATGTTCTTTCAGCGCCTGCACCAGTTCGCCACGCTGAAGGAGATCGCCCAGAAAATCGAGGAAGGTCTCGTGAATGCGACGGAACTGAAGCATTTCCCCGGGCAAATCTGCTGTGATAGATATCCCGACGTGGACCAATTTGCTAGAGAGAGAGAACTTCGCTGGAGCACAACTTCCCGACATACTCGGAGTCGTCCGAATGCTCTGGATCGCCAGCGTGGGGGGAGTTCAAATTGGGCCGATTGCTTCGGTTCCTGTATGATGACGCGAGAGCTGGAGTGGGCTCGTCCGCGCAGGGGGCCCCAGGGGAAGCTCAGGAGCTCGGCCTGAACTGCGACGACGCCACCTTAGAGGAGAAGTTCAACGGCGCTCTGCAGTATTTCATGTGTCGTTGCCAGCGCCACATACGTCGACTGGTGATGGATTCGAAGACCAAGCAGGAGAAGCGTTTGGTGCCCAACGCCTGCGCTTCCAAGAAGAACAAGAGAGAGTGCGAGCGCGAGGCGCCGTGGACCAACAGAGTGTCCCCCGAGTGGATGACGGCGCCGCTGCTGGTTTGCAAGGGCATTGCCAAGAAGTTCACGCTGCGCACAAGCGGAGTCCGAAATTGGCTGGGGCAAACTCTCGGATTGCGCAATGAGGAGTGGCTGAACGGGTGCATGCCGGGCCTGTGCGTCGCTTTTGCAGGGAGCAACAGTGACGTGAAACCGAATGACCGACTGCCGATCATCGAGCGAACGCATGAGACTTGCTGCAGGAAGAAACGCTGCATCATGAAGAAGCAGAGTCTGGGGGGAGCCACTCGAGCAACTCAGCGCACGCAGGTAGTGACGAATGGATATTTCGGGGGATACATTGGCAAGCGACAGCCCGCGGGCACGTTGGAGACCAAGAAATGCGTGGGCGAGCTGTTTACCTTGAGGGCGAAGATACAGGGCAGGGGCAAAGCGGCGCAGCTCAGAGCAAGCAGCGGGAGGCTGATAACGGAACTCGAGATGAACAGCACGTGCCGCGGCGCCGTGGAAGTCTGCAACCTGTGCTGCAATCTGGACCTGAGGGGCGTTCTGAAGGCAGAGTCCACCCGAACGTTTGGCTCGCAGGCGATCGATGGGCGGTCGTGGGTGAACAGGTTGGAGACGTCCCAGAATTCGTCGCAGATGAAGGACACCAGCGTGACGACGTACGTCCCGCCGGCTCGCAAACCGAACATGCGGACGGACCGGTCGAGAGTAAACGACTTCGACGCCTACGCATATCGTCCTTTGGAGCACCCTTGGAAGTTGTTGTCCGCGTACGAGTTCTTGCGGCAGTGGAGGTGCGAACCACTACTGGTGCCGACGCACTACTTGAACCGCAACCAGCCAGCGCGAACTGCGTGGACAAAAGGATCGGGGGAGCGTAAGACCCGGGTTTGCCAGGGCTCGGGTTCGGCATCGTTTTTTGACGACCGCGACTCGGGTTTTGACGAGGGGGAGTTTTGTGGGATGTCTGCAGCGGGAGGCCTCGTCAAAATGCAGGCTCGGCCTCGTGATTTTTTTGGCGACCTCGTGGGGGATGTCCGAGTTCTCCGTGCCCGGGTCTTACGTCTCCCCGAAAGGAGGTCAACAATTAATCAAGAGTAAGCAGTGCAAGGATGGGGAAGTCGCCGCCAAGCTTGGAGAGCATTACATAGCAGTGACACCCGAGGCCGACGAGTATTTCGTGTTTCCGCAGGACGCCGGTGTCTTCTGCCACTCATGGGTTCTGGTCAGGAAAGCGAGGCCGGACGTGGTGGTCATCGAAGGCTTGCCCATGCCCGGCGCGCGCAAAAGTTTTACGTGCAACGCTCAGTATTGCAGTTTATTTTTTCCGTCCCTGGGCGCTCTATGGAGGAGACGTGACTGTGCCTCACCTGAGTATGTTGGGGATGGAGTTAACGGTGCTGCGGCATCGGCAGGAGGCCCAGCACCAGTCGCCCCAAGTTCGAGCTTCGTGTAGGCTGACCAAGAAGACAGCCTCAACAGGGGCGCCATCGACGTTGGACAGCGTATCCTGGAAGACCGCCTGGGACGAGTACGTTCGCGGGAACGTGGTCAGCCAGGCAGCGGCGAAACTCATCCAGAGTCTCCTGCTGAATGCGATGGCGTCGTCTGGCAAGGCGGCAGATGATCAGAGCGAGGCAGATGCGTCGGAAGAAGAGCAATATATGCCTCCGCTGAGCCTCCCTGGTGGAAGTTTCAACGGCTGCTCCAATCGGCTAAAGAAGAGGACAGCCTCGGCGAGAAGTGGGCCGCCTCGGCGAAGGCGAAGGTGAAATCTTCGGAGGACAGCCGAGTGAAGAAAAGTGCCCGGCTGCACGAGTATGAACAAAGCCGCCGCATCGGATAGCGAGTGTGGAAGACGGAACTTTCCGGCGTCGAGGCTGGAGACCGTGCATGTCCGGGACATATCTTCGAGGATGCGTACCAGGACCACCTCGCAGCTCTATCCGCAAGTGGCACGAGCCATAAGCCACGCGATGCTCCCTTCGACGAGAAGCGGGATGCTGCTGCTTCGTTCAACCCTGCAGGGAATGGCTTCACCAGCATCGACAAAGCGTTTGCTTCCATATTGGCGAGCTCGAAGATCCCGAACGAGAAACATCGCCAGTTTCTCGAACACCTTGTTCGACGTTTGAAGATTGAGTGGCTGGAGAAGCAGCAGGGCAACGTGAACCAGAATTCCGAGGAGCCTCTGCTGGGCGTAGTGCGCGGATTTCCGGGCACCAGAAAAAGTGCCGTCATTGACTGGATGCGGTACTTGATGGAGGAAGGTCTCGGTTGGGAGCACGGCGTTCAGTTCGTGTGCTTGGCGTTTCAAACTGCCATGGCGGCGCAGATCAACGGCCACGCGGTGCACCGCTGGAGCGGCGTCCCGGCGCGGAACGAGTCCCGGATGCCAAAAAACCATCCCCCCCCCTCAACAGGCGACAGGCAGCGAGCAGTTCATGAAGTGCGGGGCCCTGCGCGTGATCATCATTCGACTTGGTTCCGAGGGCAACCGCCGAGTTCACTCCATGGAGACATCTTTGTGTGCCTCGACGTGGTGTGAGTCGTCGGGTTCCTCGTGGTGGATTGTGGGGCTCTTCCTCTTGGTGTACGTTTTTTCCGAAGCGTCGTCCTGGGGTGAGGTTTTCGAGGCTATTTTTTGTTTCGCCTGTCTTTTTTATCTAGGTCTTTGTTTGTTGACTTTTTTGTTTTTGTTTGTTGTCGTGTTTTTGGTTTTTGTTGTAACTTTGGTTTGTGTTGTTTTTGTTTTCCTGGTGCGAGTCGCGTTGGAGTTCGTCGTCGAGTGAGTCGTTCGGGCTCCTCGTCCTGGTGTGAGTCGTTCGGGCTGCACGTGGTGTAAGTCGTTCGTGTTTTTCGTCACCTCCAACGGCGGCGTCTAGGCAACTTCTGATAATTCTCTAGTGCGCCCCAGGGGTCTCATGTTTGCAAGACCTGTCGAGGCAATGATCATAGCTCAGCGCACACACAACAAAATATATGTTCTGGTGTGAGTCGTTCGGGGTCCTAGTGTGGGGATTGTTGGGATCTTCTCTTGGTGTACGTTTCCGAAGCCCGTCGTGTGGTGTGAAGCCTTTTTTTTTTTTTTTTTTTTTGTTTTTTTTTTTTTTTTTTTTTTTTTTTTTGTGTTTTTTTTTTTTTTTTATTTTTATTTTTTTATTTTTTTTTTTTTTTTTTTTTTTTTTTTTTCTTTTTTTTTTTTTTTTTTTTTTTTGTTTTTTTTTTTTTTTTTTTTTTTTTTTGTTTTTTTTTTTTTTTGTTTTCTTTTTTTTTTTTTTTTTTTTTTTTTTTTCTTTTTGTTTTTTTTTTTTTTTTTTTTTTTTTTTCTTTTTTTTTTTTTTTTCGAGTGTTCCTAGGTTTTTTTTTTGCGAAGGGGGGGGGGTCGCGTTGGAGTTCGTCGTCGTGTGAGTCGTTCGGGCCCCTCGTCCTGGTGTGCGTCTTTCGGGCTGCAAGTGGTGTGAGTCGTTCGGGCTCTTCGTCACCTCCAACGGAGGCGTCTGGGCAAATTCTGATACTTCTCTAGCGCGCCCCAGGGGTCTCTATGTTCTGCGAGACCTGTGGAGGCAATGCGCATAGCTCAGCGCACACGCAAGAATATATATATGTTCTGTATGCAACATTTCCAGGTGAGCATGATGTCCGCGGAGCTGCTGGGCACCCTGGGAGGAGTGGTCAGTGGCGCTGTCCGTGCCGGGGGCACGTGCAAGAAGAGGGCGGGGGAATTGCATCGCGCCTTCGGGGGAGTGAACGTGGTCATGTGCGCTGATTTTTGGCAGTTGCAGCCCGTGACGGGCACCTTCCTGGCATCCACCCCCCTGGGCGTGCCCGCAGGGTGCGCGCACCGCGCGTTGGAGCTGTTCTGGCAAGGCGGCGTCGATAGCGTGCGATCCTTGTGGCAGTTGACCGAATTGATGAGGTGTGACGATGCATGGTACAACTCGTTTCTGGGCCAGTGCAGAGTTGGAAATCTCAGCATGGAGGACTACAGCTACTTCCACGGGCTCCCGACGTTGACGTCCCCGAGCGCGGGTAACTGCGTGTGCAGCGACGACGTCGTGGACGACCCAGTACTGGGCCCGTATCGCAAGACTTGGGGGGGGCGCTTCACCGGAGGGTGCGCCGACATGGCGGCGCCTCTGAACTCGCCAGAGGGCGAGTGCGAAGAGTGCCGCGCGGAGCGAGGCAAGATACACGGAGTTCTAACCGACGCGGACTCGCTGGCGCCAGAGCTTCGCATGAACCCATTCTGCGGCGCACCTGCTCTGTGCACTTTCAACGTGCCCAGGTACTTCGCGACGCGCCTGCGCGCGAGGGAGTTTGCCAAGCAGAAGAACGTGCAGCTCTCGTGGTGCTACGCTCGAGATGTGCCGCTGCATCCAGGAGATCGCGATCTGCCGAGAGAGAAGTTGGACGAGAAGTTGTTCTCCTGGCTGAAGAGGCACGACCAGGAGACGGGCAACGTTCCGAGCATCTACCCATTGGCCAAAGGCATGCCCATTCGGTTGACGGACAACGTCGATCGAAGCAGACAACTCTACAGGCACCGAAAGGGAGTGATTTACGGATGGACTCTGGCGCCTGATTGCAGTCCCCAGGAGATCGAGGGGGGGTTCGTATTGGATAGGTTGCCCTTGGTTATCTATATCCATTTCCCAGAAGCACAGTGGGGCATAGGGAAGCTGCCGACGGGCGTATACCCGTTGAAGCGGAGATCCAGGACCTGGAAGGTCAACAAGCACACGGGCATCGAAGCCCGACGCACGGGGTTCTGGATTCTCCCCGACTTCGCTTCCACCGCTCACATGATCCAGGGGGCGACGTTGGAAGCGGCATTCGCGGACCTGCAGCATTGGTCCAGCAGGGCGTCCATGACAGCTCAGATTGCTGCCTACGTATGCTTGTCCAGAGTGAAGCGATTGCCAAACATCTGCGTCATGCAGCCGTTCTCGACTTTTCTGTTCGGCCTCGGCAACCCAGTGGGGCCCGAGAGACTGATGCGGAAGCTTTCTGGCCAGATCATAGCAGACGAGGCGATCCATGAATGGAGTGCGCTTGGTGACGAGGCCGCTGAAGCGGAGAAGGTGGACCCCATGGCGAGGAAGCACCTGTGCGCCTGCTGCCACCTCAAAGGGAAGCAGGAGTACATGCTCGACGCCCGCGACTTCGGCATGAAAGCAGCCGCCGACTTCTACGAGAAGTACGTGTCGCAGGGGAGGTGGGCGAGATGCATGGGCTGCGCGCGCGAGGTCGGCGCAAGGCCTCCTCGGGCTGCGCGGGCGGCCGAGGATTCCCAAAGAATGCCCGATGGAATCGCTGCAAGGACAGACCCGCCAGATCATTCAATATGCAAGCGGTGTGTGGAACGTGATTACTGGAAGAAGAGCCTGACCCCGCAGAGCCACGGGTGTGCTGCTTGCAAAGATGTTGTTGACGAAGGCGTGTGGGGCGCGGCTATTATGAAACATCATCGGTATGACGATAGAGACCTCGTGTGCCCGGGCTGCGCGCAGCGAGGGTTCGCACCCGGCAACATCGACGAGCACCAGTGTGAAGATTGCTTGGAGCATTTGGGCAGCTCGCGTTCGACAAGTACGTGCTGTGCAACGCGAAGAGGCGGGGGCAGGCCCGTGTGGTGTGCCTGGACTGTCAGACGAAGCTGCGGTGTGGGAAATGTACAACGGCGTATGAACTGAAGTACCGGTCGAAGTCTGAACGCAAGAATCACACGTCTTCGAAGGGCACAATTTTGGTTTGCAAAGCATGCCGTGCGCTAGGATTCGACCCGACGGATCTGGAGACGTACATGTGCCATAGGTGCACATGCAGGTTCGGCGCCCGGAAGTTCAACCAAACGCTACTAAAGCATCACAAGTATCACAATCGCATGAAGCTACAGTGCAAGGAGTGCGTCGCTGACGTCGAAGAAAGAGTGCGCCACCTGCGCAAAGCACTGCAGAAGAGCCAGCGAAAGTGCAAGTGCCATTGCCGCATTCACCAGGGCAAATGCCCGCTGACCCCCGTCTTTTTCGAAGAGAAACGCTGGCCGGGCAGCGACGGAGCGATATCCGCCGACGACCGCAAGTTCTTGGACGAGTTGCAACCGATGCCAGAATGGTGGAGCAAAGCCTGGGGGCGATGAGGTACGGCGCGGAGGCCGTCGGCCCAGACGTGTTATTGGGGGCACTCCCTGGGTAGAGTCAGACTGAGGACGGGATGTTGCATCAATGGGCTGGAGGGTTTCTCTGCGCTTCTGAATTCTTGCAGCCGACATGTTTCGGAGAGCATGGGATCGTGTAGGAGGGGCGGGGATTCTCGGCGTGGACGTCTAGATGCCCCGGTTTCCCTGCGCTCCTGAATTCTTGCAGCCGACGTGCTTCGGATAGCATGGGGTTGTGTAGGAGGAGCGGATATTCTCGGCGTGGGCGTTTAGATGCCCCGGTTTCTCTGCGCTCCTGAATTCTTGCAGCCGACGTGCTTCGGAGAGCATGGGATCGTGTAGGGGGGGCGGAGATTCTCGGCGTGGGCGTTTAGGTGCCCCGGTTTCTCTGCGCTTCCGAATTCTTGCAGCCGGCGTGCTTCGGAGAGCATGGGATCGTGTAGGAGGAGCGGGGGTTCTCGGCGTGGACGTTTAGATGCCCCGGTTTCTCTGCGCTCCTGAATTATTGCAGCCGACGTGCTTCGGAGAGCATGGGATCGTGTAGGAGGGGCGGATATTCTCGGCGTGGACGTTTAGATGCCCCGGTTTCTTTGCGCTCCTGAATTCTTGCAGCCGACGTGTTTCGGAGAGCATGGGATCGTGTAGGAGCGGAGATTCTCGGCGTGGACGTTTAGATGCCCCGGTTTCTCTGCGCCTCTGAATTCTTACGACCGACGAGATCCGGAGAGGCGTGGATCGTGTAGGAGGAGCGGATATTCTCGGCGTGGACGTTTAGATGCCCCGGTTTCTCTGCGCTCCTGAATTCTTGCAGCCGACGTGCTTCGGAGAGCATGGGATCGTGTGGGAGGAGCGGATATTCTCGGCGTGGACGTTTAGATGCCCCGGTTTCTGCGCGCTCCTGAATTCTTGCAGCCGACGTGTTTCGGAGAGCGTGGGATCGTGTGCGAGCGGAGATTCTCGGCGTGGACGTTTAGATGCCCCGGTTTCTTTGCGCTTCTGAATTCTTACAGCCGACGAGATCCGGAGAGGCTTGGATCGTGTAGGTCGAAAGCGCGCTCCGATGCTCGTTCGGGCCCTTCTTCCTGGTGTGAGTCGTTCGGGCTCTTCGTGGTGTGAGTCGTTCGGGCTCTTCGTCCTGGTGAGAGTCGTTCGGGCTTCTCGTGGTGTGAGTTGTTCGGGCCCCTCATGCTGGTGTGAGTCGTTCGGGCTCCTCGTGGAGCCTCTTGGGGGCCTCTTGGAGGCTCTCGGGGCCTCTGGGGGTCCTGACGGATGTAGGGTTGCTCCAATGGTGGATGTGCCACTACACATTTTCCGTGGCGCCTCAGGTGGCTTGTACTGTAGGACACAGTTTGCTGGTGGAACGTGTACTGCACTCAGCTGGTCCACGTACGCTTCACGTATGGGTGTACTATAAGAAACAGCTTGCTGGTGGCACTTGTATTGTAGACGGCTGAAGCTCGTACTGTAGTTCGCGGGTGCTGGATTCTGCATCTGTGATGGTTTTTGTTATCTTGTTCTGGTGAAAGTGCTGGTTATTCTACTCGGTTTTAGCTCATTGGTGCGAAGAGTCGTTCCGGCTCCTCGTGGTGTGAGTCGTTGGGGCCCCTCGTCCTTCCTTGTGTGATTGCTTCGTGCCCCTCATTGTGTATGAGTCGTTCGGGCTCCTCGTGGTGTGAGTCGTTCGGGCCCCTCGTCCTGGTGTGCGTCGTTCGGGCCCCCTCTTGTGTGTGAGTCGCTCGGGCTCCTCGTGGTGTGAGTCGTTCGGGCCCCTCGTCCTGGTGAGACTCGTTCGGGCGCCTCCTTGCGTGTGAGTCGTTCGGGCTCCTCGTGGTGTGAGTCGTTCGGGCCGCTCGTCCTGGTGTGAGTCGCTCGGGCCCTTCCTTGTGTGTGAGTCGTTCCGGCTCCTCGTGGTGTGAGTCGTTGGGGCCCCTCGTCCTGGGGTGAGTCGTTCGGGGTCCTCGTGGGGCCTCTTGGGGGCTTCGTGGAGCCTCTTGGGGCCTCTTGGGGGCCTCTTGGGGGCCTCTTGGGGCGAAGAAGGCCTCCCCGAATCTTGCAGGTTTACAGTGCCACGGGAGGGCCTCCAGAGGTAATGCAAGAGTTCGGTTCTCTGTGCGTTGCAGATATGTGAGTCGTTCGGGCTCCTCGTGGTGTGAGTCGTTGGGGCCCCTCGTCCTTCCTTGTGTGAGTCCTTCGGGCCCCTCATTGTGTGTGAGTCGTTCGGGCTCCTCGTCCTGGTGCGAGTCGTTCGGGCTCCTCGTGGGGCCTCTTGGGGGCTTCGTGGAGGCTCTTGGGGCCTCTTGGGGGCCTCTTGGGGGCCTCTTGGGGGCCTCTTGGGGCGAAGAAGGCCTCCCCTAATCTTGCAGGTTTACAGTGCCACGGGAGGGCCTCCAGAGGTAATGCAAGAGTTCGGTTCTCTGTGCGTTGCAGATATGTGAGTCGTTCCGGCTCCTCGTGGTGTGAGTCGTTGGGGCCCCTCCTCCTTCCTTGTGTGAGTCCTTCGGGCCCCTCATTGTGTGTGAGTCGTTCGGGATCCTCGTGGTGTGAGTCGTTCGGGCCCCTCGTCCTGGTGTGCGTCGTTCGGGCCCTTCCTTGTGTGTGAGTCGTTCGGGCTCCTCGTGGTGTGACTCGTTCGGGCCCCTCGTCCTGGTGTGAGTCGTTCGGGCGCCTCCTTGCGTGTGAGTCGTTCGGGCTCCTCGTGGTGTGAGTCGTTCGGGCCGTTCGTCCTGGTGTGAGTCGTTCGGGCCCCTCCTTGTGTGTGAGTCGTTCCAGCTCCTCGTGGTGTGAGTCGTTCGGGCCCCTCGTCCTGGGGTGAGTCGTTCGGGCTCCTCGTGGGGCCTCTTGGGGGCCTCTTGGAGGCTCTTGGGGCCTCTTGGGGGCCTCTTGGGGGCCTCTTGGGGGCCTCTTGGGGCCTCGTGGGGCCTCTTTGGGGCCTCTTGGGGGCCTCTTGGGGGCCTCTTGGGGCGTCGTGGGGCCCTTGGGGGCCTCTTGGGGGCCTGTTGGGGGCCTCTTGGGGCCGCTTGGGGGCCTCTTGGGGGCCTCCTGGAGGCCTCTTGGGAGCCTCCTGGGGGCCTCTTGGGGCCATCTTGGGGTCTCTGGCGATCTCCTCAGAAGCGTAAGTGAGAGCTGCCCCCTGAGAAGGACAAACTGAGCCCAAAACCTTCGTAAAATCAATGATTTTGCTAAGAAGGACGAGGAAGGCGGCCCCCTCAGAAGGCCAACGTGGGGCCAAAACCGTAGAAAAATCAATGTTTTTGGATTCGAAGACGAGTGGAGGCGCCAAACGGTCGCCCCCCCTCGAGACCAGAATCCTCGTGAAGGTCGTCGTTTTTTGGCCCTCCCAGGAGTCGAAAAAGACCCCCTTGGTCCCACTCGGCCCGCCCTCTCCAGGTCCAGGGGGAGGGGGTAGGGGGAGGGGTAAACCCCTCCCCGAAGGGGAAGAAGGGGGGTGCCCCTCCTCCTTGCGGTGTGAGTCGTTCGGGCTCCTCGTGGTGTGAGTCGTTCGGGCCCCTCCTCCTGGTGTGAGTAGTTCGGGCCCCCCCTCCTGGACAGAGTCGTTCGGGCCCCTCCTCGATGGGAGTCGTTCGGCGAGGGGCCCGAACGACTCACACAAGGAACGGCCCGAACGACTCACACCAGGGCGAGGGGCCCCAACGACGCACACCACATGCATTCAGGTCCAGGACGTCGCCGTCGTGTGAGTCGACAGAGTCGGTTACGTGTAGGACTGGAGAACTACTGCCTTCTGTCTTGCCTCCCATCGCCTTCTCTCCCTCCTCCTCTTCCTCCTCTTCGGCTCCTAGTCGTAGTAGTAGAAGTAGTACCAGTAGGATCAGTTGTAGTACTGGTAGTGGTAGTAGCGGTGGTAGTAGTAGTAGTAGTAGTAGTAGTAGTAGTAGTAGTAGTAGTAGTAGTAGTAGTAGTAGAAGTAGAAGTAGTAGTAGTAGTAGTAGTAGTAGTAGTAGCAGTAGCAGTAGCAGTAGTCGTAGTAGCAGGAGTAGGAGTAGTAGTTAGTACTAATAGTAGTGGGAGTAGTAGCAGTAGTAGTCGTAGTGGTAGCAGTAGTAGTAGTAGTAGTAGTAGTAGTAGTAGTAGTAGTAGTAGTAGTAGTAGTGGTATTTCCAATATCAGCGGTAGTAGCAAACGTAGTCGTCAACGTCGTCGTCGCACTAGTTGCCCCAGTAACAGAGACAGTCACTAGAGCAGTGGTATATATATGGAAGTTGTGGTAGTAGTAATGAGTTGTGATAGTGGTAGTAGTAGTAGTAGTAGTAGTAGTAGTAGTAGTAGTAGTAGTAGTAGTAGTAGTGGTAGTGGTAGTGGTAGTAGTAGTAGTAGTAGTAGTAGTAGTAGTAGTAGTGGTAGTGGTAGTAGTGGTAGTAGTTCTAGTGGTAGTAGGACTCATAGTAGTTCGAGTAGATCTGGTAGTAGTCGTAAGAGTAGTGCTAGTTGTAGTAGTACGAGATGATGTAGTCACACGAGTATGAGTAGTAGTAGTAGTACAAGTGGTAGTAATCGTAGGAGAAGAAGTAGCAGTATATGTCTTTTGGGAGCCGCTCGGAGGCCTCTTGGGGCGTCT